>OY365795.1:17709348-18309348 GCA_959347355.1 Napeogenes inachia
CAGAGAGTATAATTAGCATATCAAGATAAGGACTGTTTCTGTTTTGTTTTTGATCTTTGACCTCATTGAGATAGTTTAGTATAATAACATTTTGTAATAAAACATGATCATTTCTCTATTCTCTAAATAAAATAGTAATACCTCATAGACAGCATTATTATCCAACAATTTCACTCCAGAGTTGACTTCATTCAGATCATTAGACTCCAAGTCTGAAAGAGATAACCTTGAAGTAAATTCAAGAATATTTATGAAATTTTATACCAAATTATAATTACCTGCTTGATTATGGCCCCAAGTATTAGTAGCACAAAAAAATAGTAAAAGTATAATATTATGAGTTAATATCATTGTACGGCCGTTCTCTACAGATATCGTTATAGGACTGGAGATTAAAGAACATAAAATTAATTATCTTAATATTCGAAAGAGTAAAACTGATATGAATATAAGCTTAAATTTCTTACGCAAGTAACTAACATTATATGTTTACATTTTGACTATATTGAAACATCTAACTCATTAACAGATAAACACAGCGGTTCAGAGGAGTAGATGAGTCGAAAAAACAATTAAAATAGTTCGTCCTTGTTATTGAGGAAGGGACATAATTTACTATTTATATTTATGGCTTTGCTTCTCTTAACACTACACACTCTTGTAACGTTATAATATCCTGGGTGTTTTGCTACTGTGCAGCCAAAACACCATTCTCCAGAAGAAAAATTATCTTGTTTAATGAACACTAAATCCCAAAACTAAAGTTCTCTATCTTTACTTAGCCATTTTGGTTGAGTCTGTAATATAGATAACTGCAACATAAATGAAATAATTGTGGAAGTATTTTAAACCTAACCCTAAACCTTATCCAAAATTTCGATATTAAATAGCACGACATCTGTTATAAACCTCATTGAAATCTTTAAGAAACTGTATCAACAAAAAATATGTGTGTGTATATTAGTGTACACATGTAAGAAGTGAAACTTCTTTATGACATAATTTTTTGAAAATGATTCACTAATTACAACTTTACAGGAATGGCTAATTAAGCTAAATTAGGTAAAGTTTAAGCAAAAATAAAGATGGCGCGTAACAGAAAAACGTTACAATTTTTTGACATTGCTATAAAATTTCTCCCATTCGTCGATAAAAAAGTTTCACTTCAAATATGGCGCGTAACGGAAAAATGTGACTTAGAAATAAAGAAGGCGCGTAACAGAAAAACGTCATAATTTTCATTAATATTAATTAATTAAAACGTAAGAAGTGAATCGACTGTTTCTGACGTATAATATTCTAATAGAAGAAACACATAAGTACCATAAAAACAGACAAATGTACACAATCCACTTTAAAAATAATAACTTTAGGCTTCTTAACATGTGGGATCGTCACTATATCACAAATAAAATTATTCTTCATCATGGTTTCTGCTGTTTCGAGTTGTTGTTCGTTCTAGATATAGCAAAACAGAACTTGTAAAGATCAGGACCCCAATGCTCCATTTCTCAGCCAAAACTCGTATTTCTTTTCATTCTTACTTCTTCTATTTCAGACAATCAATGTATTTTAAAAATATTATAAATTATATATCATAATTTCTTCTTCATGTTATAATCTTGAATTTATTTATTAGTTTCAATAGCAAGTCCATAAAATCGTATTGTCCAGTATGTAATTACAATTCATTATTTAACTATAAAACTCTAATCCGATAATTTTGTAATCCACAAAAATGGTGTTTTGTAATCCACATACTTGTCATTTTGATTATTGAGTATTTCCATAGCAACATGGTGTAAAAGAGATGAAGCTATACGAAAAAAGCTGGCGCGTAACGGAAAAATGTGACGCGTAACGAAAAAAATGTTACACTAATTTTTTTTCCAACCCCGATAAATAAGTTTCACTTCAATTATCAATTAAGTGACGATGTTTTTTTTTCCCAGTACAAATAAATATTTTGCTTTACCATCAAGTTTTGAATGTCTTGACCATTCACTAGCGCAAAGATTATTATAAGAACCTGTATATGGACATGACTATATAATCTATACATGGATCTTTATAGGTTTATTTTTTGTAATTGAAAAAATAACTGAAATATGTTATTTTTTGAATAAATTGTGTCTTTGGAATAAAATAAGTGGTTATTAAATTCGTTAAACTTTCCAAGGTTTAGAAATGTCTCAAATTTTATTAATCACCCCTTACGTTACTACTTATTATATTTAAATTAACATTCTGTCTTTTTTCTTAATGTGTGGCGTATGTGGTCTTTAATTGCAATTCCCTTTTTGATTGATTTCTGACTTTTCCATTGATTTAGCAGGGCAACAAAGTAAGCAGTATTAAATACTATTCTACTATTGGAACTTTGTGGTACGCTGCTAATCTGTTAATTGCTAGGACGTTATGAATGCACTGAGAGTATCAGACTCACAGGGATTCACTTGAACAGACTCGACAAAATACTTGTTTGGTTGGTAAGAGAACCTAACATATCGAAATCCTAGAATCCATAAATTCTAACCAACAGTTGGTTCATATACTAAGATGATGTTTTAAGTGATTTATAGAAATGTAATTTGCCCATCAAAAACATAAATGTGAGACGTGAGCCAATTTCAATTTTATAATATATGTCTTAGTTGTTGACTTCAAAGACTAAAACAACTAAAACAGTGAGTTCTAAGTGGGTGCAAAGTTCAATGGTACGTTCTGATTTTTTTTTATAACGACTATAAGGGCCATGTCCAATTATATTGTTGCACAGATTTTACTATTCACACTTAACTTTTATTTACTAGTATTTTAACCTTCCTTGGTACTATACAGCAGCGTCTCTCCCGAATATCGTCCTAACCGCGGTTTTTATAACCTTCTTTATTAACTCCCTCTTCACATAAACAATAATCATAGTCAAATCATCTACTTTAAACGTATAAAAATAACAACTACTCGTAAATGAACAATTGAAAGTATCGGTAAACACGTTTAAATACTGGTTTTAATTATGAAGTTTTAATGGTTGCCACTTTTCTTGCTTATTCAATTATTTACTAATTAAGCAAATGTCCCTCCTCACATAAATAATAATCTTAGTCAAATAAACTAATTTAAGCATACGAAAATAATAATTACTTAATTACTATTTAAGTTAGTTTATTAATTACTATTTAAATTATATAAAACAATGATTTAAATAATTGCACCTTATTGATTCTTCTTATTTAAGTTAAATTAATAATTCATTAATTTATATCACTATAGTGACCATAAAAATATTGAAAGGAATCAAAACATTACGAATGTAACCTAACACAACTTAAAATACCATTTCTTCTTCTATAATTTAGGATAATATGTATATTGAAATTCTGAAGATCTGACTTGGGAAGTTCTCATATACATATAGCTTACGAGGCTCAACATATAAGCCAAATTTTTCGTTTTTATGTATTTTGAGTTGAGGGAATTAGAAGTAGCACCAAATGGTTCGTGTAACGTTCGTTCGTGTTCAGTTAATTTGAACTTGGCTTAATACGCTTCCGCGTGTAGATATATGGGACTTACGATACATGCTCGAATCCATATCTAATACTGTGTCTTAAAATATAAAATGCGTTTTTAGATTTCCCTGAAGATGCCTATTATACTGCTTTTCTTCATCCTTATAAAATACAAAAATCCTTGATTAAGGACCCTAAGGTCGTTAAAAGAGTAAAAAGAAATAAAAACAACAGAGTAAAAAGAAATAAAAACAACAGTGCTCGAGAAAATAATACTTACAATATTTTATCACAGTCGAAAACAGGAAAAAAATTTAATATTTCTTAAGGGCCACGAACTGTTTAAGTTATTAAAGAATAAAGAGCGAGCTACTAAATGATTATCTGTAATGATACATAGCTTGTCATAACACTTACGACTTATTGCACCGTAGCCTTATGAAAAAAAATAGTGACAACGTTCAGGTAAAATGACGATGTAAATAAAATAATTTAAGATTTCGATATAACTATAATAGCTGCCAGTGTCAATAAATATGGGAAAACTAACACATTCACAGGTTGTTGCAGGGACTTTGCTAAACTTTTTGTTAAACTATAGAAAGGGCCTGAAGATGTGTAAAATTAGTCGTAACTAGTTTGTATCATATATTTAGTAGTATTACTTTTTGTGGATGTCATTTACATGTCAAGTCTTAATTATAAAAAAAGATTCGTGTAAATAAAGTAGATATTGTTTAATAAAGGAAGCGAGCAAAGTTTTGTAGCATGTATTATGAAAGAGTATTTATAAAATTTGGAATTGTGGACGGGCATTCTGATAATTAATAGTTGTGATGATCTTAAATTGGAAGATTCTAAAAACTCAAATCTTTTCTTAAGATATGTTGGTGTACTTGGTTGGAATAATATACAGTACAGCAAAGAAAGAGCATGTAAATCCCGACGACGTCAAATAGGAGCCTGCTGTCGAAATTGAGATTATGTGGTCATATTTGCGAAAGCCAAATACAAACCGTTTTGCTATGTTTTGAAGTCGCTCAAGCTTATTTAATTGGTTCTCGGTTAAATTTACGAAGCTTGCATCGGCATAATTCAATATAGGAAGGAGAAGAGAATGTGCTAACAAAATTTTGATAGAAATTGGAAGAAAATATCTCAGTCGTTGGAGAGACTTCATTGCGAGGAATGTTTTCCTACTTAGATCCTTAAGGTACACAGACCACCATAATGTCTGGTCCAAGTACAGACCAAGATCTTTGACGGTATCGTATCACAATATGGTAGGATTACACTGTCATTTAAAATCGGGGGGAGATTTCGTCTATCGACAATAACAATTGCCTATGATTTAGCAGGGTTAATTTTCAGACCATAGAGATTACTCCAACTGAAAATTGCAGTCAATTCTTCATTAATTGCAGAAATAGAGGAGTTAAGATTTTCCTGATTAGAATGGCGGTAAATTTGAATATCAACTGCATAGGTGTAGCTAGCTAGCACTAGCAGCAGCACTGCTGTATATTGTATACGGTGAGCTGTTTTTTATCCATCGCTGACCGAATATCGTCGGTGACCTTGACCAGGGCTGTAACCGTATTGTAACCGGGACGGAATCCACATTGTAAGGTACTGAGCAGTTGATGCTTGTCAACAAACGTGTTCAATTGCTCATACATAGACAATTTTTTCTAGAATTTTGTAAAAGATGGCCAAAATGGAGATAGGATGAAAATCACCAATATTAAAAGGTTCGCATTGTTTTTAGTATAGAATTATTTTATTTTTCGATTGACTTGTGAATGTGACGTCGGTGGGCACTTCTACACTATGTATTGCAGCGCTTTCCAGCTTTATGATATGTTATAAGAAAGATGAATCAGATCATGATAGGAAAATGTATCAGAGGTATCAGTACTCACCGTGCTTTAAAACAGAACTAGGCGAAGATACTATAATACGATCTAGAAGAGAGGGGACACTGCCAGAAAAGAAGTGAGTATCATAAGGGGTAGAACCTGCAAGTTATAGGCTTCAGTTATATTTACCAAATTTTTACTGCAATAATTATCTACTTTTTAAGTACGTTGTAAGACCCTTGTAAGTACGTTGAAGATGGAGTCTATCTTACAGAATTTTCGGAGCTAATGTATGAGGACTATACGATTTGACATTATTATTTCATTATTTGACTTGGTAAGCTACCGCTTACTTCCATTTTGAATTGTTTCTTTGTTTAGCGGATTCCCGACGCCACGACTTCAATAATATTATTTTTGTACCGGGGTTTTTTAATTTTTAAATATTTTTTTTTCTGCTTTTCAATTTATTTTTATTTTTTTCTATGTATTTTAATAGTACACTATTTAAGAACCTACAAGAACAATAATTTCACTTGTTTAGGTTTTTTCCACCAATATTGTATAAAAACTTATTACGGGTACCAATAAAACTTCCATATCTTGGAAACGACTGCTTCTATTTCGACCAAACATAGCTAAGAACCACCTCGATGAACCAAGCTTTCGATTAAAAAACCGCATCCAAATCCTCCCACGTGTTTGGCTGCTACGTTGTCACAGACAGACATACAGATACACAGGACAAACTTATAACACCCTTCATTTTGGGTCGGGGGTTAAAAAAGGAAGGCCTTATGTATTTCAAATCCTAAGTTTAGATATTGTTAAAGGTTAAAAAATACATTTGTTGATTTCTGACTTCGTTTATTAATCTACAAGCTGGCGGTGGAGTAGAAAAAGCGTCACAAACAGCTTTTTTGAAATTGTCACCATTAAACACCTTGCCGTTGATGAGAACATATGGGACATACGAAAAATTGGCTTTCTTACTTTCTTCGCCATAATATCGCAATAATTCTGTGCCTCTCGTTCCTTTAGCACACTCTTTAATTGGCTCGGAATTAATATTCATTGATCTTCCACACTATAAAACATACTAGATATCAAAAAAAGCTTAAAGAGAAGTAAGTTTAGAATCAAAGTATTTTTTTACCCTATCAGCGCTCTCATCATCGGATCTTGAACCGTCTGTGCTGTTCATTAAACAAATATTATATATCAGAGCAGTAGTATGCTGTAGATTGTCTAAAGCGCAAGCGTGTAGTTTGTTGCCGTAGCACTCAGCAGGCCCGTGCTGGCAATTGAACTTTAGTTTACCATTGTCGTTTATTATCTGGAAGAATATTAAATTAATATATTTTTCAGCACAGTTCCTATTTTTATCAGGTACCCTATTTTTCTATAATCACTACTCGACCATACCTTACTCTAATTTTCTATTATAAATACTCTACCATACCCTATTTATAGATATACAAAAATTATTACTTCGAGGTTTTAGTATATTAGATTTAATGTATGAAAATATGAAATGTTGATACATATAAAATGTGGATATTATAATGTGTATATGTTTTTGTATTTAATTGATATCTCGAATATTTTAAATTGATATACAAATAAAAAGTAAGTAATGCTGTCCTTGCAATTCTTACCTTAGCATTTCCAAAAGGATAGGTGTAAATTTCTAAATACGAACTCATAGTTGTAACGACGGGCGCGAACTCATTTATGTCGAAATTTATACAATCTGGGCAGAGACACTCGTAGTATAGTTGTATGCGTACTTTCTCAGGACTGCGCATATTGTTCTATAATAATAATTCAGAAAATATTACTTTCTTAAACTCATTAATTATTAGTAATTATAGTTTATTATACATTGATTCTAAGAATACATTACTGTTACGTTGAATAAAACCATACTTCTCTACCCGCAGCCAAATAGTTACATAGATGGGATTTATGTTATTGGCAGTAAGGTTTACGTTGGGTATTTCTCAAGGCTCTCAATTAGGACCGCTAGTTTTTATTATATTTGTCAACAATCTCATAAGAATTCTCAATCATAAATGCTAACTTTTCGCCGATGATTTGAAGACTTTCAAAGTCGTAATTAATATAAAATAGTTACTTCTTATCACTCATTAATATTAAAACCTAGAATCAAGGTAAGTTTTCAAGAGTGTTCAAGTTAAATGCTAATATAAACAACAAATCTCGTTAAAAATTCTCGTTAAAAAATCTCCTCTGTTCTATTAGTGAAATTGTTGTTTCTATTTACTGCATTACATTTTGTTTTTATTATTATCATCATTATATTTAGATTTGAGTTGTTTGCGGGATAACGTTAGTTACCAAACCTTTTTTACCATATAAACGAATATAAATATTTTGCTTATAATTATGTAATATTGCTTTTAGTTCATAATTAAAAGCAACACCTTTTTGTTCTAGAAAAACACACAACCGTTTTGGTGAGCGGCTAGACATATATTGTCTACTTTTATGTATATTATGTCTACTTTTTTTAAATACATTTCTCGCAAACTGTTAAGTGTATCATATATATACAGATTTTAGTTTATAAAAGTGTACTTTATTTATGTTCAATTATGATATATACCGTACATTTTGAACATGAAATCTAAGTACGGTAATTTATTATTTATTTTATATATATATATATATATATATATATATATATATATATATATATATATATATATATCTGTCTGTATATATCATAATTGAACATAAATAAAGTACACTGTTATAAACTAAAGTCTGTATTTATATTTGATAAATTACTTTTACGAATAGGAATATATTATTATAGATTATAAAAATATATTCACAAAGTCTAATTAGCGTAACAAGATAACGATTCCATTTCTGGTTTGTTATTGATTGTTGACCTTGCTATAGTTAAGTTTCATATAATATAAACTTAAAATTTCACTTTTAATATATTTAAATAAAATAGGAATACCTTGAATAGTGTTAAATAGGCATCATTATTATCCAACAATTTCACATCATAGTATCCTTGATTCAGTAAATTAGACTCAAAGTCTGCAAAAAGAAATAACATTGAAGTAAATGCAACAATACTGATGACATTTTTATACTTAATTATACTTACCTGCTTGACTATGGGCGCAAGTATTAATAACACAAAAAATAAATAAAAGTATGAAATTATAAGATAATAACATTGTACGGCCGTTCTCTATAAATATCAGCATAAGACTGAGGGATTGTTGAACATAAAATATATTATGTTTATAAGCAAGTGATTAATTTCTTCGATTCTGTTAAAATACTGTTAAAAATATTTATATTAACTAAAAAATAACAAAAAATATAGACTATATACATATTATATTTTTTAAAACTTGATACTTACTTTGTATATATATATAAGGTTCAAGTATATTGTATTATATAGTATTCAATATATTGTCATTTTACAATGCTGCAAATTAAAGAGTTAGTCATCAGCTTGCAGTATATTTGGTGTGTGCTACATCTTAGTTATACAGAAACAATTATAAAGCATATAGCACATACCTTGTGAGCACACGATAAGAAAATGGGAATTGGGAGCAATGTTTTTAGATAATGTATTGATACAATAATTTTGCCTATAAATTGACTGCGTTTAGAGTGTCAACGATAGTTGTACATATTTTTTTCATACGTAATAGACATACATAAGCATCCTAATATATAATCATCCTCTGTATACGTATTTGTTATTATAATATTTTTTGTAACTAATTGTGGTACATGAAATAAATAAATAAAAAAAAAGTCAAAAATGATAACACTATTTTCTTTTTTTTCAAATTATAGCCTACCTCCTGCAAGAAAGTTATTTTCGAGCACTTTAGCCACATAAGGGTCAAGCATTCCAAGGAAAGAAATTCACGTTGATAATTGTAAAAACTAAATCGTTGGTCTGCAATTTTTGAGGTGGCGTTTTTGATTCGTATTGACGAATACTTTTGAACTTAATACCTGCCTGGCTATCTCCAAATATTGGAATAGATAATGAACAATCAGTAGTTGTATTACGAATCAAAGCTTGAATTGCGGAAATCGTTGCTTTAGTACCACAGTACCAATTAAGAGATTTAATATTAAAGTTTGAATTGTCTTTTGATAAGCTATATCAAGTATTAACTGCAAGCACCACAGCTCTTCAGACTAAACTGCTATAAAATATATTTTTTCCATTCTGTAGCCATCGTATTTAATACCTGTGGCAGGTACTTCTCCACTTGTCCTTTTCAGTGGCGAATTTCAGGTGTAAATGATGGATCAATCCACCCAGAATTATACACCCATACTTTACAAAATCACCAAAAAGATTGGATTCAAATGATCAACCCTAATTTATAAAAGCTTGGGATAACAATTAAAGCCAGCGTTTTTTTATTACATCCTTAGCTCAAAAACTATCTGTTGTGAAGTTGGTAGAGGTTGTGTGGTTGGTAGTACACAATCCATAATAATGTTATAAATGCGAAAGTCTGTCCGTCTGTCTGTCTGTTATGCTCTCACGGTTAAACCACAGGCCAAGTAGATAAGTAGTTCGTACTGGTCCTTAGTAAGCACGTATGTTACGCCTTCCTGATTGTGTACGTTTGTGTGTATTCGATAATCCGTACTTTTAGGCATACAACTTATGAATCTATCTTAAGTGTTATTTCAAGAAATCAAATTAAAAGAAAAGGCTCGAGTGGTCTTAGTACTCTTAACACGTCCGAAGTCAGTTTTATGGTACTTGAGAAATTATTAATTAACGAATCCAAAATAACAAATACATCTAAAGTACCATTATCTAAAGACAAGAGTCAATAGATATCCCTTACATTACTTCAACCATTTGAAGACCTGGTGTCAAACATAGACCACGTGTTGTTAATCTCAATTAAAATGTTGTATGAAAATTTGTATAAATTATCCATGTGCCACATGATCGGGTGCCATGAATTTTCTCAGGAAGTTACTTAAAACGCAAGGTCATAATATATAGACTACAATATTTTTTGCTTTCAGTATAAATACGTGCCATAATATTTAACATATTTTTTTCTTTATATATTATAATATCTCCTGTTCACACAACTATCGTCTTATTCGTATATAATTTAATATAAATGTTTTAATAATAATTACATTGAGTAATGTGAACGTATCGTTAGAAAATCGCTTCAGCATTTGTTCAGTAATGCGATTCTTTAAAGTAGCAACAATCTATGTCTATATATCTAAGTAGTATCTATGTATATAATACTATGACTTAAAATATATTATGCGTTTTAGATTTTCAATTGCGACGGATAAAAATCCGTGGCGATTGTTAGTTTAATTCCATCAATTTGATTTTGTACCATAATGAACCGAAAACTGTACAATTATGGGAATAACGAATCGAACGAATATAAAGTGGGCTTCGACTGTTTCAAATTCTACATTGTTAATACGAGGAAAGTTATTTCCCTTTTTTTACATAAATTTTCCAGCATATAATATTTCGCAAACACATCATGAACAATAGTTTGTTTTTAACAAGTCTTATACTACAACTTTATTTTGTACTAAACTCGTAGGTTCTCACGTCAGCTATCAGTAATCAATGAATATCTCAGTTAATAATAAATTAGTTTATGCATTTATAAAACATTTTTTCCGCTGCTATAGGAAACGAGATTACTTATAGATAACTAGTGTTGATTGAACATTTCTAATGTTAAAGTAAAACAAAACACTTTTGTTTGTTTTAGACTTCGTTTATTTATTTACAAGCTGGCGGTGGTTTAGAGAAAGTGTCACAAACAGCTTTTTTGAAATCGTCGCCTTCAAACTCCTTGCCGTTGATGAGAATGTATGGGACATATGAAAAATCTGCTTTCTTACTCTCTTCGCCATAATATCGCAATAATTCTATACCTCTAGTTCCTTTAGCGCACTCTTTTATTGGCTCTGAATCAATAATCATTGATTTTCCACACTATAAAATATATTAAACAGCATATTAATAAAGAGTTAAAGTTAAGTAAGATTTAATAAGAAATAATCGTTTACCCTCTCAGCGCTTATGTCATCGGATCCTGAATTTTCTGTACTGTTCATTAAACAAATATTATATAGCAGAGCAGTAGTATGCTGTAGTTTGTCTAAAGCGCAAGCGTGTAGTTTGTTGCCGTAGCACTCAGCTGGCCCGTGCTGGCAATTGAACTTTAGTTTCCCATTGTGGTCTACCATCTGGACATATTATTATTATTAACTTATATTCTGGATATAATATTAATTAGGAATATATTTTTTAATAAATACTCTATTTTTATATAATCACTTTAATTGATTAATAATATTAAAAAATATGTTGCGTTGAAGATTATTAAACAACACTTTACAAACACCCTGTAATAAAATAGCGATATGTAAACTTTTATTACATATTTATACTTTTGTATGTAATTTATATACTTAATAATAGATATATCTAATATCTGTTATATTTATTTAAATATATCTTATATATCATAAAATATTATAAAAAAACAATATGGGGTCGATATATTTCTTACCTGAGCGTTTCCAAAAGGATAGATCAGGATATCTAAATATGAACTCATAGTTTCTATGACAGGCGCAAGTTCATTTACTTCAAAACTAATGCAATATGGGCAGAGGCTCTCGTAATATAATTGTATGCGAACTTTTTCAGACTCACGAAGAGTGTTCTAGAATAATAATTGTAATATTTTCTTAAACTGCCAGACTGGCTCATATATGTTATGTTCAAATATATACATAATATGTGTAGATGTATATGGTCATATTTAAATGTTTTACTTTTACCATAGAACAAGAATGACAATTGACATTGTATGAATATAATAAATATTAATATTATGTATGTCTGTGATTCCTTAAGATTTCAATAGTTTCAGTACGCTAAGATGTATTTTTTTAACATTGACTAATAAATCAATGTTAAAAAAATACAGACTAATAAACATTCTATAGTCTGTTTCTAAATTTGATAAAGAAATAATTCGAATATTTATATGGTCTAACAAAGAGTCTAATTATCGTAAAAAGATAACCACTCTATTTATGTTTTGATATTTGACCTTACCTAGATAGAGTTTAATGAGTAATATGTATATGTAGTAAGAAATAAAACTATAATACCTTTAATAATTTCAAATAGACATCATTATTATCCAACAGTTTCACTTCATTATCGCCTTCATTTAGATCATTAGACTTCAAGTCTACAAAAAGAGATAACATCGAAGTAAATGCAATATTGATGATAATTTTATACTAAATTATACTTACCTACTTGACTATGAGCCCTAGAATTAGCAACACAAAAAAGAAACAAAAGTATATTACTATAAGTAAATATCATTTTGTACGGCTGTTTCTCATAGACACCAGCAGAAGACTGAGGGATTGAGGAAAATAAAATAAATTATCTTTATAGGTGAAAGATTAACACATTTTTGTGATTACGTTAAAAAATCTGTCAAAACTGTTTACATAAGCTTAAAAAAAAACAAAGAACATAGACTATATGTTTAATATTTATAAAACTTATTGTCAACTTTCTTACTTATATATTTTTATTATTTTTCAATACTAAACTGCAAATTAAAAAGTTAATAGTATGCTAGCATTATTTCTATAGTATGCTAGCATTATTTATTTGCTTTATCGTAGCTGAACAGAAATCTTTAAAATAAAAAAATTACATATCTTTGGAACATACGAGAAGAAAATTGGGGTTGAGCATTGTATTTAGACGCTAAATTACTTAGTGAGTTACTGTAAATGCAGTTACTTAGTAAATGCAGTGCTTTGTCTAGAAATATTTATACACAAATTTTTTAAAGCTTTTGGATTGTCCTCAAATAAATTTTAATTATGTATTAAAAAGATTTGAAAAGAAAATCCTTTTATAGTGTAAAAGGTTTTATTTTAACCACGGTACGGAATAAGAATAATTTGTGTTGTTTTATTATTTATGTATTATTATTGTATTGTTTTAGAATAATTTGTATTATTGTTAGGGAGTAACTTGTAAGCTACTCAGTTCATTCAACATTGTTATTCACTGTTGTTCTACCTACTGGTTGCAACACCGTTTTCTAAGAAGTGTTCTTAGTTGTGGAAGCCTTGAGAGCCGGGTAGCTCCCCTCCCTCAAATATGGCGAGGGTGGTGATGATTTCTATAAGTATGTTGTCAAAACAGACCTTCTTAACACTACCCTTTGACGTATACAGGTGATCTTTGGTATGGATTCAAAGTTGAAACGATATATAAATAAATAAATTTAGCTGAAAGTACCAAAAAAAACCTAATTTGGAAGTTTGAGTTGTTTTTTGTTAAGTAATATCAAGAATAACTATTATTACTTTAATTTGCTTCTATAACTATCATATTCTACTGAATATGACGCCGGTACTTCTCCACCTATCCATTTGAGTCGTGAATCTTAGGTGTTAAATGATCACCCAACCCAGAATCATACATCCATACTTGATATAACCATCATTATATAATCAGCCCATATCCGTAAAAGCTTGGCTAACAATTAAAGCCACCTTTTTGATCACATCTATAACTCATCAACATCCTGTTTGTGATGAGGGTATAGAAGGCAACATTTAGATAAAGCAACTATTGCTATCATGACATTTTGATAACCAATGATTTGATTTTGTTGCAGAGCAAAAAATGTTTATATGAGCATATAAAAACAGAATCAGTTCTAGGTCATGCTGTATAACAAGTTGTAAAAGATTTCGAGAAACTTTTTTAGGGCAATGCAATTTAAACTATCTCCTACGTATTTTTCCAGAAAAAATCCAGAAAACCAAAAGTGATCTGATGATAATCCAAACTGATGGATTTAAAAAAAAAACATAATAATTAATTCCAATCTCAAGTAATTCCTAACTTCCCAAAGTATCCCAAACAACTCCACTTTTTAATAACCTTCTAAGTCCTCACTTTAGTTATTAGCTAATATAACATATAAGTAATCAAATAATATTTCAGTCAGTTAATCAATAAGGTTTTTATATTTTTGAAATGAATTTAGAAACGAAAAGAAAATAAAGTACATACTTATATAAAGATATAACTAGTGCTGCTTGAAGGGTCCTAATGTTCAAGGTAAAAAAACACTTTTGTTGGTTTTAGACTTCGTTTATTTATTTACAAGCTGGCGGTGGTTTAGAAAAAGCGTCACAAACAGCTTTTTTGAAATCGTCGCCATTAAACACCTCGCCGTTGATAAGCACGTATGGGACATATGAAAAATTTGCTTTCTTACTCTCTTCGCCGTAATATTTTAATAATTCATTGCCTTTAGTCCCCTTAGCACACTCTTTTATAGGCTCTGAATCAATATTCATTGATTTTCCACACTATAAAATATATTAAACAACATATCAGTAATAGCTGAAAGTTTAATAAGATTTAATTAAAAGTTAATATTTTACCCTCTCAGCGCTTATGTCATCGGATCCTGAATTTTCTGTACTGTTCATTAAACAAGTATTATATAGCAAAGCAGTAGTCTGCTGTAGTTTGTCTAAAGCGCAAGCGTGTAGTTTGTTGCCATAGCACTCAGCGGGTCCGTGCTGGCATCTAAAACTTATTTTGCCATTGTGGTCTACCATCTGGACATAATATTATTATTTAATTATTTCTGGACATAATAACAATTAGGAATATGTTACGTCAAAAACCTTTTATATTATAATTAATACATCTTATAATATAATATAACTAATATAAATATATAATTATATACTTAAAATAATTAATGTTGAAAATACAATTAACTAAATAAAAATAAATGGAGATATCAAACTAGCATTATATTTTTATTTCTTTTATTTAATTTGTGCCTTATATTTGTTATATTTATAAATTTCATATATATCTTGACTATTATTAATTAATTTAAAAAGAAAATGTAATTGAGTGCATGGAATTCTTACCTTTGCGTTTCCAAAAGGATATGTCTGGATATCTAAATACATATTCATAGTTTTTACGATAGGCGCGAACTTATTTACGTCGAAATATATGCTATCTGGACAAAGACACTCGTAATATAGTTGTATGCGTACTTTTTCAGGACAGCGTAGATTTTTCTAAAATCATTATAATCTATTACCTACATGTATATAAAGCTTCAAATACAATCATATGTATTTATAAAATTTAAAATGCATTCTTTTACGTTTACCATAAATCTGTTTTGTTATTGATAGTTGATCTTACCTTAATAGAGGTTAGTATATATCGGCGCAAAGATGACCCTCAATCAATTAATAATAAATTTACGAAATTTATTATCTAAAAGTATATTCTCTATAATTTTTAATGAAAACCATTCAAAACCACTTAATTATAACGTTGGTTTATTTCAGGGCTGTTGTATTTCTCCTATTATATTTAATATAGTTATTAATATTTTAATAGACAAATTAATTAGAAATGAAAAAAGTGGGGCTATCGGTTTAAGTTCAACAACAAATACACAGAATCCATAGTAGCTTTTGCAGATGATCTCGCGATACTGACACGTAATCCGAAACAATGTCAGGTACTTTTAAATGTAGTTGAGGATTTCTGTACGTGGACTGGCGGATTGAGGACAAAACCAAGTAAATGTTTTAGTCTGTGTCTGGGTAGACGGAATACCAAATATACCTCTTACGATCCGGGTCTTATAATAGGCGGTCAGTGCGTTAGTACGGTTACGGAAGCAGCTCCGTTTAAATTTTAGGTAAAAAAATCGATTACCAAGGCCGTACTCCATCGTTGGATGTAATAGTCGATAGCTTTTTAAACGATCTCAAAAAGGTAGACAACCAACCAATAAGTAACGTCCAAAAAGCTTGGATTTACGATAATTATTTAACATCACGTCTAAATTGGCCTTTCCTCGTGTATGATAATAAATAAAACCCTTTTGTCAAAGTTAGATGCAAGCGTCATAAAGACATTGAAGTTGTGGCTCGGGTTAGCGCACTCAGCGGACTCTTTAACCTTATTTAGAGACCGAAACAACTTTGGATTAAAATTAAAGAAACCATCGGAGCTCTACAAACATCTAAGAGTTACCAAAAGACATATCATCGGAAAATCTAAAGATGATACTGTAACTTCTCTCCCAAAAGACAAAGTTGCCTCAGAGCTCGAGTCACGACTTCAATTCCATAAAAAATTTATGATAGGTGCTCAAACAAATAAAGTAGGGCTAGGATCAAGTAGGAAAGTTCAAGACATAGACATAACAAAATCTTTTATTCGACAAGACGAAAACGATAATAACCAACTCCACGCGATGAGCCTAGAAATTCAAAACGAATGGGTGACCATAGGAGATTTTTGTATTCCACTAGCTTTGAAGTGGCGCACCTTAATTTATGATTGGTTCCCAGCATTATTAAAATTCTATCTTAATGCATTCCAAATGACTCTCGCAGATCAAAGTAATTTAGTAAGATGGGGCAAAGCCACCGAAAAGTCTTGCAACATCTGTGGGGAGGCAATAGGAACCGCGAAACACCTATTGGTGTAAGGTACTTCTAGATAAAGATCAATACTCGCGTCGCCACGACAAGGTATTAGAAATCATACGGGAAGCGGTTAGTCTTTCAGTAGCAAGAGAGCGGAAGGGTATAACAACCACCAAACGATCTATAGAATTCGTAAAAGAAGGCTCCTCCAAAAAATCAAAAGCGAAGCCTTATTCAATATTAGGCGCGGCTCCTGATTGGATTCTCATGATGGACACGTATGAAAAGCATTACAAAATCCCTGGGGATGTTGGTGTTTCGTCATCCAGACCGGACTTATTCCTGTATTCGAGGCATCTGAGGCGCGTGATACTTGTGGAGCTTACTATTCCTTGGGAAACAAACATCCCAAGGGATCACACATTCAAGTTCAATAAGTATTACGAACTAACCAACGAACTGATCAGGAATAAATTTATAGTTAGTTTGTACGCGGTAGAAGTGGGAGCGAGAGGTATAACAGCAAAATCTCTCTATAGCCTACTTAAAGATCTTGGCCTTTCTAGAACAAGCATCGGTTCATTTCTAGAACGTACTTCAAAGGCGGCATTAGTAGGTTCTTTCCAAATTTGGTTAGGTAGGGAGAGGAGTGTGGAGGGTGAAGGTGAGCGTTTTTGCGCATAATAAAGGGGCCCCTTAAACCTACTCCTGGGTCGCAAGCCACAGGCACTGCTTGCACTCCTTTCCTTGCAACGCGATGGGCCCGGTACCCGCACGGTGAATCCATGGATTGCTAAGAAGCTTCGTCTTATACCTATTCATAAATTTAAGGTACTAATTTGTAATTATCGAAATAAATGATTATGTTGACTTTTTACCATGAGATTGTATTTTGCTTTTGTAAGCGTTTTCATATTAATATTGTTATTATTGTTCTGTTTAGAAACTAAATTAGATGTGAAAATGTTTAAATAATCATTTAAACATTTTTAAATATTTTTAATAATTAAATGTAGTCTTTTAATTATTAAAATCTAAGAAATTATTTATTATCAATACCTGCAATTGATATTGAATGATCCTAAATACGGCAGGTAAGCAAATGATGATCAATATACTAAATTAATGATTTCAAAATAATTATTGTCATTTACAAATTCCATAAGGTTAGCTTTATAATTATTAAAATAAGAGATTGTAATGACTTTTTACTACGACCTTGTATTTTGCTATTATAATCATTTTTGTATTACTATTGTTATTATTGTCATGTTTAGAAACTAAATTGTAAGTAAAAATGTTTAAATAATTAATTATCATTAATAATTAATTATAGTCTAATAATGATTCAAATTTAAGAAACTATTTATTATTCAATCTTGCAATTGTTATGGTATGACTGTAATGGCGGTAGCGATCTAGAGAATATAATAAGGGACAATTTGCGGAGAGACATTAGCTGTGTAGTCTGATTTGTGAGCGGAATCGCTGATACTCCTGGACCCTGTTATTATTTTAACAAGAGAGATTGTGAGTAAAAGTAATTTTGTTATTCTGTTAGTTCCCGCCAAATATTATTAATCATTAATATAGTAGAAATAAAATAGTTTGGATAACCGTGTCGCCTTTTCGTTTTACTGATTTATTTATTAATTATTATTTAACTTCTAATTCTTATTACTACTACTGCCATATTTAATTTATTATTAAAACTTTATAGTCACTTATAATATTATGAGTAAAGGTAACGAGGAGATTTTAAAACTCCAAATTTGGATCCTCCTTTGATATATAGTATAATTATATAAAAAATATATACATTTTACTAATAATATTTTTTTTAAAAAGTAGTAATACCTTGAATAGTGTTGAATAGACATTTTTGTTATCCAACAATGTCACTTCATTGTCGCCTTCTTTCAGATCATTAGACTCCAAGTCTGCAAAATAGATAACATTAAAGTAAATGCAATACTGATGATATTTGTGTACTTAATTATACTTACCTACTTGTCCATGGGCCCAAGTATTAGTAACACAAAAAATAAATAAAAGTATGCAATTATGCGATAATATCATTGTACGGCCGTTCTCTACATATATCAGCATAAGACTTAGGGATATAAAATAAGTTATCTTTATAGTGAAAAAATTAACACATTTTTGCAATTCCGTTAAACATATTAACTAAGCTATTTATATAATCTAGAAATATTGTTGTTGCAAACAAGTTAAGAATTCCTCGGAAACCTTGACAATAAATTCTATAGGATATAATTCGGTGAGTGTGCGAAGGTATTACACGATTCATCCGCCCCCCTTCAATCACCCGACGTTCCGACGCACGACAGTATCCTAACGTTGTGGACACTCCACCTGTCCAAACGAAGCGCTTTGCTTCGTCTTTTTAGTGCACACAGCGAACGACTGGAACAGCTTGCCTGCGTCGGTATTTCCTGCCAAATACAATGTGGGTGTCTTTAAGAGAAGAGTAAATAACTAGTTTAATGAGCCAAGGTGGTACTATGACTACATTTCCACTTTCCATCAGGTGGAATGTAGTCCAGCATTTACCTAGATAGTGAAAAAAATAGAAATATTTAGAACTATATATCATTGATATTACTGGTATATTATTAAAGTTATTATTAAACTCTTACTGAGTTTTTATTGGACAAACTATGAGAAGCTATACTTAAGATATTCAATTATTATATTTAATTACCTAATCCTTTAAGGCATAAGTGTGTGAAATTAGATTATTAATTATTAAACAGCTGGCAAGATAAGTGATTTTTATACTTACATTGTTTATAATATATGTATGTGATGTAGCGATCTTTTGTGAGTATTTTATCATAATGAGTTATTTGTAATTGTGTCTACACAATTGAACACTAATATAATTATTACTGTTATTATCATATTTACATACCAGGTAATTTTTTCATATTAAATATATTTTTTTTTAACTTATCCAGACATTTAAAAAAATGAAATATATGGTTCATTGGTATAATAATAGTTCATGAGTCTAGAGCTTGACTGGAACAGTTTGCCTGCATCGGTGTTTCCATCCGATACGACTTGGGTCTTTTCCAGAGTAGAGTGAATAGTGTACTTCTAAAATAATGAGATGTACAATCTTCGGCTACATCTGCACTTACCATCAGGAGGAATGTAGCTATGCATTACCTTATATAAGGTACAAAAAAAATCATATTAGTAATAATAATACAGGACAAGTTACACACATTGATCTAAATCGCCTAATACAATTTGTAGCAGATGATAACCGTACTGTGATGAATAGAGTCTTCAAATACCACCCCAGAAACCTCTATACATAGACCTCTTCAAACAGAGAACACCTCAAACAGATGTACTACATATTGATGAGAACAAGATGAATCAGCTCGATGACCAACACACAAATACGAGGGGGGGTCAAAAAGTTCGCGGAATGAGGGGTATGGACGGGGAAAAGGCAACTTTTTACTACCTGCACTAGTTGTGACACTCATTAAGAGTATAAATACTAAGTTTCAAAACAATTAGGTCATAATTCACTGAGCTACACGTCAATCAACAAGTCAATCCGGAAAAATGAAAAAACAGCTTCGAGGGAAGAAATTTTCCAGTGATGAAGAAGTGAAGAGCGCTATTTCGGCCTATTTTGACGACAAAGAGAATTTATTTTTTATCGATGGTATTAATAAATTAATTGATAGGTCTAATAAATGTATTAGAGTTAAGGGGGAATACATTGAGAAGGAAAAATAATTTTGTGCTTTATTTCTTACTTTTTACCCTCCATTCCGCGAACTTTTTGACCCACCTGCGTACTACCAGGAATTAATGTCATGACTGACCACCAGTTGCTTGTGAGACCATAACGCAGGGCTGTAGTCTATGTGTGAGGAAACGATGTCGATTAACACTCTCAAAAGTTTGAAATGATATATGAAGATGAAGTTTGGCATTATATATGAAGATTAAACTTTTAACCCACCAATTCAATTTAAATACTTGAGACATATAGAACACTTTAGGAACTTTACCATTACAGAGATAGAAGAAATTATTATGTTCTGGAAGACTACTTTCTCTAAAGTAAGTCGCTGTTCGGTGACACTACAACAAACAGTACAACCATCCCCAATAAGCCATCATAGGAAGAGACATTGTCACTGAAATATGAAGTGCACTCAGTTACTAAACACCTTAAACTTAACATGGCTATAGCTTTGGTTATTATCCCGAAAGAGACATTCTGCATACCATCTAATGTCGAAGATCGCTCACTGGAGCTTGGCCGAGTGATTGGTCATCATCAAGTATTGGATACATTATTTTGGATACATCACCCGTAACGAAGGTTCAATTGAACAATTGTTGTTGTATAACTAAACTGTTAATATAACCCAAATCAATTTTTTGAATCGTTCAGTATAAGTAAAAGAATATTTCAAAGTGAAAAAATTCAATTTTTTAACTAGTAATAAGAAAGAAATTTTATTAAAGTGTCTTAGTGAATAAACCTTTTTTTAAATTTTAACGGCTCGAATCACGCTTATGGTAACACACCTCTATCCAAGTTTACGAAGGGACAAAGGGAAGTTAGGGACGGTTAAGCAGCACTCTCGCCCACTAAATCAGATATCACTGTCGTCATACCACAATAGCATACCACGAAATTGCTTTTACACTCAACCTCGGCGCCCCGCCTTCCAAACCGCAGACAGGACACCTGGCAACGAGAGATACCCTCCCTTTACTAATAAGGATTGATAGGTCGTAGAGGGCTACCAATACCTCCCCATTCAAACTTGCTACGTCATAAGTAGGCCGGTACTGCCAAGCCAGACCCAGTATTGTAAGTTTAGCTACTTTGGCGGCGGTCTTACCGCAAACCCTAAATAACTTATTAACTGTTGTTCCCCGTTAATGAAAGAGAGCACAGGCCCTTATTGCTCCGATGCCACCGGAAGATTCCCAATGGCAACGATAGCGGACAGGCACACGAGGAATTTCCCGGCGTTGCCCCCTAAACATCTTAATCTCGAGTTATCCCGCTGAGAATCGCTCCAAGATTACTACTTTTCTTTAAACTTTACACTTCGTAGACCACTATACCAGAAGTTTGAGACATTAATGAACAAACCTAAAACAACCACTTTGATACATTTAATAATTCTTCAGTTATCAGTAGACAAAACATAAGTAATCCAATTGAATTTGAGTTTGAATAAAATTTAGTTTTTTTGAAATCAGTTTTTGAAGCTGTAAGAAATTAGAATATTTATATATAAATATAACAAGTGTTAATTAAAGTGTCTTTATGTTAAAAATAAAAACACATTAGTTGGTTTTTGATTTCGTTTATTCATTTATTTATTTACAAGCTGGCGGTGGTTTAGAAAAAGCGTCACAAACAGCTTTTTTGAAATCGTCGCCATTAAACACCTCACCGTTGATAAGCACGTATGGGACATATGAAAAATTTGCTTTCTTACTCTCTTCGCCGTAATATTTTAATAATTCATTGCCTTTAGTCCCTTTAGCACACTCTTTTATAGGCTCTGAATCAATACTCATTGATTTTCCACACTATAAAATATATTAACAGCATATTAATAAAGACTTAAAGTTAAGTAAGATTTAATAAAAAAATAATCCTTTACCCTCCCAGCGCTTTCATCATCGGATTTTGAACCGTCTTTTCTATTCATTAAACAAATATTATATAGCAGAGCAGTAGTATGCTGTAGTTTGTCTAAAGCGCAAGCGTGTAGTTTGTTGCCGTAGCACTCAGCAGGTCCGTGCTGGCATCTAAAACTTATTTTGCCATTGTGGTCTACCATCTGGACATAATGTTATTATTCAATTATTATTTTACCTAATATTGTTTAGGAATATGTTTTTATTAAGTACTCTATTTTATATAATCACTTTGATTGCGTCGAAGACTTATTATATTATAAACATACCTCATAATGTAATATGACCAATATAATATACTTAAAATAAGTAATGTTGCAAATACAATTAACTAAGCAACAGTTTACAAACAATGCAAAAAAAAAATGCGATATCATACTTGCTTTATATATTTATTTCTGTATTTCATTGATATCTTAATAAAATGAATTGTTTTAAAGAAAATGTAATGGCGTCGATACAATTCTTACCTTAGCGTTTCCAAAAGGATAAGTCTGGATATCTAAATACGAATTCATAGTTTCTATGACGGGCGCAAGTTCATTAACAGCAAACTCCACAGAATATGGACAGAGACACTCATAGTATAATTGTATGCGTACTTTTTCAGAGCCCTTCAGATTGTACTAGAATAACAATTATAGTATTTTCGTAAGTCGACTTGTCATTCTCATATAAATAATAAACTCATATATGTTATATGTGCTAAAGATATAAACATATGTATGAATATGTACGTATGTATGTTGACAATAAAACTGTACACATAAATCAAATGTATTGTTTTTCGTTTACCATAGAACAAGAATGACAAGTGACATTATATGCATATAATAATAAAAAAAATTAAATCTGAGCATTTTAAAGATTTCGTTAGTTTTGCTTAGCGTACTATAAGATACTAACGTACTATAACATCTTAGCGAACTATAAGATGTAGAAGTGTAAGATTGATTAGTCAATCTTAGATCTTTGACCTTATCAGATAGAGTTTAATGTAAGCCTATACTCTTGTATAGGCTATTGAAAGTTTGATGTGACGATCGGATCATTTTTTATGAACTGTCAGTGGATTTTTTTTGGACGTCTATTGTTTTTTACATTAAAGTGTTTAAGGTCGGCTATAACGCCATGGTGATCCATGACGGTCTTCTCTACGGATATCTATTCGTAGAGAAGAACGAGTAGAAGAAAAGGATGAATCATAATTATTATTGCTCAGGATGAATTATAAGTACCATTGCGGTTTTTTAATTTCATATAAGTCTCATGCTTATATCTCACGTATTTTTTATTACGTATTAGAAATTATTATAAGCAGCGCGAAGCGGGCTGGGTATGTATAATTATATAAATTTAAAAATTACTACCAGAAAATGATTTTTAAAAAAAAATTTAATACCTTGAATAATTTTGAATTGACATCATTATCATTCAACAATTTCATTTCATAGTCGCCTTCATTTAGATCATTTGACTCCCAGTCTACAAAAAGATATAATTGAAGTATATACCACAATACTGTTGATATTTTTATATTAAATTATACTTACCTACTTCACTATGAGCCCAAGTATTAGTAACACAAAAAATAAACAAAAGTAATATATTATGAGTTAGTATCATTGTAAGACCGTTTCTTATAGACATCAGCAGAAGACAAAGGGTTTGTGGAACATAAAATAAACTATCTTTATAGGTAAAGATTACACATTTTTGCGATTCCGTTAAAAATAGTTTGAGTGTTATTTATACATTCTAAAAAAACAAAGAATTATATTATACATATTTTTTTAGTTTACGTATTTTTTATATATTTAAAATACGTTAAATGAATGAGTGGATAGTCATCTTTCAGTATTTTTTGTATGTGTTCTATATCTATGTTAAACAGAAAAAAGAAAATAATATGGTACATATCTTGTGAGAATAATATAAAAAAAATTGTTTTGGGGCACAATTTGTAAAAAATATATTAATATACATTATTATGCTATAATATTTAATATTTTTTTTTAATTCGGTACAAATTGCATACATTGATCTAACACCTAAATAAGCAAATTATATGCTTGTGTTAAGCGTGCTAGACAACAATTCAAATACATAGAAATACATATAATAAATACTGAGAATATATTAAATAAACGACCAAATCCAGAAATACAGACATCTATGCTCTTCACATTCATGCCTGTCCCTGTCGGGAATCGAACCCGAGCCCCATAGCGTCTCTATACGTTAGGTGTCTGCGCTAACCACTCGACCAACGCGGCGGTTAATTGAATGTATATTGAATAAATTTTGAAAATCATATAAATATGCATTTATATAAATAGTAAAACAATGTGTCAGCTAAAGTAAAACTTTTTGAGCAATAGCGCGCAAGTTGACTTTAAAGAAATCTGAACCAATTTCGTGATAACGTGATGTGGAATGTTACCGCATCGCTGACAGCTGTTTTCTTAATGGAGATTCTGGTTTAAGCAGTTTACGTCCATAGATAATTAGATCCCCTAAGAAATTATTGGTACAATCTCTCATGCGTTTCATAACGACGTTTGAGCAAACGAGAATATTTTCAAAAGTTTTCGAATACTTCTTTTTTTTTCTGAATAATTATTATCGGAAATTTTTTGATATTTTGACACATATAGAAGAACTACCGAAGAATATTTCACGAAACGTTTACCCCAATACGATTTTTCCTTTGCCTGTAGTTGACGAAAATAATTTTCTTAATAAATTAAGTAAGTAAGTCAATAATATACTAAATCCTTGTATTTATTTCTATTAGTAGTATGTATTTGTAATGCACCAGTTCGTCCTAAACGTCGGGCATAGGTGTGTTATGTAGCATACTCGATAGTATAATCAAGTAACAGAAATTATGAATTTATATACAAATGATACTATATTGAGTTTGTGCTTACCCTTACACAGTTTTTACATCATAAATAACTATAGTGCTGTATATATAATAAAATAAATAAAAAAACCTTTCTATTATCATTTTATATTCTTGCAAATTGCAATTTTTAAATTATTTTTTTGTTATTTAAAACCTCGATATTTGAACAGTTTCCCTAAATATTTTGTTGACGAATCTGGTTAAAATTATATTTATTTATTATTTTATTATTTGAAAAAAATACAAAAGAATCTTAACCTAATACATTAGTATTTAACGGGGTGACAAAAATCATTGTTGATCTATCCGCGCACCAGCATTCGACATCGTAGGCTCATAGTATTCAAATTGAAATATAAGCTAGTAAGTAAGACTAAAAAGAGGGGTGTTATAAGTTTGACCTGTTGATCTGTGTATCTGTGTATCTGTGTATGTGTGTATCTGTGTATGTGTGTATCTGTGTATCTGTGTAGCTTTCCTATTGTTCTATTTGGCAATAGAACAATAGAAAATATCAGTGCCTACATTCTTAACACTAAGGAATAGTTTCTTTAGTATAAAGAATGTAGAAACTGATAAATGGAAACCTCGTTAGCTATAATTAAATTATAGCTTAATAATAATAATAATATAACAATATAATAATAATAAAAATATCAGGACACATTACAAAAATTGATCTAACCCCTAAGTAACCAAATTATATTTTGTTAAGGGTGTGAGACAACGATACAAATACATAGAAATATACATTATAAATACTGAGAATTTATTTAATAAACGACAAAACCCCAGATATACAGACATCTATGCTCATCACATACATATCTGTCCCCGTCGAGAATCGAACCCGAGTACCTTTACGCCGCTATCTAAAATCATAATTCGATTCTACATGGGTCAAAAAATATTTATACCGAAGTCTTTATGCGATATAAAAATGGTTTTAAGTATAATATATTCATGTTTGCGTATTTGTATGTCTGCAAGTTTTATAAACTACACGATTATAAAGGAGTTTATATACAAGAAGTTTAATTTAATATAGTGTTGGCTTCATAGCCTATAATAGGCAGAATTCTACACAAATGTTATAAGAGTTTAACTTTAGTGTACAAACATGTAAATCTATTTTTAAACACTCAATGAAAATTTTACTTTATTAACATAGTAAATAAAGTAAATGAAGTTGCAGGGAAAAGTTAGTTAGAAAGAAATTGGTTTCTTGTATTTTAACAATGGTTTTTTAACACATACGCGGAAATGTAGAGCTACACATAGGTAAATATAACTAGTGTTGATCGAAGTGATAATAAAAATAAACAAATATTGTATTTATTACATATGAACGGTTTATTTATTACATTTCATTTTCACAAGGGGGTGGCTTCTTACTGAAAGCGGCACAAACATATTCTTTTAAAGGAACATCCGTATTAATATCATACATCTTCCCGTTGACAAGAATATATGGTATAAATGGCACTTTTGCTTTCTTAGTTAGTTCGCCATAATATAGCAACATTTCTGTGCCTTCATTTCCTTTAGCACAATCTATTATTCTGTCTGAATCAACATCCATTTGCTCTCCACACTATAAAATATATTAAACTAAATATCAATAAAAGCTTAAAGAAAAGAAAGTTTAGGGTAAAATATTTTTTTACCCTGTCAACGCTTTCATCATCACATCCCGTCCCGCCAGAATTTTTCAATACACAACCATTAAATAGCACAGCAAAATCAAATAAGTAGCTATTAGCGCAGGCGTGTAGCTTGTTCCCGTAGCACTCATCGGGCCCGTGGGGGCATTTGAACTCCACAGTATCATTGTCGGTTATTATCTTAAAGAATATTAAACTATATAAATATATATATATATATATATATATATATATTTATATATATACTATATTATAAAAATAACAAAAATATATTTTAAGCGACATTTACTTACTCAATAGTAAAAGTCTCAATAGACAAATGTTGATTGCTTATTCGTTAAATCTTTTAATTTTTTTATAAAGAAAATGCAATGGGGTGGATATAAATCTTACCTCAGCGTTTCCAAATGGATAGGTGTCAATACTTAAATAATGAAACAGATCTTTTGCGACGGGCAATAAAAACAAATCGTAGTAAATCACAGCAATCAAGTCCATAGTTTCGTAATAATATTGAATGTGTACAATATCACGCAAGTTTCCATTAATCTAGAATAATAAGTATAATATTTTGTTAATCTAACTAGTAAAACCTAAATGAATAATATAAACATATATAACTTATAGATATGAACTTATATGTATGTAAATTTATATACCTACGTAATTTATTATTAAATTTAAATTTATATAAATATAGAATGAAAAAAAAATCCGATGCAGGCAGGGATTCGAACCCGCGACCTCTGGGAAACCGTCCCGTCGCTCTACCAATTGAGATGTACCGTACCGCTGTCCGTCTCGATGAATTAAGCATTCTATATGTGATCGTCTTTATAGGGACGGTTTTATCGGTTTTTTTTTTATATAAATTTAAATAAGCTTTACATGGCTATACATGTTTATATATATTTTTAAACATTTCCACATTTACTTTTATTAATTTTTACAACTTTATTTAGATTACATACATACACATACTGAGTAAAAGGCGTGAATATAGCGTGAATATAGTAACGTATGTAATAAAGTTTATATATATTATAGTATCTGTTGCTACTTTTCATAAATAACGAATACTAATATTTATATTATATAATAAAGAATCTAATAATAACATGATAATAACTCTATTACTGTTTTGTTATTTAACGTTGATCTTAGTTAAATATATAATTTAACTTAAAAAATAACTGACATGAATATTTCTCTAAATAAAATAGTAATACCTCATGATCGTCATTATTATCCAACAATTCCACTTCAGAGTTGTCTTCATTCAGATCATTAGACTTCAAGTCTGAAAAAAGAGATAAAATTTAAGTATATGCAACAATACTTATATATTTTTTTACAAATTTTACTCAAATAAATATTTACACGGCAATAATCATATAATTTATTCGGAGTTTGCCCGACTAGTTTCGAACCCATTCGGGGTTCCTATTCATGTTTTCGAAGCATGACGGATTCGCGGCGTGAGTCCTCCATGCTTCGGACTACTAGTCGAGCAAATTCCGGTCAAATTACATGATTATAGCCGGGTAAATATAAATTTAATAATCATCATGATTCACGAAAGTTTAAATACAAAAATTATACTTACCTGCTTGAGTATCACCCCAAGTACTAGTAACACAAAAGAGAAATAAAAGAATTATATTATGATTTAATATCATTGTACAGCTATTCTCCACAGATATCAGCATAAGACTGAATATTATACAACACAAACATATAATATCTTTATAACAGAAAGATTAACACATTTCTGCGATTCCTTTAAACATACCATTAAAGTTTTTTAAATAATTACAAAAGAACCAAGAACACACAGTATATGTAAAATTATTCATAATTTAATAATAAACTAAGTTGGTATATTTTTTTAGTTATTGAATTAGACTGCAACAGTTATTAGTCTGCTTGAAGTATTTTATGTCCGTGAGCAGGCTTTGTTAAAGAGAAATATTTAAAAGAACGTGCAATAAAAATAGTATTTACTGTTATATACTTCTATATATTATATTATATAATTATATAATTATATTTTCCATATATTATATAATTATATTTTCCAGTATACCCAGCTTTTAAAATTCTAGTATTAGTGGACCATGAGAATGTTGTAGAAAGAATGCGTTATATTTATATATCTTTTACAATTTATACCATATTAAATATTTAGTATGAGTTAACAGAACAGATTAAATACGAATAATTTCTATACCTATCGATTCGTAGCAATTGATTCTTTTTCGAGGACTAAGGTTCTCATGCATTCCATCATTCCTTCTGTTACCTCATATATATAATGCTAAATAACCAACTCCAAATAACAAATATAAATTAAACAATTCAAGCCAATAAATTTTTTAGTCAGTCAATTCAAGCCAATAAACTTTTTTAGTCCTTTTTTTCATAAAATAACCGGTTATAAAAAATCGACCTATAAAAAACCACCTTTTAACACAAACTTTCAATGAAGATACATTAATTGTACATTCTTAAAGGGAATGAGACTGATATTTCCAAAATCACTTGAAAGGTAATGATAAAGTAATATTTTTTTTTTTGTACCTGGTCAGTGGTTTCAGAATCAGTGGTGCAAGTATCTGTCTTGTCTGTCTGTACTGTTCATTAAACAAATATTATATAGCAGAGCAGTAGTGTACTGTAGTTTGTTTAAGCAGAAGCGTGTAGGTTGTTGCCGCAGCTCTTAGAAACAGCTGACATTTAATATTTATCTTAATATTATATAAAAGTGGTATATATTAAAGTGGTTAAACTATGAGATTTGTTTAGCATGACGATCGAATTTAATAAATATCAATATACAAATAACATATATATATATATATATATATGTTATTTGTCTTTAGTTAGCGTATTATGCATCGTTGAAAACAACTAAAATACTCGTCATATTCAATTAAAATATAAAGTATATTATATGTATATAAGATATATGTATATAAGATATATGTATATAAGAAATCCTGTCTTTTCGGCTACCTATATCCTTACATAAACCCCTCTGCACAATATCTGCATCGCAGGATAGTGTATCTGTAAATATCTTATCCATGCAAATAAATCAAACACAAAATGTTAAAAATGTTTATAGTCCATAAAAATGCTTTTCAATCAAAAACATTTTTCATGTAATTTATAACATAAGAATGATAAGATAATACATTTTAAAATTCTAGTTCATAAGTTTTAACTGAACCGATTTGCTTGTGTTTAAATTGGAATACGGTCTGAACAATTCGTAAAGATATCTAAGGGGTTTTTTTCGTGCGGCATGATGATTCTTAAACATATATTTACACGGCTATATTCACGTAAATTTATTGGAATTTTTCCCGAACAGTTTCAAACCCATTCCGAGGTCCTATTCATGAGTTCTAGTCGAGAATCGCGACGTGAACGTAAACGTATCTACGTGAAATTTGAAAATCAAATCAAATAACTTTACTTGATCGTCATATATTAACACAGCAATTAATAAATATTAGATCAAAATATATTTATATATATATATATATATATATACACATATATAATAAAGATATTACAATACCCCTAATTATAGAACATCATTTTACAGTTTTATCCAAGTCAATATAACGTACCCTATACTCTGAAAAAAAAAAGAATTTTAAATCGTAATGAATTTACTCTACTCTCGGGAAAGAATACGATCATCTCTGGTAACTGTAGGTGACACTGGGTAGATTCGACTTTCTATGTACTACACTCACGTCTGACACTACAAAATGTAAGGGATTGGAACGGAATATATAGGGGTAGTTTGTATCACTTTGGGCGATTCTAGTACCTATTTTGCTGGTGTCCCTGAATTGATACAACAAGAAACGAATAATTTTATACCAAGCTCTGCAGTACCATATAACGGCGGTTCTCGATTGACGCGTCTTTTAAAATGGTGGGTCTTGCATGAAAGATGCTCTATTTTAGCCAGACATCCCTCTTTTGTAGAGTGACATATGGAAAAGCGTAGCCTTGATCACGATTTTTTTTTTTTTTTTTTTTATATAATCTAGGGCAATGCTTGACTACATTCCACCTGATGGTAAGTGGAATGTAGTCTAAGGTGGTAAGGCGCATTACCCTAGCAGCCTATTCACTCTTCTCTTGAATGTATCCACATTGTATTCTTTCGGAAATACCGACGCAGGCAAGCTGTTCCAATCCTTTGCTGTACGCAGTAAAAAGGACGAAGCAAAGCGCTTCGTTCGGACAGGTGGAATGTCCACAACAAAAGGATGGATTCCTGCCGTGCGTCGGGACGTCCGGTGATGGAAGGGGGACGGGGGAATTAACTCGTGTAATTCCTGCGCACACTCACCAAAATGTATCCTATAGAATACTGAGAGGCTAGCAATTTTACGCCTGTGTTCAAGGCTTTGGAGGTCGGCTTCGACCAATTCGGGATCGCCTATGAGCCTCTTTACTCGCCTCTCAATTGAGTCCAGAACCGCAAGATGAGACTTTGCGGCACCAGCAAATATGTGTCCACAGTACTCTACACACGACCGGATCTGTGCTTTGTATAAAACAAGAAGCTGTCCCGGTGTAAAGTACTGCCGAACCTTCGCAAGAACGGCAAGCTTTGCTGCTGCTGCTCTTGCTCTGGACTCAATGAACCGATCAAAGTTGAGGTTCGAGGAAATCTCTAAGCCTAACAAATGAAGCCGGTCACTGTATTCCAAGGATACATTCTGGAAAGTAGGAGCCAAGGTGAAAGGGCTCCTTTTGGCGGTGAACAGACACGTCTGCGTTTTGGTGGCGTTGAATTTGACAAGATTGGCATTGCTCCATGCGGAGACTGCCTGAAGTTTGTCATTCAAACGCTGCACCATGGCTTCTCTTTCAGACTGTATTTGATCTCGACTAGCCCGAGTACTCGGCAGATATCTTTCTACAACTGTGCTGTCGTCTGCGTACCCATAGATACCGGGCTTCAACAGATCGTTTATGTGCAGCAGAAAAAGAGTTGCAGAAAGAACGGACCCCTGAGGCACTCCGGCATTTATTGTCAAGGGTTCCGAGGAACACCCGTCGACAACTACTCGGAGAGATCTGTGTCTCAGAAAGTCCGTTACCCAGCCGATCAGACCAGGAGATATACCGTACGCTGAAAGCTTGCTTATAAGGCTCGCATGCCAGACCCTGTCAAATGCCCTCGAGACGTCCAGAGAGACGGCGACCGCTTCTCCGTTCTTCTCGATGGCCTCGCCTAAAATGTGAGTAGCATACACTAGGAGGTCCCCAGTAGACCTATTACGGCGAAACCCGTACTGTCGGTCACTGAGGAGATCGTTACCTTCTAGGTATGCTAGTAGGCGCGAGTTCAATACACGCTCCATAATCTTGCAGAGTATGGAGGTGATTGAAATCGGTCTGTAATTGACAGGGTCAGCACGGCTGCCTTTTTTGGGCACGGGTTGCACATTAGCAAGCTTCCAGGATTTCGGCACTATTCCAGTCTTGAAAGAGAGGCGATACAGACGTGTCAGTACAGGAGACAACTCAGCTGCGCATGTCTTGAGCAGAATGGCTGGTATACCATCAGGACCACTGGCTTTATTCACATCTAAACGACACAATGTTCTCCATACCTCTTTATTAGTGATGCGGATTTCAGGCATCGAAATACCGCAGTGAGGAAGATGTGCTGGAGAAGCATTGCCAGTGTCTAGATGCGAATTATCAGCAAACAGAGAAGCAAATACATTTGCTTTCTCTGTTGCTGTGTGGGCCAGGGATCCATCAGGCTTCAGCAGAGCAGGCAGTGAGGGTTGGCAGAAATTCGACTCGATCGCTTTCGCAAGAGACCAGAAAGCTCGACTGCCAGTGGGTCTGACAGAGAGCTTTTCGCCATTCTTAGCGATTCGATCGAGACGAGCCTTCCGCAATGCCTTTTTGTAGGACTTGGCAGCTAGGTTAAAGGCTCTCTTCTTTGTACTTACATCCGGAGTTTTACGGCTTCGAGCATCAGCCCAAATGAGGTATGCCGAATGTTTTCGGTCTTGAGCATGACCACATTCGGCATTAAACCATGGGCGAGCTTTGCCACCGACGGGAACTTCAGCAAAAGGAATAAAATACTCCATTGCCTGATGCACCACATCGGTTATAGCATCCGCGCAACTCGACGGATCCAAAGAAGAGAAGCAGACCTGCCGCCAAGGATAAGATGCAAAGAAGTGCCGCATCTCATCCCAATCTGCTGACTTGTATTTCCATACTCGCCTAACACCATGTGGTTCGAGAGCTGGTGGGGAATATGTAAACACAGATTTCACCAGACAGTGATCGGAGGTTCCCAAGGGGGAGGTGACCTCAACACGATACCTGTCCGGATCAGTTGTCAGCAGAAGGTCCAGGCAATTGGCTGTATGGCCTACCACATCTGGTACCCTTGTCGCTTGCCTCACCAGCTGAAAGAGGTCCAAGGACAACGCAAAGTTCCGCGCTTCTCTTCCAGCATGGTCGGTTTTCTGGTACGGAAACAGCCAGTCTTGATGACAAGCATTAAAGTCCCCCAGAAAAACAAGCTGCGCTGAAGGGTACTGATGCAAAGCCATATCAGCAGCCTCACCGAGATACTCAAATAATCTGGTTGTCTCCTGGTCACCGCTGTGCGAACGGTAGACACAGGAATACAGGATTTTTTCGTTTCCTGTGTCTACTAAAACCCATATAGAAGAAAAAGTGGGGTCTTCAAGGTGACGGAGACGCTGGATACAGAGGTCGTTCCGCGCGTACACGCAGACTCCGGCACGTGAGCGAAAATTGTGCTCTAACGTGTATCCGGGATAATGCAGGTGCGCAGCGCTCAAAGGACTTTGTATCTGCGTCTCCGTCAAAAAAAAGAGGTGCGGCTGCTCTGTCTCCAGGTGGTGATGGACAGCTAGGATATTGGAGTGCAAACCCCTGATATTAGTGAGGTGCACTTTAAATGAGGAGGAGTGCAACCGCTGTAAAAACATTTTCTTCTTTTTAACTTTCCTCATAAAAAAAATAAAATAAAAGTGAATAGGGATGGGAAATGGCAGTTGAACGAGGCGGTACGTATCGAACCTGACGTCGAAATTGGTGATGTCTTGCCACTGGGAGGCTAGTCTGGAGACTGCGGGGACGCCCGAACCCCCCCAGGGATTGCCATCGGGCCTCCTCGTCTGGTCGCCAACCAGCACGATGGAGCCACCCTGGGATTTTTCGCAGCTGGCGGGGCAGCCTTTCGTGGGTGGCTAACCCACTAATTGGGCCCCCAACTATCTGCGGGCGGCCAGCGGAAAGCCGTTGCTTCGGATCCCGTTACCCTCCTCGACTAGACACCCGACAAAACAGACACCAACTCGACGTCAAACCGGTTCGCCAACGCACCGCAGCTGTTCAGACCCATTTCCCATTAACGGCTTCATTGAGCAACGTGCCGGAACACGACTAGGTCGCTTTGCGGCACGACTTTGCCCGATGGGTGGTAACTTTGCCGGCGACCCGATGTTATGGTCTCCCACCAATATAAAGTACGTATAAAGTATACAAATAATAAAGTGTCGGACGGTCCATCCGACTTCTGAAGAAAGAAGTCGTCTGACTTGGCTAACAATTAACTTATAGACATAACCTCTGTTCTCTCCAAAATAAGTTTCCAACCGCCAGCTTTTGGAAAAAGCTAGAGGATAGCTTGTTGATAAAAGATCGGGAATATGGGTTTAGCCATGTTTGATAAGCTGGTGATCTTCTTGTACACCTTGAAAATAAGAGAGAGGCTTAGCGGATAGTTCGGGAATTTTTACAGTCTCCGATTGTTTGTGGCAACCTTGTTTATTTGAAAGGCTTCCTGAGAGCTTTTGCAATTGGTTTACCAGAATTTGTAATAGGCTCGGAAAAGTTGTTACCGAAGGTTTACGCATAGACTACGAGAGCGTAAATGCTGATGTTGCCTAAGGCTTCATGATATTACCGAACATGTTTCTTCTGTAGTACCTGGGCTATTATACATTCAAGCCGTGCAAGAGTCTCTCGGGCAATGAACAAGTGAAGAAAGAAACTAAATAGCTATCTAACTTATTTTGAATTTTCGACATTTCTCATGGTGCCTGAACTGCATTCGAGTAAGCTGTTGACTTATTGATTTTGAATTGATGAAACAAGAAGAAAACTTGAGGGAGAACAGTGCAGTAATGTGCCTTCATGGGTAACAATGTGCCTTTGAGCACATTACAAGTTCTATATTAAAGCTCGATTCCAATTTTCTCATAAGGCAATGAGAGCTAAACATTAAATTATTTTACAAAGAAATTGTAGATGATGCGTTTTATAAGTTTTGTAAGAGTCTCAGTTGCTGACTTATTACATTTTGGGTGGTAAACTGATTGTATCTCTAGCGCCATTGTAAACCGAGTAAGATTAGTAAAATTGCAAAAAGATTATACAATGCATTTCTTGGATTCCAAGTTAGCATATAACTCATAATTACGTACCGTTTTTTGTTCCCATGGATACTTCATAAGATGAAATTCTTTATAAGTTTTAGATTGAGGATATTCAAAACAGACATTTTTAAGTTCTCAAGATAAAAAACGTATTTTTACTCCGCCTTACATATTCGCCTATACTTTTATCTTTAGTGAATCTTTTTTAAATAAATTATTCTTTTAGTAAATTATGTAGAATAGGTCGTCAGGTACACTTACTAGCTGCAATGAAGGATACTTTATACTGTTATAAAATAATAATTCGAAAATATTAGGAAATTCGCAAAATTTTAGACTTAAGCGAAAAATGCCACAATGGTCTGTCTCTTAATAATGGTTTGATGTCAAACGATGTAACTATAAAATAAAACTAAGAGGCGTCAAGGGACACGACATGAAAGAATCATCCTCTGTAGACTTCGATCGGAAGTCAAGAGACTCAAAATCATCCCAAATGAGCAGTTCGGCTTTAGAGCCAACCATTCATGTTCCCATCAGGTGCAACGCCTCACGGAGCACATACTGATAGGGGCCACTGTGAGGGCCAAGAAGCATAGGACAGGAGCGCTCTTCCTCGATGTAGCTAAAGCGTTCGACAGGGTCTGGCACAATGGACTGGTGTACAAGCTATACCAGTTCAAGGTCTCGGACAGACTCGTACTCATCATACGGGACTACCTGTCGAATCGCTCCTTTCGCTACAGAGTGGAAGGCGTTTTGTCATCCCTCCGCCCCATCAGGGCGGGTGTCTCCCAAGGTTCAGTTCTCTCGCCCATCCTCTACTCCATCTACGCTTGCGATATTCCTAGGCCGCGATCTAAAGTACACCTTGCCATGTAAGCGGACGATACCACGCTCTACACGTCCTCTAAGGATCGCTGGGAGATATACCAACGTCTCCAATCGGAAATGGCGGATCGAGGTAAACCCTGAGAAGAGCGTTTTTTTTTTTTTTTTTATTTTTTTTTTTATTGGGTTCGACTATTTTCTTCCCCATGGGAGGAGGGAATCAGTGTTAGGCGGTATTAATTTTTTCAGTCTGTATTCTTTATTATTATGCATGGGTGAGTTTTGATGAGTGTGAAGTGAGATATTATGAGGCAGTTGTTTATTTTTCTCTTGTTTCCTACTTTTTATTCGTTTATTTATTCGAATTTAGTTTATATGTTTTATTTACTATGTTGTCGGTATAACTAATAATGACGATCGTTTGCAAAATGACTGCCTCATATATATTAATGTTTCTTATCTTATACATATTGATTCATTTAGTTCATATATACATGTTAATGAAATTTGTGTTTTCAGGTATATAATCAGAAATATTTACATTACAATAATTTGTATAGTTTTCAGTTACTAATTACAATGTGATAATTACAGAATTACAATGGTGTTGTGCATTTTAAAATTTACAATTTTAATTTTGCTATAATATGATGTATTATTTAAAATATGATATTTTACATTAAAGTTTTATCTTAGTTATCGGTAAATAATCAAAAATATTTACATTACAATAATTAGTATACTTTTCAGTTACTAATTACGATATGACAATTACAGAATTACAATTTTGTTTTTATTTGACCTTTTACAATTTTAATTTCGCTATAGTTGTATAATGTATTCTTTTGAAGTATGATAATTTACATTAAAGTTTTATCTTAGTTTTCGGTATATAATCAAAAATATTTACATTACAATACTTTGTATACTTTTCAGTTTTTAATTACAATATGACAGTTACAGAATTTCAATTGTGTGTATTTAACCTTTAACAATTTTGATTTAGCTATAGTTGTATAATGTATTATTTTCAAGTATGATATTTTACATGTAGGTTTTATTTTTGTTTATATTTGTTCTAATGCTGCTGTAGGACAGTTACAATTTTACATGAGTAGACAAGAGTTATTTTCTCAATTAGTTTCATAAAGGTATAGAATATAGATGGAGATACATAGGATGTAGCTAGAGTTTAGAGTTAAAGTTTTAAAATAGATTGCCCGATTATCTTAATTTGGTGATGGAATATATAAACTTTTGTGTGTTTTCCAAATTCTTTAGGACAATAAACTAATTATTTACATTTCGCTTATATATAGAGACAATCACAACGAAAATATGTTACAGAAGATTTTACAGAGTTCGCAGGAACATTAAAAAATTTTTGACAGTACTTATCATTAGATTTGCCAGCTGACAGGTAGGACTAATAGTACGACAACATACTGACTCAACTATTTAAGTATATACTTAACTACTATACATATTAATTCCTAATTCTAATTTCTTATCTTTTATTTTGCTTTCTTATTACTTTTCTTTTCTTTTCAGGTGTTCCAGAGGACCACACGGACAAGGGTAAGTTTTTTTTTTTTTTTTTTTTTTTTTTTTTTTTTTTTTTTTCATACTATACTATGACTTATACTATGTTTTCTTCTTTTCATGCGTCACGTCACCTCGCCATGCTGGGGCCGCATGGGTACCATGCGGCCTGCATCCGGATGTCGTCTCCCGCAGGATCTCCGCGCCGTTTCTTCGCTGACAGGTAATTGTGGAGTGAGCATTGCACAATGCTTCCCACAATCAAACTCCGGGCTGGTCCTGAACATCCCATGTGCCCACACATGGGGTCAGGGCCAATTTCTTATCCTAATGTTTTTATTGTTTGCGTCGAAGGACGATGTTTTCGTCGGTTGGGTCGCTCTGCATCCGGTTTCCCGGTATGGCTGCACGACGTCGCTACTGCTGCTGCTGTCATGTCAAGTCCCGTAAGGTATGAATATTTTTTAAAGATTACCTTCAGTCCAGTTAGGTCAGTTTTAGGGTAAGTCAGATGTCAGTAGTAGTCCTGTTATCGGCATTCGAGGGGGGACCACCCGTGTTTAGGTTGCGCTGGACGTTACCTAATAGTACGCAACCGAAGAGCGTGCTATGGCGTCCCAGCGCTTCCTTACTGGGCAGTCCCCATCGAAGGCCGAGTGGTCGAGTCGTTCCATACGCGCCGCCTGGCAATTGGTGCATGTTGGCTTCTCACCAATTGACCACACCGGGCAGTCCGCCCTAAGGTGGTTGCCCCCGCAGTGGCTACAGGAGTCGCCAGTCGCCTTGCAGAATCGCTTTCCATGCCCGTAGCCCAGGCACTTCGTGCACTGGACCAGGGGGGACTGGTCGCCGACGGTGCACCTCTGGAGGTCGATGTGTATCCTTCCAGCGGTGGTGAGTACTCTCCAGAGGTGCGGCGATACCTGCAAGACGACATGGCTTTCCTGGGGGTTCCTTGTGCGTCGTCTGTATTTCAGCTGCGCTCTGAACTCCTGCGGGGGTATTTCACCCACAAGGTCCGCATTTTGGTTTTTGATTGACGCTATTATTTCCTCGTCTTTGTTGTGGTTAAGGACATTCCTTATCACCACCATCGGATCCTTATTTTTAGCATCTTCTACTTTTAGTTTTGTATCCTTTTCTTGTAGTCTTTTTTTCAGTTTTTCCACCGTGTCTTTGGAGGCACAGCTTAACACCACTTTTTGGTCACGAGCTTTCCTAATGCGCTCGACCGCCAACCCACTGTTCCGGGCATCGGCGGCTCTTCTGACGCGCATTAGGATGTCCTCAGTCGTGTCCCGCTCCACAGATGATGTCACGATAATTGTGTGGCACGGTTTCGGCGTTAGGTCCTGTGGTCTCGGTGCAGTCGCTGCGGCGGCCTCAGCATACGTCCTCTTTTTACTGACTTCGTCGATGATGCCGGCGAGCTTTTGCCCCGTCTCCTGGAGGGTCTTGTTTAACGCCGTCGCCTGCTGCACATGCGTCTGCTGGCTGGTCTTTGAGAAGAGCGTTTCGGAGCTCTTTGAACGGGGCTCCCCAAGGATCCTCCCGCGAATCAAACTCTTTGATAAACCGATACCTTGGAAAGACGAGGCAAAATACCTAGGAGTAACGTTAGATAGAAAGTTAGTTTTCACTGCGCATATTAGGACCATTCGTAGCAGAGCGGCCTACATATTAGGTCGTTTATCGTCATCGGTCGTTAGGTAAGCGGAGTAAAATGTCCCTTCGCAATAAGGTGACATTTTACAAAGCTTGCACACGTTCCGTCATGTCCTATGCGAGTCCCGCTTTTGCGCACGCTAATCTGAAACCCCTTCAGGTGATTCAGAACAGGTTTACACGGATTGCAACCGGGGCGCCGTGGTTCGTACGCAACATCGATCTCCATAGAGACTTAAACATTCCGACCATCGCTCAGTACTTCAAGGAGCTTTCTCAAAAGTACTTTGAACGTGCTGAGCGACACCCGAACCCACTGGTGGCTGACGCCGCAGAGTATAGACCACGTAAGACTACTTTAGTCAAAAAAGGAGGCCCAAGTCAGTACTCGTTGATCCCGACGACGCGTTCACAGTAGGTAATAACGTGTAAGCGTAGGCATAATTGACACCACACAACATACAGACACACACCGTCTATACCGGTATAGACGAGGTCCCAACTGAGTAAGTGCTCCGTTGCTCTGCCGTCGGAGGACGCTAGTGTCCAAATTTCCTTAGTCCCTCCTGACTAACGACGCCCTGAGCTGAGGTCCGTGTTTCAATCTGAGACGCCCTCGGGACGTCGTTCCCCATGGAGGCCCATATGGCCCCGCCTTTTTAAGGGTGGGTCTCCTGACCCACCCGCTCCCCCGGTGACGCTGTAATAGCGAACAGGGCTAACAGTGTATAGACATACAAAAAAAAATAGAAATAAAAATATCTCGCTTGCTTTCTATAAGAGAGAGAGAGATAGCAAAACATGTCGTGCCAACTTTTGGTAAGAATTTTTACCATCTAGCCCCCTTTCACAACGCGCGATAGGAACTACGTTTTTATATTTAGCTAAATATTATAATAATAATCATATCACAAGATAAATTACACACATTGATCAAACCTATGTAAGCAAGTTATTTGCTTGTGTTCAGTCTGTTAGATAACGATAAAAATACATAAAAATACTCATTATATATAGAGCGAATATATTTAGTAAAAGACCAAACCAAAGGATTGGAATCGAACCCGAATCCCATTAGGTCGCTATACATTAGGCGTCTGCGCTAACCATAAGCAACATAAAGATATACAATACGACATATCTTTGCTTTCTTAGATTCAGATATAATTTTACCCTGAATTAATTATACAAGGTAAGTATACCCAGTGTTGATCGAAGGAACTTAATAAAATAAATATTAAACATCGTTCTTAGTTTTATTTATTCATTGGTTTATTACATTAAAATCTTGGCACAAGGGGGCGGTGGCTTAGTAAAAGCGGCACAAACAGCTTTTTTGAAATCGTCTTTTAAATCATATTTTTTGCCGTTGATGAGAATATGTGGCACATGTGAAAATTTAGCTTTCCTACTCTCTTGGCCATAATATCGCAATAATTCCGAGCCTCTAGTCCCTTTAGCACAGTTTTTTATTGGCTCCGAATTAATATTCATCAATTTTCCACACTATAAAATATATTAAACAACATGTCAGTAAAATATAATTTAAAGAGATGTAATGTAAGTTAACAATAAAATTATTTACCCTGTCAGCGCTTTTATCATCGGATCTTGTACTGTTCATTAAACAAATATTATATAGCAGAGCAGTAGTACGCTTTAGTTTGTCTAAGGCGCAGGCGTGTATTTTGTTGCCGTAGCACTCATTGGGCCCGTGCTGGCATTTGAACTCTATTTTGCCATTGTGGTCTATCATCTGGAAGAATATAAAGTTATGTAATTTTTCAGCACAATTATAATTATATTAGGATAAATAAACTTAAAATTACAATTAACTATACAACTATAGAATCTCTGCAATAAAATAAGCAGCGATATTCATACTTTTATTATGCAACTAATATTTGTTTTATTTATACATTTAATTAAAATTTTTCGATTCGATATAATTCTTACCTTAGCATGTCCAAAAGGATAGGTCTGGATTATCAAGTAAGGACTCATAGTTTCTACGACAGGCGCGAACTTATTTACCCCGAAACGTATACAATATGGACATGAGACCTCGTAATACAGTTGTATGCGTACTTTTTCAGGACGGGATAATTTCCTCTAGAATAATAATAATAGTATTTACATAAGCTGAAGCTGGTTTTTACCGTTTTATGAACTGAATAAATATTATACGCATAGTTATTGTAATGTGTATCATACTTATTTGGTTTTTGAGGTTTTTGTATGTACAACTTGTAGATATAAACATAAGTTCTAAGTTTATTATAAAACAAGTATGATAATAGAAACAAATATATATACCATATATACGGTGTACATACCATAATGAAATATGAATAAAGTTTATTCTGTAGTCTTTCGATAATATAACGAATACAAATATTTATGTAATTGTGATCTAACAAATAGTCTAATTACTATCGAGATAACTCTATTTCTGCTCTGTATTTGATTTTTTTAGTACAGTTAATATTATACTAAGTTATTGTATAAATAATAAGGTTCTAAAATTAAGTATATAAAAATAATTTGAAACACAATATATTATTATTAGACCTTTAATAAATTATAATAACCATCATTATTATCTATTACTTTTGCTTCATCTAATATTTTGCATTTGCAAAATATTGGGATAACATTGAAGTAAATACAATAATACTCATAAAATTTAATACCAAATAATACCTTACCCTCTTCACTAGTGCCCAAGTATTTATAACAAAAAACAGTAGCAGAACGATAATATTATGAGTAAACTTCATTGTATGGCCGTTCGTTACAGATATCGGCATAAGACTGAGGATTATGGACCAAAAAAAATATTTATAGGCGGAAAAGTAACACATTTTTTAACATACCGCTACAGCTAATTATCTATATTGGCGCAACGATAAGTTAAATTATTAAAATAATTAACCTAATCGATTTTTAATTATAATAAAATTATCGCGCTGGGGGTCGGCCATGGGGGTGTCATGCCTGGTCCATGGCCGAAAGAAGGGGAAATACGGGGCCCGTTTCTTCCTTGGAGATGCGCCCGTAGGGGGTTGGGGTTTGTGTTTTGTCCTCCTCTTGTTTTGTTATTTCTTCTCCGTGTTTTCTTCGTCTTTTCCTTTTCTTTGTTTTGTGTTTTCCGGAGGTGCGGCGTCTGCCGAAGAGCCGGGTAAGGACATTGTAGCGCCAGACTTAGCATTAATATTTAATAATTGTTTAGAATACGGTATATTTCCTGATCTAATGAAACAAAGTAAAATAACTCCATTATTCAAATCTGGCTGTTCATTAGATCCTAGTAACTATAGACCTATTTCAGTCTTATCCACATTTAGTAAGATTTTTGAAAAAAAATTCTTTATCAACTTGTTGCATATTTTAGTAAAAACAATCTCTTACACAAAAACCAGTTTAGTTTCACTGCCGGTCGTTCCACAACAAATGTTGTTGTTGAGCTATTACTAAACATATTTGAAGCCTGGGAAAGATCACAGGAAGAACTTGGCATTTTCTGTGATCTATCTAAAGCGTTCGACTGCGTTCAACATGAAATCCTTATAAAAAAGTTAGAATATTATGGAGTTAAAAATAAGTCCCTAGATTTGATTAGTTCATATCTTAATGATAGAATTCAAAAAGTTGATGTAAATGGAAAACGTTCCCCTGGTTATTTGGTAAAAATAGGTGTACCACAGGGCTCTATCTTAGGGCCTTTCTTGTTCCTCATTTACATAAATGACTTACCTCACCTAGTGAGGGAAAAATATGGGATAGTGTTGTTTGCTGATGATACTTCTCTTACTTTTAAAGTTAATAGACAGCAATCTGCTATTGATGAAGTAACCAATGTTCTCTCAGATGTTGTACAATGGTTTAACGCCAATAATTTGTTACTCAATAAAAAAAAAGACGAAATGTGTCAAATTTAGTTTACCAAATGTTAAAAATGTTAGAACCAATGTACAATTAAATAATGAGGAATTGGACTCGGTCAAATCTACTACTTTCTTGGGCAGTACTTTAGATGAAAAATTGCAATGGGGTCCTCATATATTTGATTTATCAAGCAAACTTAGTTCTGCTGCATACGCGGTTAAAAAAATACATCGATGAACAAATATGGAAACTGCTCGATTAGTTTACTTTAGTTACTTTCATAGCTTAATGTCATACGGTATACTCTTATGGGGCAATGCGGCTGACATTGATACCATATTTACATTGCATAAGAGGGCTGTTCGAGCAATATATAATATGATACCAAGAGACTCTTTAAGAAACAAATTTAAAGAATTTAAAATTATTTAAAGAGTTTATAATCAATACATTTATGAAAATTTAATTTACGTTCATAAAAATTTGTCAAAGTTCAAGAAAAATTGTGATTTACATAAAATTAATACAAGACATAAAAATAAACTCGCTATGCCCGGCACTAGGCTCCATAAAATCCTTTAAGGGTAATTGTATACGTTTTTATAATAAGCTCCCAAATGAAGCCTTAAGCCTATCATTAAATAAATTTAAATTATATGTTAAAAATGATTTGATAAAAAAATCTTACTATAGTGTAAAAGATTACATCAACGACGGTATGGCCTGGGAATGAATTGTATTTTATTGCGAATAGCTAGTAATCTCCGCAATTTGTTTTTTGTTGTAAATTAATTTTGCTTTATCGACCTGCTGCATCACACCGATTCCTTAGATGTCACTACTTGCGGTAGCATCGGGAGTCGGGTTGCCTTCCTCCCTCAAATATGGCGAAGGAAGTGATGACTGGCTCTTGTGTTGTGTTGTGTTGTGTTGTGTTATGCTCGTGAACGGGTGCTGCTTGCGGTGACTGGTTGTGTGGCATGCCGAAGATTTTTATATATATAAATATATTTTTTACTATTATTATTATTTCATTTTCGTTGCCTGAAATCATTAGGCTTCATTTCCGATTGATTGCGAAGGTTCTAGTTGTTCCAAAATTACATTTAAGATTGACGTTTGTGAAACAGTGATCACAACAACAAAAAATATATCCGGCTGAGTTTGTTGTGTGGTTCTTCTCAGACCAGGACGCGTTTGGAACCCTCATAGCTTTTACACTAAGATGGAAAGTGCTTTTACAGAAGGGCTTATTACGATAAATCTAATATCGTAATAGCCCTCCTGACACTTCCATGTTGACGTACACAAGTGATCACTGATTATGATTCTAAGTCGAAAAGATATAAATGAATAAAATAAATAAACATTTGTACGACTGGAGCTTAGCCAGGGTGGAACTGCTGGAGGCGCAGCTGCTGCGCTGCTACAGTTGGAACCTGGGCATGTGCGTGCAGCTTGCCCGTCCGCGGTTGACCGCAGCGCCGGCTGTTTCCGGTGCGGTGGTGAGGGTCATACCCGAGCCACTTGCACCGGACTGTTGCGGTGCGCGGTCTGTGCGGCCCGAGGGCTCACAGCGTTCCACCTATTGGGGAGCTGAGCTAATTGTTTTACTGTATTTATTGTTTTTACTTAAACGTCCATTTAAATACTTTTTATACAAAGTACTTTATAACCATTCTAACCATTTATCTCACTTACAGGTTTTTATTGAACATAATCAAAATATGACCATGTAAACTTGAGGAATTCTGAGCTACACAATCGACGTTATTTTTACCATCAACTTGCAGGTCTAGTTTTATTAAAAAAAATCTATTTTAAATGATAAACATTCAGTTAGCTATATGCATTAACAAAATTTTCAATACTGAACATTCACAAAAGGCATTTTGAGACGGTTTGCACGGTTCCATACCAGAGTGCGCCGGTAGACCGTACTGCCGCGCGCCGCAAACCCTATATTTTAAATCTGTCATATTAGTCCAGTCATTTGGTCGAAAAAAAGGGGGTTAGCTGAAAAGTTTTCCGGGAGTTTTGAAAATTGGTTATTTTTTTTAGATTTTGGTATGCTCTTTTCGAATTTCAATTTTGCCACCTCGTATCTCCGCCGGTCGCGCCGCCATTTTGAAAAAATGGCGGCTTAAACCAGTTTTTTTGAAATATCTCCTTTCCAATGCATTTTTTGAAAAAAATATTTATGTACAAAATTAAAGTAGAGTAAATTTCCTACAATTTATGTATTCATATTTTTTTTCATAATATTAATAGGTTTTGGCGTACGAGCGTCACAAAGTATCTTCATCTACAGCATCACGTGTTTTTGGTATATTTTTTCTAAAATATTCTACTATTGCCATCGGTATTGAAGAAGCAGTGTGGGTCTTTGAGTTGGGTCCCTTTCTCTCGACTATGAAGACTATAGACATTGTATAGCCTCCATACTCTCGACTTTCAACGAAATATCTGTCGGTAGAAGTTACGAGAAGTATTTAGTTTAGGCGGAGTCATCAGTATACGTTTATGAGTATGTACTCGTACGTCGTACAGTATTGTTTGTGTTCTTAGAGCCATGGCTTCTAATACAGAAAATTGTTTTATTTAAGACTATTTAGCCTTATTGGCAGTGATAGTAATTAAAATATCATCAACGTATTTTTTGAGCAGTTGCGTTTTTTTTTATGTGGGGACGGTAATCACCTTCAATTTTGTCCTTTAATTCGTCCAAGGAAAACTGACACTCATCGAAATTCTGTTTAAGGTTTTTTTTTTTTTTTGCCTTGCACTATCTATCTCATTGATATAAATTTGTTCATGCAGGAATTGTGATACTGTGCATTTGCTGCGGCCAAATCATTCACATGTTTAAGACGCTCAATAATTGCTGATTGCAATCGTCATTACGAGCCCTAGCAAGATTTGAAATACTGTCTTTCATTGACAATTTCCACACACTATATACTATATACTATACTATATTACGCTTGCACAGCCGGGTTTGTTTTTGTTTAGCTATAAATTCCGCTGTTATCTCATCAGCACATAAAAACAATAATATTTAACACGTTCGCTGCGTTACGAGGTCTATTAGATCTCTTGCGGGACTTTCGTATTGTGCGTAGACTGAAATGCTGTTTTTTCACTCCTTGCGGGGGGCTCTAACTTGTAAAGTTCTTTATGTATGAGCAAGACAAATATACACATTTGTATCCTACTTGAAGGTAAGTTCATAAACATAATAAAAAAAAATTAGGGACGGATTAGGTCCCTAACGCACAGTACTATAATTTTTTTCATTACTTGCGTAGGCGAAGCGGGCGCTGCGTGTCTCGTTTTAGTGTTGTTCAAGTATCGATGTGAGGGGACGCGCTCACGTTTTAAAAATAGCACTGTCGTAAATATATCGACGTGTTCATATTTTAAATTGTTTTAATTGTTGTTAAAAACAATGAGTTACTTAATTAATTACTTGATAGTTAATTAGAGTTAATTTTGGTGAGCATTCTAAGAAAGAAAAATTATCGCCGGTTAATACCGCGGCATTATCCAGTAAAATAAAAAAAAATCCTGAAGGAAGATGTGTTGATCATGTTTTCCAACGAAACAAAAAAAAGACGTTGCGTGGGTTGTTATGAAAAATTACGACGCACGGTAAACAGCTCTGAAGCTTCTAAAAAAACATTTTGTGGCGAGCAGCTAGATCTTTATTATTGTGCAGAATATCTTATACCATATTGGCCGCAAACTGTTAAGTGTGTCATATATAAAAAATAAAATAAAAAAAAATCATTACGATTTGCTCACAATGCGAAAAGTCGATGTGCTTGCTTTTATGACAAACATTTTCCGTAGTTTATAATAAATAACTACTTCGTAAATTAAACTTTTTTTATCGACAAATAACATTTTATTTTATTCCCATCACTAGTCACTTCACATATTGCTCTATCTCTGGTTGCGGAACGAGATACAATCGATGTCTAATTTTTGATTTGTATTTGTGGCTTATTCTTATGTCATAACTGCGTGCGAACCTAGCAAAATATAGAACAGTAGACTTTCTTACCCACGAAATTTTTAAGTATATGTCATTGTTTTGTTGAAGATATAAATTATTTTCAGAATTGTACTTTTAGGGGACTGATTAGGTCCCCAACGCACCTGGGGATAAATTAGTTTTGAGATCTTTTAGATCCCTAACGCATCAGCTGAAAGTTTTTTAATTATGATGTCGCAGTGAACGTGTTAAAAGAGAATGCTGGGTGCGAGGATCGCAGTAGTGGCTGCGGTTTCGTGGTACCACTTCCTCTACGCAATAATGTAGCAATTAACTTCTCATTACTATATCGTTTTCGACACAGATCATGAACCATTATCGATTTTAGGCCCGCCAAAAGTTTTACTAAATTATCCTTTTTTGTGACACTCAATTAAAAGTCTCCAATCCTTTTTCTTTTACTTCAACTGTTTCATTTTCTAATAATGAAGTAAAACAATTTTCTGTATTAGAAGCCATGGCTCTAAGAACACAAACAATACTGTACGACGTACGAGTACATACTTATAAACGTATACTGATGACTCCGCCTAAACTAAATACTTCTCGTAACTTCTACCGACAGATGTTTCGTTGAAAGTCGAGAATATGGAGGCTATACAATGTCTATAGTCTTCATAGTCGAGAGAAAGGGACCTAACTCAAAGACCTACACTGCTTCTTCAATACTGGTGGCAATAGTAGAATATTTTAGAAAAAAATATACCAAAAACACGTGAAGGTGTAGATGAAGATACTTTGTGACGCTCGTACGCCAAAAACTATTAATATTATGAAAAAAAATATAAATACATAAATTGTAGGAAATTTACTCTACTTTAATTTTGTACATAAATATTTTTTTCAAAAAAAGCATTGGAAAGGAGATATTTCAAATAAACTGGTTTTAGCCGCCATTTTTTAAAAATGGCGGCGCGAGCGGGCGGAGATACGAGGTGGCAAAATTGAAATTCGAAAAGAGCATACCAAAATCTAAAAAAAAAAACAATTTTCAAAACTCCCGGAAAACTTTCCAAGTAAAACTACCAAATGACTAGACTATATCTTCGAAAATATTTATTTAATTTAAATACTATAAAGGGCTATACTGTTCTATATTAAATGTAAAATGTATTTAAATTACTTAATTAGAAGAGGATTAAAGCTGTATTTCTTAAAATTGCTTCGTAAATAACCTATTTTTTTTTGTAAAAAGTAAAGGATAAAAATTTGCTATTGTGGTTTATCCCTAAGAGATAAACACATACCACCGCGGATTTTCTTGTAGAAATTTTTAAGGTATACAATAATTAGTACCTACATTATTTTTGATCTATCTCGTAGAGTTCAGCCAGCGATTGCATTGCAAGCGCAAAACAATGTGTTTGGGAACAAACTTCGCATTAGAAATCTTGAAATTATCAGTGGTTCTCTGATATTTTTATATTAAGCATGTTATTATATTATACATATAAACCCTCCTCTTGCATCACTCTATCTATTAAAAAAAAACTTCATCAAAATCCGTTGCGTAGTTTTAAAGATCTAAGCATACATACATACTGACATAGGGACAGACGCGAAAAGCGACTTTGCTTTATAGTATGTAACTTGCTGTGCCTGCGACTTCGTACGAGTAGTTTTCGATTTTGATAAAAAGTATCCTTTTTACTTACTAATGTATGTAAAAACTATAAACCTTCAAACTGGTAAGAAGCAACGGTACGACAAAAAGAGATTATTAACTTCTTTATTTGTTAACCTATTGTTAAAAAAAAAAACAAAATGTAAAGTGAATCCCATCACTATATATTCCCGAAAACTGCATCTAAATCGATCAATCCGTTTCTGAGATTAACGTGCACAAGCATACAGACATTCAGACGAACGTTCAAATTGAAAAAAACATTGTTTTGGGTTCTGTATGGGTCCCCCTGTATGAATTTTTGAAAATATTTTTGTTTCGTGTTGTGTGCACAACTATAAGACAAACAAATAAACAGTCAAAGATTTTAAAAATGCTGAAAATGGATTCTATTAGTTATTACTTCACATCCTGGTATATTTTTTTAAATATTTTCAATGTACAAAGACTACTTACCCCTCTACAGATTTATTACATGTATAGAATAAGATTTTCATGGTACCTATTACGTCATTGACATAAATTGTCATAACTTTTTTATTTCTTAACCGATTTAGATGAAATAAACACTTAATGTTAAGTAAAGACTGTTATAATATAATTCTGAAAACCGCATTCAAATTGGTTAAGTCGTTTCTGAGATTAGCGTGCACAAACATACAGACATACAGACAAACAGACAAACTGAAAAACCATTGTTTTGGGTTCTCTTGCACTTATAAAGCCCCCTATGATATTTTTTTTTAAGTGAAACTTCTTTATCGGGGTTGGAAAAAAATTTTGTGTAACATTTTTTCGTTACGAGTGACATTTTTCTGTTACGCGTCAGCTTTTTTCGTATAGCTTCATCTCTTTTACACCATGTTGCTATGGAAATACTAAATAATCAAAATGACAGGAATGTGGATTTCAAAACAAACAAACCAAAAATAAAATTATCAGATTAGAGTTTTATAATTAAATAATGAATTGTGATTATATACTGGACAATACGTTTTTATGGACTTGCTATTGAAAGTAATAAATAAATTAAGATTATAACATGAAGAAGAAATTATTTAATATCGATTATAATATTTAAAATGCATTCATTGTCTGAAATAGAAGAAGTAAGAAAGAAAAGAAATACGAGTTTTGGGTGAGAAATGGAGCATTGGGGTCCTGATCTTTACAAGGTCTGTTTTGCGTATAGCATAACAGACCAATAGGACGAACAAAAACTCGAAACAGCAGAAACAATTATGAAGAATAATTTTATTTGTGATATAGTGACGATCCAACATGTTAAGAAGTCTAAAGTTATTATTTTTAAAGTGAATTGTGTACATTTGTCTGTTTTTTTATGGTACTTATGTGTTTCTTATATGAGAATATTATACGTCACAAACAGTCGATGTGGATTATGTACATTTGTCTGTTTTTATGGTACTTATGTGTTTCTTCTATGAGAATATTATACGTTAGAAACAGTCGATTCACTTCTTACGTTTTAATTAATTAATATTAATGAAAATTATGACGTTTTTCTGTTACGCGCCATCTTTATTTCTAAGTCACATTTTTCCGTTACGCGCCATATTTGAAGTGAAACTTTTTTATCGACGGATGGGAGAAATTTTATAGCAATGTCAAAAAATTGTAACGTTTTTCTGTTACGCGCCATCTTTATTTTTGCTTAAACTTTATCTAATTTATCTTAATTAGCCATTCCTGTAAAGTTGTAATTAGTGAATCATTTTTCAAAAAATTATGTCATAAAGAAGTTTCACTTCTTACATGTGTACACTAATACACACACATATATATTTTTTTTATATGAATGGATCAGTGACAATTTTATTATATGTTTAGATAAAGTATACTTACGTTAAATTGATCTTCACAACAATAGAAATACAATTTAAGACATATATTATGCCTTTTAACCATATACCATTGTTTTTGTATTTTCGCATCTCTTGGAATATAAATAACACTTTATCGGGTGTTTTTCTAATACTATTTTGCACTCCGGTACTATACAATACTTGTAAGATGGTTTTTATCTTCTTCCATGACTTGTAATTTGTCAAGCACCAAAAACTTTAAATATGTATGAAGTAAATAAAAAGTTCATAGTAAACATTGACTGGACGTGTCATTTGACGTCACGCAAGGCGCGCGCAAAATGATGGCGTTTGAACGGCTCAAATTTACTCAATGTTTTAATTTTCACATAGAAAAAAAAATTAGAATCTTTTCAAGCCTATTTATATATTTTTTTTACGATATAGAGAGGTAAATGATTTTAAAAAAAGTAGTTTTTAACTCTTACAATGTATGTATGTTTTTATATTAAGATAATTATTTTAATAAAAATCAATCCTATGTAAGCAAGTTATTTGCTTGTGTTAAGTCTGTTAGATAACGATAGAAATACTCATTATAAATAGAGCGAATATATTTAGTAAAGGACCAAACCAAAGGATTGGAATCGAACCCGAATCCCATTAGGTCGCTATAAATTAGGCGTCTGCTCTAACCATAAGCAACATAAATATATACAATACGACATATCTTTGCTTTCTTAGATTCAGATATAATTTTACCCTGAATTAATTATACAAGGTAAGTATTGGGTAAGTATACCCAGTGTTGATCGAAGGAACTTAATAAAATAAATATTAAACATCGTTTTTAGTTTTATTTATTCATTGGTTTATTACATTAAAATCTTGGCACAAGGGGGCGGTGGCTTAGTAAAAGCGGCACAAACAGCTTTTTTGAAATCGTCTTTTAAATCATATTTTTTGCCGTTGATGAGAATATGTGGCACATGTGAAAATTTAGCTTTCCTACTCTCTTGGCCATAATATCGCAATAATTCCGAGCCTCTAGTCCCTTTAGCACAGTTTTTTATTGGCTCCGAATTAATATTCATCAATTTTCCACACTATAAAATATATTAAACAACATGTCAGTAAAATATAATTTAAAGAGATGTAATGTAAGTTAACAATAAAATTATTTACCCTGTCAGCGCTTTTATCATCGGATCTTGTACTGTTCATTAAACAAATATTATATAGCAGAGCAGTAGTACGCTTTAGTTTGTCTAAGGCGCAGGCGTGTATTTTGTTGCCGTAGCACTCATTGGGCCCGTGCTGGCATTTGAACTCTATTTTGCCATTGTGGTCTATCATCTGGAAGAATATAAAGTTATGTAATTTTTCAGCACAATTATAATTATATTAGGATAAATAAACTTAAAATTACAATTAACTATACAACTATAGAATCTCTGCAATAAAATAAGCAGCGATATTCATACTTTTATTATGCAACTAATATTTGTTTTATTTATACATTTAATTAAAATTTTTCGATTCGATATAATTCTTACCTTAGCATGTCCAAAAGGATAGGTCTGGATTATCAAGTAAGGACTCATAGTTTCTACGACAGGCGCGAACTTATTTACCCCGAAACGTATACAATATGGACATGAGACCTCGTAATACAGTTGTATGCGTACTTTTTCAGGACGGGATAATTTCCTCTAGAATAATAATAATAGTATTTACATAAGCTGAAGCTGGTTTTTACCGTTTTATGAACTGAATAAATATTATACGCATAGTTATTGTAATGTGTATCATACTTATTTGGTTTTTGAGGTTTTTGTATGTACAACTTGTAGATATAAACATAAGTTCTAAGTTTATTATAAAACAAGTATGATAATAGAAACAAATATATATACCATATATACGGTGTACATACACATCACACAATGAAATATGAATAAAGTTTATTCTGTAGTCTTTTGATAATATAACGAATACAAATATTTATGTAATTGTGATCTAACAAATAGTCTAATTACTTTCGAGATAACTCTGTTTCTGCTCTGTATTTGAATTTTTTAGTACAGTTAATATTATACTAAGTTATTGTATAAATAATAAAGTTCTAAAATTAAGTATATAAAAATAATTTGAAACACAATATATTATTATTAGACCTTTAATAAATTATAATAACCATCATTATTATCTATTACTTTTGCTTCATCTAATATTTTGCATTTGCAAAATATTGGGATAACATTGAAGTAAAAGCAATAATACTCATAAAATTTAATACCAAATAATACCTTACCCTCTTCACTAGTGCCCAAGTATTTATAACAAAAAACAGTAGCAGAACTATAATACTATGAGTAAACTTCATTGTGCGGCCGTTCGTTACGAATATCGGCATATGACTGAGGATTATGGACCGAAAAAAATATTTATAGGCCAAAAAGTAACACATTTTTGAACATACCACTACAGCTAATTATCTATATTGGCACAACGATAAATTAAATGATTAAAATAATTAACCTAATCGATTTTAAATTTTAGTTAACTTATCGCGCTGCGGGTCGGCCATGGGGGTGTCAGTGCCTGGTCCATGGCCGAAAGGATACGGGGCCAGCTTCGGAAGATGAGCCGTGATCGACGGTTGTCCGAAAGGGCAAGGGAAAGGGGAAAAAGAAGAGCCCTCCTCAAAAGTCGGTTTCGAGACCAGTGGCTGGAATCGACCCCAATTCAGCAAGGGTCAGGAAGAAGGACAAGGACGATAAGTTGCGCAAAGGCCCCCCAAACTCCTCAGTGTCCTGCGATTTTGTTAAAACTGCAGCCCGAGGCAGCGGCTAGAGGGTGACCTATGTTCGCTGTTTGGTCACGATTTAATAAAACTCGGGGACCTAGGCCTAAATGACAGCTCCGGATGCGGCATTCAGCAGCGGGAGCAAGGCTTCTGAAGATATCTAAGGGTACTCCAGAAGATGTGCGTGCAGCTTGCCCGTCCGTGGTTGACCGCAGCTTCGCCTGTTTCTGGTGCGGTGGTGAGGGTCTTACCCGAGCCACTTGTACCGGAATGTTGCGGTGCGCGGTCTGTGCAGCCCAAGGGCGCACAGCATCCCACCTATTGGGGAGCTGAGTGTGCAAGGCTCCGCAAGTTCGAGGGGTAGTTTTTTTTTCTTTTTTATTTAACGTCTAGAATCCTGAGTCTAGAATCGTGGAGGGCACCCCTGCCCTCCAACCAAGCCAACCGAGCCAGATCAAGACTCCCTCCCCACTGAAACCCCAGCTAGCTGACTCCTCGGCGAAGAAGGTGTCTCGATCCGACTCACCCTCCCAAGACTAGAACTTTTCCGAAAACGGTTCCGGTCCGAACCCGAAGGCGCTACCAAAGACTCTGAAGTGACTTTCCGAAGAAGACCACCCCGACGTACGGGGCCGGTACCCCGAAGAGGTAAAAATCAAATCTGCAACGCATTTAAACTGCCACCTGCAGACGACGCAGGAGATGCGACCTCGTTCGACCCGGACCCCACTAACGGAGCCCTCCCTAGGAAGAGCTCCGCAGCCATCTCGCCCGGACTAATCAATGTCAAGCGCTATTGTACCTGGCGATGACTATCCCGGGCCACCACCCTATCAGCGCAAACGGCCTCCCCCTCAGCAAGGAAGAGACAGTCGCGTACCCGTCACACAACCACGAGGCCACCCCACAGCTCACACAGGCACAGAGAAGTACCGGGGGCGACCCCGCAGCTGACCCCGGTATAGAGAGCCTACGCCCTTCCACCCTCACTGCCCAGGACCGAGCCCACTCCGCAGGCAGACCACCCTGAAAGGCAGCCTGCCCGCCAACCAGTCATGGACCTGGCACAAACCCCGATGACCGACCCCCACCGTGCCGGGTGAACCCGAAGGTTCTTAGTAACAATTGTTGCCCAGGAAGAACCACGAGGAGGTTTCCGGCATGGCCCCCTCCGAGGGGTAGCACCTTTTTTTTTATATCGTTGGAAAAATGCGTTACGCATCATCCCAGCGGCCAGGAAGGTGATGGCCGAGGGGTATGTGGGACTACCCGGCAGCATAAAAGACGCAGCCATTTTAAGGGTTACCCACTAAAAAACCAACAGTTGACCTCATCGCCTTAGTGCTTACTGCGGAACCCCCAAATGAAAGGCCCCGATCAACTTAGGGCCACCTCATAACGTAGGCCTATGGTAGGCAAAAGAGGTTACCCCCTTCTCCTGCCCAGGCACTACGGCTAGAGAAGGAAGCGGCGGGCATACTCGCGCCTCTTTCTTCCCAACCTACCCCTACGGAGCGGGTCAGTGGTAGAGTGATAAACCGGCGGACTCCAACTCTCGTTTCCACCGCTAGATCAGGACATTTTGTGCCCCTGCCCTGATCCTAACCGCCTCAGGCGCTTCGCCCCTGGTATGAGCGTCGGCCCGGTGCCAGTACACTCCAGCGTGGACCTCTGCCTGGAGCTCCCAGAGGGAGGTCACTTGCTAGCAGTGTCGCCGCAGTGAACAACACCCCTAATCACCCTCACTGCGATGATCCTCTGCGATTGCCGCAAGAGGACCTTAGAGTCGAGGGTGATGGCTGCTGACGATATGGGGGCACCGTAGAGGGCCATGCTCCGTAAGATCCGGAGTCAACCGAGGCGATTGGGGAGAAACGAGCTTTTCTAAAAGCTCGCGCCTCTAGCTCCTTCTCAAAGTTTGCCTCCTTCGACTCGTTGGTAAGAACTGGCAGACTGGCCTTGGCCCGTGCGAGTCCACATCCACCTCTCGACGCAGAAGCAGAGGAGCGGCCACGACTGGCTGTGCTGTACATAGAAAATACAGCATCGGTTCCAGACACGCTATCCGAGCCATCACTCGCCACGGAAACAAACTCTGAAAGAGGTCCATTCCGAGTACGCCATTCAGTACTCTTAGAGAGCACGGCCGGACCGGAGGTAATCCTAGAACCCTTTGGCTTGCCTAGGTTGTTATCTGAGGATGCGACCAATTGGGTCCACCGTCGGTCGGAGTGCATATCGGACTCGACGTAGCTATCCTCAGGGTTGGGATGGCCCTGCGAAAGGCTTGTACTTGACCCTCAGAAGGGTCTTGTTGCTGGTCCTGAGAAGGGCCTTTTTGATGGCCTTGAGAAGGGCCTTGTTGTTGGCCCTGAGAAGGGCCTTGTTGTTGGTCCTGAGAAGGGCCTTTGACAAATATTTCTTTGCTATCACGCGCAGGAGGCAATGCGACAGAAAGATAGAACGTACACTCACCCAAGTATAGTTTATTAGCTTTGGTCACCCGCCTGCCACCTGCGTTACCAGGGTCAGGACGGGGTCCAGGGGAGACGACGAGGACGTACTAATACGTCGTTAATTGGGAGGGAACGTTATCGGAACCCTACAGACTGGAAGTGGGGTGAGGCAGGGGGGTGTAAGCTCACCTAAGCTATTTAACTTGTATGTTAACCGCCTGATTGAGGAGCTGAGCAGTACTGAAGATGTTCGATAGGTGGGACATTTGTTAACAATATAAGTTATGCTGATGATATGGTACTGCTGAGTCTATCAATCAGCGCGCTTAGAAAATTAATAGGAGTCTATGAGAGGTATGCGAATTACTTGTATTTAAAGCAGGCAATAAATGGTATCCTACAACACCACCGATAGCCATAAGTGGCACATCGCTTAAAATCGTTTCAAAATTTAAGTACTTGGGGCACTAGGTCACTGCTGATCAGTGCGATGACATAGACCTGGACCGGGAGCGTAGGGCGCTGGCGGTCAGAAGTAACATGTTGATCCGAAGGTTCGCAAAGTGCACAAACGAAGATAAAATAACATTATTCAGGGCATACTGTCAGACTTTTTAGACTTGCAGCTTGTGGATTAATTACACTAAGAAAGCCTACAGCGTCCTGCGTGTCCAGTATAATAATGCGCTTAGGGCTCTCTTGGAGCTCCCGCGTTACTGCAGTGCCTCGGGTATGTTCGCGGGAGAACGTATAGACGGTTTTCTGGCAATAATGGGGAAGCGTGTGGCACCGCTATGGAGAACGGATACGTGGAAGCACAAACAGCGTCCTGCGTACAGTGGCGGACCGTTTCGATGGACCCATACTTAGACATTAGACCTTCATGCACGTTATACCGTCTAACCGAATAGTTAAATAATTAGAATCTTTAAATCATTTTATAAATAATTAGTGTGACATAGTGAAAATTATTTCGAGGAATGAATGTTTTTTGATTAATTTGATCTTTATTATGTGTGTATATTTTGCTATTTATTTATTTTTGTAATTAAATTATTGACTTTGATATTAATTTTAATTTGGTTTGATTTGATTTTAATAATGATTTTGGTTTTGATTTTGATATGAAATAATTTAAATGTCACTAACCCTGTTTCAAAATTAAGTATATTGTTACTAACACACTTTCATATGGAAGAATTATCTGAAATAAATGCTTATTATTATTATTTATTTCATTTTAATCTTATTATTTACATTTATATATATAACATAAAAAAAAAAACATTATAAATATAAATATAAAAAATAGTATTCCGCCGACGTGGGCCTTACGACCAGTCCGTCGGTGGTTAAGGCGACAGCGAAAGAAACTTTCTCACAATGCATGCCGTATCCAAAACTGCTGCTCTTTGCATCCGACCCTTGATCCAGTTGTTTAGTGAGAGCCTCTTGAGATGATGATCGAGACTCTTCGCTATAAGACCATTTACGGAAACTACCATCGGGACAATTATTATAGAGTCAACATCCCCCATGTCGGTAATCTCGTGAGCTAAGTCCAAGTGTTTTGATAGTTTGTCCTTCTCAGCTTTCACAAGATTAGCGTCACACGGGACACTGATATCAACAAGAAATGTCCGGCGCTCTAACCGATCTACCAGCACCATATCAGGCTTATTGGCTACAATAGTCCTGTCCGTGATGATAGATCGGTTCCAATAGAGCTTAGCATGACCATTTTCCAAAACTGGCTCCGTTATGAACTTATAATATGGCATGGACGCCAGAAGGTCTACATCAGGCCCATAGAGTGCCTGGCGGAACATCCATGCCGTGCCGTCCATGAAGCTCCTTTTTCTTCCATATATTTATACGGTCGTCAGTGCTAAGTACAACCGGCTTATGCCAGTTATCTTTGGCTAAGGAGAGCGGTGTGAGACCATTATTTATTGCAACAATGTCCCGATGCATTCCACACTCAGCATGAAGGAAATATTCTCTAAGATTGCATACCTCACGGTTGTGTAAGTTTTTAGCATTAAGGAAGCCGCGACCCCCACACTTCCGTGGAATATACAATATCATCAATGATGAGCGCGGAGGATGCATGCGATACATTGTCAATAGTTTTCGGGCCTTTCGATCCAGGGCATCTAATTCAGTCGGAGTCCACCTTAATATTCCGAAAGTATACATCAGCAGGGGCATTACCCAACTGTTTAATGCACGCACTTTGTTACCTCCTGACAAAAGACTTATTAGGACTTTTGTCAAGCGGTTAAAGAAGCGTTCCTTCATCAGCTGTTTAATGTCCCCACTTAGTATGCCTAAGCGTTCCGACATACCAAGGTATTTGTAGAATTCGGTTTCAGAGAGGGATCTGAGGGACATTGTTTCCGAGAGTTGTAAATATTCGCTATTTACAACTCGGCCACTCTGCACATGTGCAACCGCGCATTTATCTACACCAAACTCCATCCTAATGTCATAACTAAACGTTTGCGTAACGTTTAGTAATGATACCAGATCTGCTTTATTTGGTGCAAATAATTTGAGATCGTCCATGTACAAAAGATGAGAAATGATCTCACCCCCTCCGCGAAAGCGAAATCCCAGTTTTGAGTCCCTAAGTAACGTGCTTAAGGGGTTCAAAGCCAGGCCAAACCACAAAGGACTCAAGCTATCACCCTGGAAAATACCTCGCTCAATCCTTACAGGTTCGGAAGTAAGAAGACTTTCCCCGCCCCCTGGAAGACAGAGGACCGTTTCCATTGCCTCATACATGAATCAAGAAAAGCGCATGAATCTGTGTCAATCTTATACACTTCTATGTCATATGTTCATATTTTGCGTCCAATTCTTGCGGCGTACTTACCACCGACGGCAGGGATCGAACGTGGGGCGGATGCCCCAGTAGGCCCCAAGCGCTGCAGCGGTGGACTCCCACAGCGCGGCACTGGTGCTCGGCGCGTTGCTGAAGGAGTACTTTTTGTAAGTAGTTCACAGTTTTGTATATTATATTCTTTTTTTTCCGTTTATTTTACATATTGTATAACTGAATGAAATGATTTAACGGAAAAAAAAACAAAAAAAGAGATTGTATAAATTATATTTAGGATATTCGATGAAGATGCAACCCTGTGCAATGATGAAATAATTGATAATTTATTCAAGTATTATTTTAAATAAAATATAAAATATTTAATTTGAGGTATTAATAAGGCATAAAACAAACATCTACATAAACAGGTACTGTAGTAATTAGTGCTGGTTAACCTTATCGGCCTTCGGCGATAACGCCGTGCGAGGTGATTAGGTAGTCTAAATGAAAAGCTATCTCTGTAACCGTAAGAGCTACGGGGATAGCAGCAAACGATTTAGATGATAGCAAAACCTTTTTTTTTTGTGTTGATTCAGACCCAAACCTTGAGCAAGACCCCGTTGCGCCAGAACACCCCCAATACAAATGAGATAGAACCCCCGAATACACACTACTCTTGAATTCTATTTTATGTGACTTATTTTAAGTGATACAATCAAAATTACGACATCGGCAGACATCGTTCACTGTCAAAAGTATTTTTAAAGTTTTTAATAAGTATAAAATATTAGGTACTGTAACAATTTTTATACCTGTCTTGTTTTTACTTAAATGTCCATTTAAGTACTTTTTAAACAAAGAACTTAATAACTATTCTAACCATTTACAGTTTTTATTGACCATAATCAAAATATGACCATGTAAACTTGAGGAATTCTGAGCTACACAATCGACGTTATTTTCACCATCAACTTGCAAGTCTACTTTTATTTAAAAAATCATTTAGCTATACGCATTAACAAAATGTACAACGCACAGTTCCTTACTATAGTGCACCGGTAGACCGTACCGCCGCAAACGCGATGACCCTATATTTTAAATCTGTAATATCTTCGAAAATGTTTATTTAAATTACATGCTGTATAGGGCTATATTGTTCCATATTAAATGTAAAATGTAATCAAGTTTTAGATAAGGATTAAAGCTGTTTCTTAAAATCGCTTCGTAGATAACCTATTGTTTTTCGTAAAAAGTAAAGGATAAAAAAGTGGATCTCTAAGAGATAAAGACATCCCTCGCAGATTTTCTTGTAGAAATTTTTAAGGTATACAATAATTAGTACCTACATTATTTTTAAATTAGAAATCTTGAAATTATCAGTAGTTCTCTGATATATTAAGCATGTTATTATACATATAAACCTTCCTCTTGCATCACTCTATTAAAAAAACTGCATCAAAATCCGTTGCGTATTTTTAAAGATCTAAGCATACATATATATAGACATAGGGACAGACGCGAAAAGCGACTTTGCTTTATAGTATGTAACTTGCTGTGCCTGCAACTTCGTACGAGTAGTTTTCGATTTTGATAAAAAGTACCCTTTTCATTTACTAAAGTATGTAAAAACTATAAACCTTCAAACTGGTAAGAAGCAATGGTATGACAATAAGAGATTATTAACTTCTTTATTTGTTAACCGATTGTTAAAAAAAAACAAAAGATAAAGTAAATCCCATCACTATATATTCCCAAAAGCTGCATCTAAATCGATTAATCCGTTTCTGATATTAACGTGCACAAACATACAGACATTCGGACGATAGGACAAATTGAAAAAAACATTGTTTTAGGTTCTCTTGCTTATATAAAGGTCCCCCTGTATGAATTTTTGAAAATATTTTTGTTTCGTGTTGTGTGCACAATTAAAAGACAAACAGATAAACAGTCAAAGATTTTAAAAATGCTGAAAATAATAACTAATAGAATCTATTAGTTATTACTTCACACCCTGGTATATTTTTTTAAATATTTTCAATGTACAAACAACTCCTCTAAAGATTTATTACATGTATAGAATAAGATTTTCAGGGTACCTTTTACGAAATTGTCATAACTTTTTTATTTCTTAACCGATTTAGATGAAATAAACACTAAATGTTAAGTAAAGACTGTGATAATATATTCCTGAAAACCGCATTCAAATTGGTTAAGCCGTTTCTGAGATTAGAGTGCACAAACATACAGACATACACACATACAGAAAACAGACAAACTGAAAAACCATTGTTTTGGGTTCTCTTGCTCTTATAATTCCCCCCTATGATGTTTTTTTTTAATTTCATGTACGTGAATGGATCAGTGACAATTTTATTATATGTATAGATTTTACTTATTATTGTGATTATTGGGACTGAAATGATCAAAACTGAGGATAATTAAATTTTATTAAAAAAGTTAGATTTTTTTTAAAAATAAAAAAATATATAAATAAATAAAATAACGGACTTTGAGAGCCTTTGCTATTATTCAGGGAGAGGGGCAACCCAAGCCCTCAACTCCACCGGAAGTAATTTGCTGAGATTACAAATTAATATCTAAAATACAATTCAGAATGATTCTTATTTAATTAATAAACATATTTAGAATCGATTAGGTTAAATATTTTAATTATTTAACTTATCGTTGCGCCAATATAGATAATTAGCTGTAACGGCATGGCAAAAATGTGTTACTTGTCCGCATAAATATTTTTTTTGTTTTATAATAATCAGTCTTATGCCGATATCCGTAACGAACGGCCGCACAATGATGTTTACTCATAATATTATAGTTCTCCTACTTTTTTCTATTACAAATACTTGGGCAATAGTGAAGAAGGTAAGGTATAATTAGGTGTTAAATTTTATGAGTATTATTGCATTTACTTCAATGTCATCCTAATATTTTGCAGATGCAAAATATTAGGATGACATATATAAATATATGTGCGTGTATACGCACATATATATTTTATATAACAATAATATTAAGAAATACATAAATAATATTTATCTGTATATAAAAGAAAAAATATGTAGGTAATAATAATGAAACTAATTATCGTTTAGGAAAAACTCTTTTACACGACGTTTAAAAACATCACGGGAAGAAATTTTACGCGCTGACTCTGGCATTTCATTCCAAAGAACGGCCGTTAAAGCGAACGATTTAGATTGGAAAGCAGTCCGATGAAGAGGAGTGTGAAGCAATAAATTGCTAGAAGAGCGGAGTGATCTGTCATGCGTGTCAGATAAGAAACAGAGGTTACATTTAAAATAATTTGGTGAACGAGGATTGAACAATAAGGAGTGATGAAGACATAGAATTCTAAGTTTTCTCCGCTTACGAATAGGTAGCCACTTGAGGTGGGGACCTATAGCTTGACACATGATCAAATTTACGAAGTTCGAAAATAAAACACACGCAAGTGTTAAGTAGCCGGTCAAGTTCGTTGAGAAGTACCTCGTTGACATCCAAATAGCACACGTCTGCATAGTCAAGAATTGGGAGTAATAGAATATTAACCAAATGTAATTTAGCACTGAAAGGTAATTTTTTTTTAATGTTGCAGAGGATGTAATGTTCTGTAGAATTAGCGAGATATGTATATATTAATATCTGCAAGTTGTACATACAAAATTGTACAAGTGTACAAGTTGTACATAAGTATGATATACATTGCGGATAATATTTATTCAGTTTACATACAAAAACGTTAAATACCAGCTTAAGCTTCAGCTTAAGTAAATACTATAATTATTATTCTAGTGGAAATTATCCCGTCCTGAAAAGTACACATACAACTGTATTACGAGGTCTCATGTCCACATTGTAAACGTTTAGACGTAAATAAGGTTCGCGCCTGTCGTAGAAACTATGAGTTCTTACTTGACCTATCCTTTTGGACATGCTAAGGTAAAAATTATATCGAATCGAAAAATATCAATTAAATATATAAATATAACATAATAAAAGTTTGAATATCGCTGCTTATTTTATTTCAGAGATTTTATAGTTGTATAGTTAATTGTAATTTTAAGTTTATTAATTCTAATATAATTACAATTGTGCTGAAAAATACCACCGAAAGCTGTTTGTGCCGCTTCTACTAAGCAACCACCCCTTTGTACCAAGATTTTGATGTAATAAACAAATAAATAAATAAAACTAAAAATAAAGATTAGTAAAGGTTCACTTAAGATGAAATTAAAAACCATTGTGCAAAATAGTTAATAGATCTAGATGTTAAATATTAATTTAGTTTAGTTAAGAATGTACCTATTGAATTGTAATATTGGTCATATTAAAGAGCGATTCTCTCGCCATCAAACATTAAAGTTTGGCGAATTTAGATCTAAGACAAAGAGTTGTAAAAATTAATAAGTAAATAAATTAAAAAAAAAAAAAAAAATATATGGTTGCCTGTAAAGTCGGTTTTACGGGCGAAGATTTACGTGACCACGTCTTTTTCTCGGTAGAATATTTATTGATATGAATATTATTAAATTGCACAATATTTTAATAATTTGAGTGATTTTGTTGAGGATAGGACGATGAAGACGTTGTCACGTAAAATCATTTTATATATTATTTATTTTATACATATTATATTATTGATGTTATTATTTTTTACAAAATTTATTTACAGACTTTTTCGATACATCAATTAGTTGCGGAGATATCGATCATTGAAGTTATTGTTTGCTACCAGTATTTTATATATTTATTTTTTTCAGTTATAAAAAAATACTATTTCCAATTGTGTCTACCAAGTATGGTCACATGTACTGGCCTACATATTAAATAATAATAAGTACAGATAATGTTATGTGACGTCACTTCTGATTTTATATATTTTAATATTTTTAATTTTAAAGAATTAATTTGAAAATCAAAACACTTATTCAGATCGAAGGTTCAAATTTTTGCTAAATAAATTTGAAATTAATTAAAATTTGTAATTGTAAATAATGAAGTTGAAAATTAAAACATTTACTTAAATTAGATGTTAAAATTCTTGCTCAACACATTTTAAATCAAGTTTTCTTATATCTGCCACTTTTTCTTAATATTTGTAATTTTAAAGAATCAATTTGAACATTGCTCGGCGGACCGATCATGTTTGAGTGGGAGAGAGACGCAAGGCATTCTATGTGTGTGTGACTCATCGTTACGTTACCGGGCGTTACACTTTTTCATAAGTGACTCCCAGCTTAACCTAATTTAAGACGTTGTCACGTCAAAAAAATGTTTAATATTTATTTTATTAAGTTCCTTCGATCAACACTGGGTATACTTACCTTATGTAGTACTCTGTATCACCTCTTGGAGATGAAGAAAACCCCTTTCGTTTCTAATTAACTCTGCCCTGCTACTTCATTTACTTAGTAGTGCCTACTACTTTAATAAATTTTACAAAAATATTTAATATGTAAAAACGAACATGTAAATCTATTTTATCCTTATGGTTAATTTCCTATAGCCTATAGCGTATATATATCGTTATCTAACAGCCTTAACACAAGCAAATAACTTGCTTACTTAAGTTTGATCAATGTGTGTAATTTGTCTTGTGATATGATTATTATTATAATATTTAACTAAATATAAAAACATACATACATTGTGAGAGTTATAAATTGCTTTTTTATAGTTACTTCGTTTGACATTAAACCATCATTAAGAGACAGACCATTGTGGCATTTTTCGTTTAAGTCTAAAATTTTGCGAATTTAATAATATTTTCGAAGTATGATTTTATAACAGTATAAAATATCCTTTATTGCAGCTGTAGTAAGTGTAACTTATATTCTCAAAATAACTGACGACCTACATAATTTACTAAAAATCTTATTAATTTAAAAAAAGGTTTACTAAAGAAAAAAGTGTAGGCGAAGTAACATTGGAAAAAAATACGTTCTTTTTCTTGAGAACTTAAAACTGTCTGTTTTGAATTTCTTCAATCTAAAACTTATAAAGAATTTCATTTTAAGAAGTATCCATGGAAACAAAAAACGGTACGTAATTATGAGTTATATGCTAACTTGGAATCCAAGAAATGCGTTATATAATCTTATAGCATATTTACTAATCTTACTCGGTTTACAATGGCGCTAGAGATACAATCAGTTTACCACCCAAAATGAAATAAGTCAGCAACTGAGACTCTTACAAAAGTTATAAAACGCATCATCTACAATTTCTTTGTAAAATAATTTAATGTTTAGCTCTCATTGCCTTATGAGAAAATTGGAATCGAGCTTTAATAAAGAACTTGTAATGTGCTCAAAGGCACATTGTTACCCATGAAGGCACATTACTGAACTGTTCTCCCTCAAGTTTTCTTCTTGTTTTAATCAATTAAAAATCAATAAGTCAAGAGCTTACTCGAAAACAGTTCAGGCACCATAGGAAATTTTAGATATTATAATTCAAAATAAAGTTAGATAGCTAATTAGTTTCTTTCGGCACTTGTCTATTGCCCGAGAAACTCTTTCACGGCCTGAATGTATAATATCCCCGGTACTACAGAAGAAACATGTTAGGTAATATCATGAAGCCATAGGCAACATCAGCATTTACGCTCTCGGAGTCTATGCATAAACCTTCGGGAACAACTTTTCAGAGCCTATTACGAATTCTGGTAAACCAATTGCAAAAGCTCTCAGGAAGCCTTTCAAATAAACAAGGTTGCCACAAACAATCGGAAACTGTTAACATACCCGAACTAACCGCTCAGCCTCTCTCTTATTTTCAAGGTGTACAAGAAGATCACCAGGTGATCAAACATGGTTAAAGCCATATTCCCGATCTTTTATCAACAAGCAATCCTCTAGTTTTTTCCAAAAGCTGGCAGTTGGAAACTTTCTATTATTTTACGAGAACAAAGGTTACGTCAATAAGTTAATTGTTAGCCAAGTCAGACGACTTTTTTCTTCAAAAGTCGCATGGACAAGGCTACGATACGAGGACAAGGCTACGATCAAGGTTACGCTTTGCCGTATGTCATTCTACAAAAGAGGGATGTCTGGCTAAAATAGAGCATCTTTCATGCAAGACCAACTATTTTAAAAGACGCGTCAATCGAGAACCGCCGTTATACGGTACTGCGGAGCTTGGTATAAAATTATTCGTTTCTTGTTGTATCAATTCAGGGACACCAGCAAAATAGGTACTAGAATTGCCCAAAGTGATACAAACCTACCCCCTATATATTCCGTCCCAATCCCTTACATTTTGTAGTGTCAGACGTGAGTGTAGTACATAGAAAGTAGAATCTAGCCAGTGTCACCTACATGTCACCTACAGTTACCACAGATAATCGTATTCTTTCCCGAGAGTACACGAACTAAGACCAACAGATTTGGTGTAAATCCCGTAATCTCGTAATTAAAATAGGAGTAGGTAATCAATTCGAGCCTGTAAATTCATTCAGAGTTCATTCAGAGTAAAGCGTAGCCTATAGGTATATTGACTTGGATAATAAACAAACATTATCCCAAAATTAGTCAAAATCAACTCAATATTTTTATAGTATTGTAATTATACTCCTAATCGATTCTAATTTTTTTCCGTGACGATTGGACAGCAAAATTTATTTCATGTTGTCTGTTGTCTGATAAGAAACTAACACCACGCCAGATCTCAGACACAAAAATCTCTAAAATTATATATATATATATATATATATATATATATATATACATATTTTTTGTTACTTTTTATCTAATATTTATTAATTGCTGTGTTAATGTATGTGACGATCAAGTAAAGTTATTTGATTTGATTTTAAAATTTCATGTAGATACGTTTACGTTCACATCGCGATTCTCGACTAGAACTCATGAATAGGAACTTGAGTGGGTTTGAAACTGTTGGGGAAGAATTTCAATAACCTTACGTGAATCATGACGCACGAAAAAAAACCCTTAGATATCTTTACGAATTGTTCAAACCGTATTCCAATTTAAACACAAACAAATCGGTTCAGTTAAAACTTATGAACTAGAATTTTAAAATGTATTCTCTTATCATTCTTATGTTATAAATTCCATGAAAAATGTTTTTGATCGAAAAGCATTTTTATGGACTATAAACATTTTTAACATATTGTGTTTGATTTATTTGCATGGATAAGATATTTACAGATAAAGAATCCTGCGACGCAGATATTGTGCAGAGGGGTTGGGTTTATGTAAGGATATAGTTAGTCGAAAAAACAGGATTTATATTATGAATATGTGTATCATATTTATTTGGTTTGAGAGATTTTTGTATGTACTGAGAGTTTTAAATATAAACCTATAAAATTTTCTATTAAATTAATGGTTTTAAGTTTGTTATAGAATAAATATGATAGTTGAAAATATATGTATAAAATTTTAATTGTAAATTATGATGCTTAGATTATTATTATTATTATACATATATATCTCGAGACTCTAATTACTAACAAGGTAACTCTAAATCGGCTTTGGACTTCTATTTTTTAGTATAATATAAATAATATTAAAATAATACAGACTTAAAATTAAGTGTATGAAAATAATTTTAAATACACATATAAATATTAGACCTTTAATAAAGTATAATAGTCATCATTATTACACGACTCTTACTTCAATAGTATAATCGCCGTCAATGAGATCAGTATAGGCAAAATCTGCAAAAAAGGGATAACATTGAAGTAAATGCAATAAAACTCATATAATTTAATACCAAATTATACTTACCTACTGGAATTATATTTATAACAAAAGAAAGCAGAACTATAATATATTGAGTAAACTTCATTTTGCGGCCGTTTGTTGCGAATATCGGTATAAGACTAAGGATTGTGGAACACAAAAAATATTTATGGGCGGAAAAGTAACATATGCAAGATGCCGTTAAACATAGTTTTAAATATGATTATCTATATTGGTGAAAGGATGAGTTAAATTATTAAATTAATTAATCTTAATCGATTTAAAATAACTTTATTAATCTGTATAATAAAATTGTCACTGATCCCTTTCTGTACATGGAAAATATTAAAAAAAATAATTTAATAACAGCTTTAATAAGAGCAAGAGAACCCAAAACAATGGTTTTTCAGTTTGTCTGTTTGTCTGTATGTCTGTATGTTTTTGCACGTTAATCTCAGAAACGTCTTAAGCAATTTGAATGCGGTTTTCAGGAATATATTATAACAGTCTTCACTTAACATTTAGTGTTTATTTTATCTAAATGGGTTAAGAAATAAAAAGTAATGTCAATTTATGTCAATCACGTAGGTAATAGGTACCATACAATTCTTAGTCTATACATGTAATAATTCTGTAGAGGTGTAAGTAATCTTTTACATTGAAAATATTAAAAAATAAAAATACTAGGATATCAAGTGATAACTAACATCCATTTTCAGCATTTTTAAAATCTTTGTGTGTTTATCTGTTTGTCTATTAGTTGTGCACATAACACGAAAAAAATATATTTTCAAAAATCATACAGAGAGAACTTTATAAAAGCAGGAGAACCCAAAACAATGTTTCTTCTTATTGTCTGTTCGTACAGACCAACGACGTTGACATACAGATGTCTCTATGTTTGCGCACGCTAATCTCAGAAACGAATTTATCGATTTGGATGTTTTCGGGAATATACTGTCATAGGATTCACTTTACATTTTGTTTTTTTTTTTTAACAAATAAAGAAGTTAATAGTCTCTTATTGTCGTACCATTGCTGTTTACCAGTTTGAAGGTTTATAGTTTTTACATACATTGATAAGTACAAAGAGTAAGTTTTATCAAAATCGAAGTCTACGCGTACGAAGTCGTAGGCATAGCTAGTAATTAATAATTTAATTTTACGCATCGTTTGTTTTTTCCAATGATTGTACATAAGACGAAACGCTTCATAAGGCTTAGATTAATAATATCACAGAATAAATTACACATATTGATCTAAGCTAAGTAACCAAATTATTTAATGTTTAGGGTGTTAGACAACGATACAAATACATAGAAATACTTATTATAGATACAGCGAATGTATTTAATAAAGGACCAAAGCCAGAAATATGCTCATCACATACATGCCTGTCAGTGTCGGGAATCGAACCCGAGTCCCATTACGTTAGTCGTCTGCGCTAGCCACACGACCAACGAGGTGGCATAATCATAACGAACATGAAGATATGCAATACGACGTATCTTTACTTTCTTCGATATATATATATATAAATATATATATATATATATATATTTATAAAATATTTATATGCTGCAAGATATATTTTGAGCTATACTAAACATCTACGAAAACCCACCCTATAGGAGATTAACCATAACGTTAAAATAGGTTTACATGTTTGTTTTTACCTATTAAATATTTTATAAAGTTAACCAAAGTAGTTTATTTTTAATCCAAGTAATTGAAGTAGCGGGAAAAATCTAATAAGATAATAAATAATATAAAATAATGAAATATATGGGTTTTGTGTAGGAAGAAAAACCCTTTAATAAAGGTTTTTTTTTTTCACCTTTAAGAGTCGATACAGAGTACTATATAAGGTAAGCATATCCAGTGTTGATCGAAGGAACTTAATGAAATAAATATAAAACATTGTTTTAGTTTGATTTATTTATTTGCTTAGTACATAAAATCACTGGTACAAGGGGGCGGCGGCTTAGTAAAAGCGGCACAAACAGCTTTTTTGAAATCGTCTTTTGAATCATATTTTTTGCCGTTGATAAGAACATGTGGCACATGTAAAAATTTTGCTTTCTTACTCTCTTCGCCATAATATCGCAATAATTCCAAACCTCTAGTCCCTTTAGCACAGTTTTTTATTGGCTCCGAATCGATACTCATTGATTTTGCACACTATAAAATATATTAAACAACATGTAGGTATCATTTTAAAGAGATGTAAGTTAATAATAATAACATTTACCCTGTCTGCGCTTTTATCATCAGATCCTAAATTTTCTGTACTGTTCATTAAACAAATATTATATAACAGAGCAGTAGTATGGTGTAGTTTGTCTAAGGCGCAGGCGTGTATTTTGTTGCCGTAGCACTCAGCAGGCCCGTTCTGGCATTTGAACTCTATTTTGCCATTGTGGTCTATCATCTAGAAGAATATAAATTTATCTAATTTTGCAGCACTATTTCAATTATTATAATTATAGAAGAATTAATTAACTTAAAATTACATTTAACTACACAACTATAAAATCTCTGCAATTAAATAAACAGCGATATTCAAACTTTTATTATGTTATATTTTATTTATTTTTCGTTTCGATATAATTCTTACCTTAGCATTTCCAAAAGGATAGGTCTGGATTACCAAGTAAGAACTCATAGTTTCTACGACAGGCGCGAACTTATTTACGTCGAAATGTATACAATGTGGACACAAGCACTCGTAATACAGTCGTATGAGTACTTTTTCAGGACCGAATAATTTGCTCTAGAATAATAATTATATATATATTTTCTTAAGCTGAAACTTAAGCTGGTTTTAAACGTTTTTGTATGTACACTAAATAAATATAAATAAGTATTACACGTTTTAAATTTATTATAAAACAAGCATGATAGTTGAGCATATATGTTTAAAATTTTAATTATAAATTATCATACTTAGATAATATACAAATATATAAATACAAAAATATATATACTACATACGGTGTACGTAACATAATGAAATATGAATAAAGTTTAATCTGTAATCTTTTGATATATAACGAACACAAATATTTTTGTATGATCTAACAAAAGAGTCTAATTACCTAAAAATATAAGAACTCTATTTATGCTTTATGCTTGTATTTTTTAGTATAATACAATTATATAATAAACCTCTAAAATTAATTATATGAAAATAAGTCGAAAAACAATATATTATTATTGGACCTTTAATGAAGTATAATAGTCATCATTGTCATCCGACTCTTTTACTTCATAAGTATAATCGCCGTCAATGAGATCAGTATACTCAAAATCTGCAAAAAAGGGATAACATTGAAGTAAATGCAATAAAACTCATATAATTTAATACCAAATTATACTTACCTTCTGCACTATTGGCCCAAGTATTTATAACAAAAGAAAGTACAACTATAATATTATGGGTAAACTTCATTGTGCGGCCGTTTGTTGCGAATATCGGCATCAGACTGAGGATTATGGAAGAAAAAAAATATTTATCGGCGAAAAAGTGACATATTTTTGCAATGCCGCTAAACATACTATTAAAGCTAATTATCTATATTGGCGCAACGGTAAGTTAATTTTTTAAAATAATTAACCTAATCGATATAAAATAACTTTATTAATCAACTGTAAATTATTATGAGCTTATTAGAATGTAAATTATAAAATTAAAACGTTCTACGAACGTATCCGTGCCATTTATAATCTGGGCCCTAGAGATTTTGTTACGAGGTAGTTTGATTCAAGCAAATCTAAATACGGTCATTGGTCAATATATATATAATAATTGCTTCTGCTTGAAGGGCTACGGTTCTCGTTGTCACTCTGCCACGCTATGCTTCCAAAACAGAATAAATAACTCTTTAATTAAAAAGTAAAATAATTATTGTCTATTTCATATGTTTCTTACGGGCAATAAGTCTTACGGGAACTTTCATAATTTGCTTCTATTACTTGGTTTCACCACTTACGTACGACGTATCGATAAATTATTTAAAATCAGCTAATTACAAGTAGCCGTATGGTAATAATTAGTAACAGAATCAACCATGTCAGCTTTATGACGCTATATATATAATTCAGTATTTTTTGAAGTAATTAAGAAACTACAAAGCGACCTAGACATAATAGCGAAATGGTCTCATGACGTTGGTTTGGTGGTCAATTGTAGTAAAACTAAATTAATGTATATAAGCACAAGTCGCAATAGAGGATCATTTAAACCTGTACTTAAAATGCACAATCACCAATGCCTCCATTTAAATAATCCTAGGTCTTGTAGCTGTACTGCCTTAGAAATAGTAGATAAATATACATATCTTGGGCTTATAATTGATAATCGAATGAGTTGGAAAGAACACGTCAATAACGTATGTAATAAACTGAGATTGTTACTTGCCAAATTTTCTATAATTAAATACAAAATACCGCATCAAACGCTCCTATTGCTATACAAAACATTGGCTGAATCCATTGTATCTTATGGTCTATCAAGCTATGGAAGAACATTTAAAACCAACCTTGATAAAATCTTTGCACTTCAGATTAGGCTTCTAAAAGAATTAGTTCCGAAAAAAGTAAAATCAAGCTTGAAGGATGATTATCGTAAACTATTTGCATTTTGTAAAATTATACCTATTCACGAAAATACTGAATTAACTTTACTTACTGAAGAATTTTTTAATGAAAAATTACAAAAAACTAAAGAAACGTAAGGTAGGTGCGGCCAATAAGGCCTGTCGGCTAATAAGGCCTATGCGACAGAAACACAACTTAAAATAATTCCTGCCGACCAAAGTCGCAGTCATAGGTAGTTAATAATACCAGATTATGTCCCAAACTTATTAGGACTCGCTCGCTCGCATGACGTCACCAGTGTGGTACCATTCATTGTAGCCTGCGGGACGGTCAGCTTGAATTATAACATAACGGTCTAGTCAAACCTAAGTATTTTTTGTAATATTAAGTTTTTCTACATTATTTTGCTATTTAAGTATCCAATAGTTCATGCTTTAGAGACCTGTGATGTTGTAAAAGTAAAAATTAGAGCGAATAATATTAGTATTCACTTTTCTTTACAAAGTGGTTGGCGGTTAATAAGGCCTATAAAATTCGACAGTAGGCCTTATTACACTCCTTCCTTAGCGTTATCTATTAATCGTTTAACTGTTTATTTTATGACTTTAGAAATGTAAAAAAAATAATTACAACCAACTTTTTAATTGGTTTCTTGATTATAGGGATAACTTATAATCACAATGCCCTCCAAACCAGACAAAAAACTCACAAAGGCACGCTTCAATATCATACTTGCAACTGTGGGTCTAAATCTATTTCATATGACAATATTACCAGTGGGTTTAGAGCGACTGGTTTGTATCCATTTAATCCACACGCTATTACAGAAACAGCATTTGCTCCATCTACATTGACAGAAACATCAGCTCCTTTACCTAAGGTTGTAGATGTAGAAAATTTCGGGACCCCCCCCATCCATCGACATCAAAGCAGGAACAAAAAATTGATCATACCTCTAAAAGATCATCTATAGGGTTTTACAGAATGGTTTATGGCAGTTCCAGTTGTGATGATGAGGATAATATACCCCTCGTTCAATTTAAAAGAACAGCGTTTAAGGAGCTTATGCCTACACCAGCTAAAATTAATGAAAAGACACCAACAGTCCGCAGAAAAGCCATAAATTATAGAGGAACTCCAGTCACTAAAGACCTAGTCGATAAAAAAATAAACCCTAAGTTTATTTTGTTGAATTCTGTAGATTAAAAATATAGGCCTTATTAAACTACCATAGTTTAATAAGGCCTAAAGATAGTGTTTTTTTAAATGTTTTATTTTAAGAATAATAATGGCAAAACTTGACGTGTTTTGTTTATGACTGATAGTAATTGATATAAATATTTAATTGATATTAAAATATGTTATTTCGTATAAATAGTTTTCGATTTATTTCAATTCCCGCTTAGCTAGGCCTTATTAGCCGCACCTACCTTACTCAAAAAGATTTCAGAATAGCGAAAAACTCGAACTGCCTAAGTACAATAATTTATATGGCAAAAGGAGATTAAATTACACAATACCTTACTTAATAAACCAACTCCATAAGACAATAAAAGAAGCTATAACGAATAAAAATTTTAAATATAAACTAAAACAATATTATATACAGTTAACAATTAATAAATACGAATTGTTTAAATAATTAACATCATGCTATATGTGAAAAAATATTGTAAACAAAATATTTTACTCAACTACCTTACTGTTAGTGTAACTATTTGTTTTATTCCTACCTACTAATAATGTATATAGTATAAGAACAGTGTGTGTGTAGTGTATTATAGTATTGTTATTTTGCAAGTTGTCAACGGCTGGGTGTACGGAAAAACTCATTAGAGTTTATGTTTGCACCGCGTTTGCAAAATTTATTGTAACTTTGATTTATTATTATGTAATAAATAAAAATAAATAAATTTAATTCTTATGGCTATAAGATAATTTTACTTCTAAATTCATTTCAAAAGATGATTAGCATTTTGAATTCGTCCTTTATTTAGAGACCGTCTAAATCAAAATAAAATAAAAATAAGTTACCAAGGCTAATAAAAAAATAAAAATATCTAAATCCTCAATGTTTAACTTCGTATATTAGACTCTATCATCAACGTACGTACCACGGTCCCCCGACGCAACGACTTCAATAAGTACATAATAATATTACTAAATTCTAAACTATTGCGTTTCATAATATATAATTATTTAAAGAAAAATTTATCACTGACAGTCAGCCTGTGACCATGAGCGGTGCAACCTGGTCAAACGTCAGGCAAATAAAAGGTTTTTAATGCCTATTCCGTACGCGTTAATTCCCGATTTTTAAATAATTATATAATAATATTTTTAACCTTTTTGTAAAAGGATTTTTTTTTAATTTTTATTTTTTTTTTATCTACTTTTGATGCAACTCTCTTTTGCTTTTATTAAATGTTATTTCATTTATTTGCATTATTTTTGAGCCGTTATTGGATGGTATTTAATTTTGGCTGTGATTCAAATGAACGAAAGAAATAATTTATATGTATTCATTGGTTCGGAAAATACCTTTCAACTTAAATAAATATTTATTTTGAAGTTCAAATATATTTTTATTACATACATAAATGAATTTTGTATTCCAAAAAGATATGACGAAAGAATATTCAGAACGTAAAGTTAAGATCATAACTTAGCAACGAAATTAATAGTTTTTTTTTTTCAAACTTTTATGAACCATGATGACTATTTCATTTACTACATATATATTTACCCGGCTACATTCATGGTAATTACATTCTGATGTAATAGCTTATACTTGCGATTCTAAATATAAAATGAAATTAGGTATGAATGAAATAAAATAAAAGCTAAATATCAACACATGATTATCTAATATATGAGTTGACGATAATTAACGGTGCTTTCTAAATTCTGTCTGTTAATTTGCTGCTAAAATTCTAACATATTGATTTTTTTATACTTGAAATCAGAAACGTCTATTCGCAATGATTGCTTTTCCTTGAACGACTATAGTTCTATGCGACCTCCAATAGCGAAACATACTATGCACGAAACTTTAGATTTTTTTTGAAACTGGAATTTTATAGTACATTTTAATTAAACGGCTTAGCTGGCTTTTTTTATATATTTGTATATTTTGCTCATAGAAAATGTTACTTTCTAAAAGATTTTTTATGTTTGTGTAAGAATTCACTCAATTCATTGATTTATTTCCCTGTTTATATTAACCATCATTTAACGTTAAAAGTCTTTTCTAAAAGACTTAAATTTTTTATTTTCTACTAAAACTATACAATTTTAACAATGTCTTACTCGAGAAAAACTTGAAAAAAAATGTATTTGGTAAAAAAATGTATTTGGAACGATGGTTCTATGTGCAGTCATTTTAGTACAATAGCTCTCTGAACGTATGGCTTTGTTATTCAAGCTCATATTTTGTTTTTCACTGCAAAAAATTGAGTTATAATGCTACTGTGTACCCAAGAATGAAATGACATTCTAGCTGTCAATAATAAATAATAACAATAATGAATATTAGTTATTATGAATATTAGATAATATTAGTTAAGAATGTTTTGACATAAACTACACCAAAAGTCCACGTAATTTACCCTGAGATCATGATTTATGTTACTAACTAAACAAGATGATCACCTATCCTTATCCCCCAGCCCCGGTGACATGTCACAGCCAATAGGCCAATAGGGCTGCAGTATTAAACGTTTAAAAAATAAAAAAATAATAAAACATTCAATTATTAGAGGTTGACGCAACATGTCAATTTCTTCCACGCTCTTATCATACGTCACCTCAATTGAAACTTGCTACTTCCCCATATCATTTTCCATATACACTACTAATTTCTCCTTCGGTAACTGTCTTCAATTATGTTACCATAATAGACGTTTTCCAAAAATATATTTTAAACTTCATGCTGTAAGATATGATTTTGGGAAAACTTGGATTGCTTCTATTAATGCTCAATTTTTGTACTTAATATGATTTTGTATTTCAGGTGTTTTATTAATACTTAATTATAAACAGAAACTGCTACCGCTTGTAAATAACTTTAAAATAGTAGTAACAACTAATAAAACCATTACCTTAATGAGAGTAGTGAGTCAACAGGGATGTCCTTTCTTAAAGTTAGTCGCGATAAAACAGAGAATAATTAGATTTTTCTAATTATTCTCTGTTCTATCGCGACTAAAATAATTATTCTCTGTTTTTACAAAATACATATTTTAAATTTATTTAATTATTAGTATTTTCATTATTAAAGATTTGATCGTAATTCTTATCCTTATCCTTATTATTAATTTCTAAAACCAAATATACCTTTTCATCACTACAGAGTTTAAGATAGCATTTTATAAAATAACACAATAATATTTTATAACTATAACTAGAAAGTACATCACCATAATACTAATAAACTACCTATTAGATACTGTAATTAAAACAAAAGTTTTTTTTAACTGTAACATGAAACACTGAAAAAATTGAACATAAATCTCCATAGTTAATTTGACGAGTAATTGTTAAAAATGCATTTGCATTCAACAGACAGATTCACAACTACACTCAGTTAACGTGTATTGTTTAGCTAGATATAAATTCAATAAATGTTTTATGATTTTAAATGTTTGTATTACTAAGACAATAATGTTTTAACATTCACAAAAAAAAACAAGACATTATACCCGAAACCTAGAATATATAAAACCACAGTCGTTTCGAAAACAGCACCGAATCCACTGTTGAGACCTAAAATAATACAAGTCGTAAAAACAATGTTCCTATTGTTTCACAAATGTAACCTAGATGCAAGTTTCCGTCATTCCTAATTTGACGGTGCTTGGAGATTCAAAGGAATATAAATTAAATGATACTTGAATAAACTGAGATGATACAAGCAGATAGAGACGCTACGATTTTTGTGGTTATTTGGAGATCAGATCCAATTGAAAATCAATTTGAAACGTGATTTATCACTGGAGTTAGTCACTTATCTGAAGTCACAGAAGATTCGATACTTCCAATTACTTTGAATGCTTTATTCATTATAATTAGTATTTGTTTATATTTTATAACCATTTTATATTTATGATATATTAGTATTAATTATATTTACATATTTTTTTTATTAATTACACTGACATATTCTTTGATTAAAATTTAATAAATAAATAACAACAATTAGAATTAATCAGATCATGAAATTTAAAGACAATCGTTTCATTTAAAGAGAGTTTGAAATTTCAGGTTTCTATTTGCCAATGTCTTCAAGGTTTACCAACCGTTAGCAACGAAAAAGAAAAAAATCTAAGTTTACTAGGTTTAAATGTATGCAAAAATACAAGTTCATTTGAAATATCGGAACGAGAAGAACATTTCCTATTTTAAAAACTTTTTGAAGCCTTTAAAAAACACTGTTGGATTGATGTTATCTTTTAAGTGTTGTAATATTAAAAAATATTGATTTGATTAGACTATACCGGAGAGTCAGATTCAAGGCGCTTTTCAGGATTTCCTGTGAATAAAACTTTTCTGACCTGGTTTAAAAAAAACATAATTAAAAAATATAAGCATTTATAACTAATGTCGCATAATAGATCAAATAACAATATCAACAAAACAACAATAATTTCCGGCAATTTATTTAATAACAAAATCCATTAAATTAATACCATATTATGAGTTGAAAATTTGTTCGAGAACCTGCCAGTTGTAAACAAGGTAATAACATAAAACGTTAAAGAGTAAAGCTCGTCAGTCAGGTGGTCTGCAGAACGGAGCAGGCTTCTATTTGTCCGTAACGAAATGAAAAATTGAGCTCAATTCGTTCGCTGACTTTAGTTTTTTCATCCATATTTGTGTGCATAACGTTTTTTTCGTCGAGTTTTCATTGATTCATCCAGCTCTAGTTTCTAGTAGAGTTATTATAGGCAATTATTTTTTATTTTTGAAAATTATGTATAAACATGTATAGCCATGTTAAGCTTATTATAATTTATATCAATATGGAATGAAAAACAAACCGTTACGTAAAAGATTCACCATGATGCCGACAAAGACGATCACATATAGAATGCTTAATTCACCGAGATGGACAGCGATACGGTAGCTCAATTGGTAGAGCGACGGGACAGTTTCCCAGAGGTTCCCAGAGGTTCGGAGGTTATGTAACCCGCGGGTTCGAATCCCTGCCCGTATCGATTTATTTTTCATTCTATATTTATATAAATTTAGTTTTTAATTATTTTAAAAGTATGGAGAGTTTAGGTTTATTAATGATAAATAAATAATTACTTCAATTTCATAATTTTTGAAAGAGTTTTTTAAAACAAACTTAATTTTATCAACAGTAATCGTACCTTTATCTGAATGCTTTTAACTCAATGAACAAAAACCTATTCCCGTAATGCTGAATAAAAGAGCTATGTATTGATGGAAGACAAAGGAAATTTGAAACTGTTTTAACTCCTACCGTATCTAAAATGACCCTTGTATTCGTTTGCAACACGTGTCTTGCAGCAGGTGTGAGGTCACACGCTATCCGATTATTAAAGGTTCTCTGTGAGGGTTGCCCAACTCTTGTTAAATATTAATTCGATATTCGACGCCACACGGCCTAATGGCGACCGCTAGGTATATTTTTATTAATATTATTTCGTTGTATCTCTTTATTTCATTTAATTTAACGGTGATAATAATCATTTATATTTTGTAAGGCTTTCAAACGCAAAATCGACTTTAATTGATACAATCCAATAATGATGGCTGGTAATTATGAACTTATAATTATATTTATTTTAAATAATAAGTTTGATAACATATAAAAGAGTTGATTTTAATTATATTTAATAATAAAACAGTATAAAAGGATCCTAAAAATAAGCTTGGTTCATTCATATTAAAATGAATGGAAATTTTAAAATTCATTTCAAATTATAACATAATATTATTATCTGCTATGTCAGATGAAACACTAAGAGGTCAATGACATCACGCGTATTGAAATGCTAGTTTGTTGTGTTGATTTTTAAGTTAACGCCTACAAAATCTGTTTAACTATCAATACCGGGATTAACATAAAGAACATACATACATACATACAGAAACAAAAATCTTAAATATGATATCAAATATTCATGTATAAAAATCATTAGTATTATTATTAAAGTATTGATACATAAAAGAGGTTTTTAAATTATAATTATTTCTACCGTCAACAAATAGTTTTATACTTTATATTCCCATAAGTAAGACTAGGCAGTACGTTTGAAAAACTTTATCCTGCCCTGGGGCAAAAAAAGGCTCTCGTATGAATGAATAATTAATAAAAAGAACTGGAAACACCTCCAATTCTTTAAGAAAATAGTGTTGCAAATTCAAACGTATTGACATACATCCAAAAAAGCGGGTAAAACAATATATCCCGAAAACAAAACTTATGATTCTTATCAATTGTTTTATGCTTCTTATCAATTGTCATATGACTTTGTGATAGGAAAACGAACAATGTTTTAAACTACGCCCTCAAATAAATAATACACTCGCTTCTGACGTCATTTGTCCGTTGTGAAAACCCAAAATGAAAACTTGTCTTCATCATAGCATGGAGACATGAACTCTTTGAATCTATAAACATGTTAGGTCATGTTATATATATTTTAAAAAGTCGTAACATGTGTGTGTATATAAATAACACCAAAATATAATTAAGTAAAGTTTAGTCAATTATAGTTAAACGTTGTTTGTAAATAGCATCTGCTGGCTGGCTCCTGGGTAATACAATTTAATTTCAATTTGAGACCGCCTGAGATCGAAGCTGGGATCCGCAGCATCTTAATGACATGATTTACATCCAGCTTTATTTACGATCTCTAATGGAACAGGAGATAAATTTCTTGCTTCTGCGTTTATTTTTAAATTTCTTGCATTTTGTATGCAATGCACAAAGTACAAATGTAATTTAAAAATAAAAGTGTAGCATAAAGAATATACAATTGTTTTAAATCTTTATGAGCATTTTAAGCAAATCTAAATTTAAAATAATTATAGAGTAAATGGAAACACACGACATGAGCAGGTTTCGAACCTGTGACCTCTATGAAACCGTTCCGTCGTTCTACCAACTGAGATACCGTATCGTCGTATCGCTTGGTACATACAGCGTAAATAGACACGGTAGCGCAATCAAAACGACTGAACGGTTTCCCAGAGATCGCAAATATAAATCCTGCCCGTATCGATTAAAGTAACTTAAAATTTTATAAAATTATGTATGTATGTGATATTTTTATTTTATATTATTATCTGAAAGGCTATGCGTACCGTATCGTATAAGTACTAAGAATTTTATCAGCTTTATCATATACGAGGTTCGAAGCATTTTCCGCCAATTTACCGAGCTTGGTAGAGATACGAAGCAATAACTTCTTACTATCTATAAGAGGTACTTAGATTGCTATATCATGCTTCTGAATAAATTTGATTTATTACAAACGACCAGTTGCTTACAAGAATATCTTATATAAAATACTATAATAGCAGTTACATATATAATTTATATATATATCTATGGCAATAATAATAAATATATATATATTTATTTACAATAATAATAATACTAGCTAGTGATTCCTCCAATTGCAACCTAAACCAGTCTCTCCATTCAATCAAATAACTTTTAATTACACATATAATAAGCTCTATACTCTGTGTCTTCGTCCCCTCCAGTATAAATTAGTTATACTGTCTGAAAGAGATGGCTACTTAGCGATAAAACCGCCTTATAGTATTAGTAGTATGTATATATATCTTTATATATATATATATAAATATATATATATATATTATATATATATATATAAATATATATATATATCTTTATATATCTTATATATATATATATATATATATATATATATATATATATATATATATATATATATATATATATATATATATATATATATATATAAAGATATATAAAGATATATATAAAATTGATATTAATCGGAATAAGACCAATATTTAAATAATTTAAGAACAATTCACTAATATTCTAAAGAAAGAAACGAATGTAATAAATTTAAAACAAATTGTTATACTAATAAATATAACAATAAAACAACGTTGGCTGCAACTATACTTCTGAAACAATTTGACAGTTGCTTTTAAATAAATATCTAGCGATATGCTAACTTTAATAATGATTAATAAATGAAATTTAGAATAGTAATTATTAATAAAATGTTTATATTTTTAATAACAATTTGGGGACTATAAAGTTAGCTTAAGCTGACAACATTCAATATTTTAAACAAAAAGAAATGTCACAGACTAATTAAGAAATTGTAATTAGCTGTCAACAGATAAATAATTTACCTTGTCTACGAATTTGACAGATAATAAGAAATCGATAATATTAAAATTATAAATATTTAATTATCTACAGAAATGAAATTTCTATGTAACAATATATATATATATATATATTTATATATATATATATATTATATATATATATATAATATATATATATATATATATATATATATTTCTTGTGTGCGTGTGTTTGTCACTGAACTCCTTCTAAACGACTGGATCTATTTTTATGAAATTCTTTGTGTGTGTTCAAGGGTACTTGAGAATTGCTTAGATTCACAACTTGGTCCACTAGAAAACGGTTTTTTGATAAATTTTTAATGTGTAAGTAGGTGCTGATTTTGGAATGTTTCACATTGGTTCCGACGAACTGCGCTATGGCAATGTCAAATATAAAATAATATTATATTTTGATTATAGTCTGCCCTGACAGCTGGCGTTGCGATAGAATTGAGAATACAATTTTTCATTTTGTCTGTCTGTATATCTGCTTGTCTATCTGTTTGTGCACGCTAATCTAAGAAACAGTTTAACCAATTCGGATGCAGTTTTCAGAAAATTATTTTCACAGTCTGCACTTAACATTTAGTGTTTATTTCATTGAAATCGGTTAAGAAATAAAAAAGTTACGTTAATTTATGTCAAATACGTAATATGTTCCATGCAAATCTGAGGAGGTGTAGTCTCAGTACATTGAAAATATTTAAAAAAAATATATAGCCAGGATGTGAAGGGATAACTAAAAGAATCCATTTCTGACGTTTTTGTCATTTTTGTCTGTTTACCTGTTTCTCTTTTAGTTGTGCACGCAACACGAAATATATGTATGGCAAATGTAAATAAATTTTATATAAAGAATTTCAGCCTCACTCTGAGTAACATTTAGTTTTTAATTTACATTAAACAATCTTCACTATATCAAAAGATGTATCTTTATATATATAAATAAACTGTAATTGATTTTAGATATAAATATACTGTAACTGATGTATAGCTTCATAAGAGGATATTAATTTATAATGTATATTATTTTATGTTTTTTTATGATTGATAATACATATTGGTGGTACATATTGATAGTACATAGTCATGCTACATATTATATAACGATAGTAAATATTGATAGTACGTATCGATAGTACATATTGATAGTACGTATTGATAGTACATATTGATAGTACGTATTGATAGTACATATTGATAGTACGTATGGATAGTACATATTGAAAGTACGTGTTGATAGTACGTATTGATAGTACGTGTTGATAGTACGTGTTGATAGTACATATTGATAATACATATTGATAGTACGTATAGATAGTACATATTGATAGTACATATTGATAGTACGTATTGATAGTACATATTGATAGTACATATTGATAATACGTATTGATAGTAAATATTGATAGTACCTGTTGATAGTACGTATTGATAGTACATATTGATAGTACGTATTGATTATTACATATTGATAGTACGTATTGATAGTACATATTGATAGTACGTATTGATAGTACATATTGATAGTACGTGTTAATAGTACGTATTGATAGTACATATTGATAGTACATATTGATAGTACATATTGATAGTACATATTGATAGTACATATTGATAGTACGTATTGATAGTATATATTGATAGTACATATTGATAGTACGTATTGATAGTATATATTGATAGTATGAATCTATAGTACGTATTGAGAGTACGAATTGATTGTACGTATTGATAGTAAGTATTGATAGTACGTATTGATAGTACGTATTGATAGTACGTATTGATAGTACGTGTTGATAGTACGTATTGATAGTACGTATTGATAGTACATATTGATAGTTAATATTGATAGTAAATATTGATAGTACGTATTGATAGTACGTATTGATAGTAAATATTGATAGTACGTATTGATAGCATATATTGATAGTACATATTGATACTACTTATTGATAGTACGTATTGATAGTACGTATTGATAGTACGTATTGATAGTACATATTGATAGTACGTATTGATTATTACATATTGATAGTACGTGTTGATAGAACGTATCGATAGTACGTATTGATAGTACGTATCGATAGTACGTATTGATAGTACATATTGATAGTATATATTGATAGTCCTCCTCAGGAAATAATAATATTAAACATACTAATAAAAAAAGAATACATAATTTGTCTTTCCACTCATAAAAAAAATCTGTAATAAAAATATTAAAAAATATATTAATATAAACTAGAAATACTCCTACACGCAAAAACTACTTGCCAGTGTTTGATGAAACTTAGCGTGGATACTTTTTATGGAAATCGAAATCTATGCGTACGAAGTTGCAGGCACAGCTAGTATATATATATACTAGTGAATAATGAATTAATTATATAAATATTTAATTCATTTTTTTTTACATTCTGCGGGCACAGATATACAGAGATAGACAGAGAATTTATTAACAAATAAAAAGTAAAAAATATATTTGTTCCATTCCCTAAATCTAGACACTTATTTTTTAATATTTTAATTTTACATGAATACCATTGTTCAAATTTAATATATGGATAGATCTGAGGATATCACGTAATTGTTAAAATATAACTGCAGAACACAATTTATAACAAATCAAATGTGCAAAAGCTTAAGGAAAAACCATTTTAACTTTATGAACCCCTACTCTTATCTCATGTTCGAACAGAAATAAATCAGGGATGCTACGCTAGTGCTTCAGCTATATCTTGAATTTTTCATGAAGTATCAAAGGCCAGCTCTTGTCGGCGCCACAGCCTTCTACGTCGTAGCGCGGACAGCGAGCAATGTTCTTTGTTTTAGTTTACATCTTAAAAGGAACTCCTGAAAGGTTATTACATCCTCAAGTATCTTGAGATAGTTTTAAACAAGGTATTACAAAGCGCCTTGTGTTGCAAGTTACAAACTAGATTTATAGACGGTAAACAAATTTGTTTGTACTAAGTATTTACGATATGAAGTGGATGTTCAAGATTTATTTATTATATTTAATTAACATTTGATATTATTTTAATAATGATATTTTGTGCATTTTTTAAAATATTTTAAATCTCAGTATGTACGTAAAATAAGATTAATAAGTGTGAGGATTATAAATCAAGAAAATCAAAAACATAAGCAAGATAATCAAGCAATCAATGAAATTAAAAACAATAATAGAAGCTACCGTTGAGTGCAGTTGTATTCTTCGTAATAAAAAAGTTTTATCTTTAAGGTTTTATTTAATTTAATTTAATTTTAATTTATTTTATTTTATTTTTATTTAATTTAATTCCGTATAACCTTAAAGGTTATTCCAATATAATAATAAGGTAAATAAGTAAGTTTACCTTTGCAATATCTATATAATATAATGTTATCGCATTAAAGTTCCCATTGTTCTTAAAATAATCTATTCAAAAAGAAAATGGTTTTCTTTATGTCAATATTGAAATATTCGTCTAGACAGTATAAAATATTTACTTGTAAGATCAAACCTGTTGAATTGACAAATCCATTTTACATCAAATAAATTCAAAATCAATAAATACTTAGCGTTCGTAAATAGTCAAATGTGACTAAATTTGTGGCATTTTTTTTGGATACAATGTCATAATAATGGCACACAATTTAAAAAAATATAGTAAAAACAATCTTAAAATAGATTTGTTATGAATTATTAGGCTTGCAACGACTTCAATAAGTACCTACATAATATTAATATTTTTATCTTTTTAGATGTATTTTTGTATCGGGGGTTTTTTGAATTTTATTTTTTTTTATCATTATAATATGTAAGTTGTAGCATTGTACAAACCATAGTGGTTTTCTTTACGACTTAAAATTGTTAATTTCTTAATAGTTTTTTTATTCGATAATTGTGTAAATAAATAAATAAAATTGATTTTTTTTTAGTAATTGTAGTTTTAATGTCTTGACAAGAAATATCATAAAAGAAAATATGTTTATAACTGGAACTTCAAACTCAATTTTAGTGATATAATGAACAAAGGGTTACCCCGGTTCAAGTTAGACGATGTCACGGGTTCACGATGGCTGCCACTAGAGGTCGCTCACCTTTGAATCTGACCTACAGTCTGGACTTTAATTTGATGCTGAAGGTGAATGACACGATAAAATATCTGATTATCAATAAGATTTCTTCATTTTCTTTGATATACAAGGACTTTGATCTCAAATCTCTAATAATATTTGAATGAATTTATTGATTTTTTTTTTGTTTTAGATTTATTGGCAATACGTTTTACTGAAAAACTTGTAATGTAGAAATTTTGAGTAGGATTTTTCTATTTTACTGTAATACAAATAAAATTTAATAATTTTTCAGATGCGGCTTCCTTTAGTGGATTGAATATTACGTATAATAATAATAAATATTTACCTACACATAATTATTCAGCTAGCATTTCATTTATTTTTACTTTTTTGATCTTTACTTATCAATGCTTGTAAATACCATTGTTATCAGACAAATAACTGAAGAAACTGAAATAATAATACATATGAGTCAAAAACTGTTTTACACAATAGAGAAATTATATTAATAGTATTAATTCTTATTTTAAAGTATTTATTTTATTTATTTATTTTATTTTTTATTTAGGCAATTATTAGGGTAAGTCTTAAAAAAATGTAGTCGGACATAAAATTAAAATCTGTGATCAATTAAGAAAACAAAAACAACCCTGACATGCATTATGACATGTGTCAAAAAAGAATTTAAAAACGAATGCCTGAATCTAAGTGATTCTAATTAGTGGTGTATCGAGTATCGGCCCCGCCCGTATGATCAAACACGAAATATCAAATTAGAATATGTTTCAGTATATTGATTTGTCCTAATTTATTAGCTTGACCCCAATGGATTGCATGATACCAGTTAGGAAATATATTTTAACACATTACGATACGATTGCGATAATAAATGTTTTACACATTACGATACGATTACTATAATATACTTTAAGACATTATGGTACGACACGATTACGATTATATAAGAAACCTCTTCAAGAAATTACTGTAGCTCGTGGTTTACGTCTTGTTAAGGTGTTTATTCTTCAACTTTTTAATAAAGATTTTTGTTTAATATATTGGAATATAGCCTTTATTTGTATTAAAAATGTGTCTTGAAAAATACATTAAGGACCCTTATTTAATTATTATTTTTCATATAATCATTAGTCTCAAATTTATGAATTCTTTTGTAGATATTTACAATTTTAACATTATTGTATTGATACCTATAGAAAACGCATAATGAGTTTATAAAGATATTTATAAAGTCATTATGCGTATAAAAGCCCATGTAAAAAAGTCAATAAATATGATTTAGACATAGATATAGAATATTGTTATAATTATCACGGAAGAGACAGATTACAAGGTTTAATACCAGCGGCTTCTTGAATCATGCATCGCTACTAGAGCTAGATATTCATAATTTACAAATTCAAATTCAAATTCAAATTCAAAATATCTTTATTCAAGTAGGCATTCCAAATTGTCAATTACATTAAATTGGTCAGTATAGTTCAGTCTTACGTAACTTGCTATTATTATTTGTGGTTCAATTATACTCTCTTTTACTTGGAGTAAAGTATATAAAAGAGGCTGTCAAGTACCGCATTCAACCATTTTAAACGTCTCTTGTTATAACATTTAATTACATGGCAACACTGATTTAAAGAAAATGATAAAAAAATTAAACTGTCATTTTAGATTCGGGATACTCATAATAAATTCTATTGTAGATAAGTATATGTTGATTAAGAATAAACGAATGAATGATTTATGAATATACATTATTCTTACTTAAAACTTAAAAGAAATATAAAATATAGTATAACAACTAATCTAATAAAATTAAAGAAATTCATCGTCTGGTCTACATAGCAAGAACCATAAATACATTTACGGTTTAATAAAACTTCAAAATATAGAAATAAGTATATGTATATATATATATATATATATATATATATATATTTGTCACACTTTTTAAATATAAAATAACTAAGGTAATTAAATACAGGTACTTCAGTAAAAAGTGCGTGAGACACGCCATTTTCCCGCTGTTTTTCAAGTACATTTCTTAACTGGTTTATTTTATTTAAAAATGTATTTCATATTAAAGGTTTCACAAAAAACTTGTCAAGCGCCAGTCGGGCTGCCTCACGAAGGGTTCTGTACTAGTACATATAAACAACGGGCAAAATCCACATTTGTTGTATTCCTATACAACAAATTTGCGCCCCTTTAATGTTTATTTTATTTAGATTTAATTATTTTTTTTTAATACGAATATATAACAAAATATTCTGTGAATATTTCAAACGTCTACTTGTTTCCGTTATCTTTTCTTTGATTTTAAAAAGAAAAAAAGGTTTGTTTTATGGGAGCTCCCTTTTAAATGTTTATTTTTTTTTTATTTTAGCGCTTGTTATAACGGCAACAGAAATTCATTAACTGAAAATATCAGTTGTGTATTTATCGCGATTCATGAGATTGATTGATTTGTTCTTCAGACAGACAGACTTACGGACAGCGAAGTCTTAGTAATACGTTCCGTTTTTACCTTTTGAACCCTAAAAAGGTTTCATAAAGCAAATTAGATTATAAGTTGGATTATTTACACACTTCTAACACGACTGTTTACTTTATTTTGTGTGATAGCAAGAACAACAATATATTCATTCATAATATTGTTTAAATTAAGTAAACAATATTTTTATATAACAGCGAGCAAATATTTATATTCCTTTTTGTAATTTGTTAAATATAATAAAATATACAAATATAACTCTTTATTGAAAGTCAGTTATACTAAACATTTATTTTTTGGCAAAGCTTACACCTGCTCGAAGAAAAAATTGCAACATACCTAAGAAGAGCTGGCGACAAAAACTTAGCGGGCTCTTTTTTTTAAGTCATATTTTAATCCTAAACTACAAAAAAAAATTATTAATTTATCCTTTTCTACAAAATAAAAAAAAACATATTTGAACACACACAAAACGTTATAAGTGGCGATATATGGACTTCATTTAGTTACCTTACTAAGAACATCACTATGAGCTCAAATACAAAATTCGCCTCGTTACAGAAAGAAGCCATTACGAAAAGAAGTAAAAAAAAAAAGAAAAACGAATAACTCCTTTCCCCTTGTCGAATAACAAGTAGCTTAACGAGGATTCTATGTTTTATATATATTAAATTTCATGCAAACCTATTCAGTAGTTTTGCATTAAACATGAACGTACTGGCAGACAAAATTATATAGGTATATCACCAATTTAGTTGCGATTATAGAACAATTTAGTTGCTATTATATATATTGTTATAGACTTGAATATTATATTAAAATGTATGAGATGAATATACAAAGAAACAAATATTTAAAATATCGTCAAACAATATTTTGTTAGTTTGACGATACTACATAATATTCATAATAATAATTTGATAAAAAATCAATAAATAACTTTCTAACACTAAACAACTAACTATATATACAATAATTTATTAGGTATTAAGATCATAATTATGAAATAATGTACTATATATAGCATTTAGATTCTAGACAAAAGTAGACGTTGACATTAGGATTAAAGGGAGTATTTCCAGTAAACTCCCGTTTATTTCCATGGTCTTCCATTACAACTGCACCACAACTGCTGCAATTGGCTACTGTTACATGGACATAACTAAATCTTCTTCCACGTCTCTCAGTCTGTTTGTCTGTTATACTTTAGTTAATATTATATTTGCCAGCGCCGGCACCCGAGCTGTATAGGTAAAAAAGCAGGCATGTTTTGTCGGGTGGCCGTCTAAGAGATATTTTTCTATCCCCCAGGAACGGTCCTTTTTACGAGATGAAAGGTACTCTTCCCTTGGTAACGTGTTTCATGATGTTTATTTAGGGTAAGGTATGATAGCGTAACAAACAAACAAACTCATATACGAATATAGTTAAGATTAGTAATATTAGTTAAGATAGCTTAGAATGACTTATGTTATTGTGACTAGTACCTATATATTGTAGTGGTGCTTGTAAATGATAAATATTAATAAAATATATCAAATAATGCTTTTATAGGTTTTTGCTTGCAGATGTCAAATCATATTATTTGTGTCGAATAGAATAAAGATAGTGCCCATCCACCTGTGGGTAGGCTCTTGACTGAAGATGTACAGACGACAATAAAAGTGTTATAGAATATAACACTAATTTCCGAGAAGACATTACTATCTTATAAATATACTACTATCTTATAAATAAATACAATTTATTACTTATAGCTGATACAGTAAGAACCGTCTTACCGAGATCTTTACAATACATAAACCTCAGACATACACATACATCGGTCTGCCGTTTGAGTTGTCTTCTTTTGGGAGACTTGATCGGGCTTTCAATCTCCCTCAGTTTTGGTGAGAAATTGGCTTAAGCGATGCTGGTAGGACGGTAAGGGCTTACTAGTAGTTTTCTGACTTGCAAAGTGGACTATAGATGAGGAGTTGGGTAAACTTAAAATTGAATTTTTTGTCGAACACTTTTCTAGATAGAGCAGTGGTAGCTAAGTAGAGCAGTGGTGGTGGTTTTTCAAAAAAAAATGTATGTGCGTCGAATATACCTATAAAATAAACCAACAATCATGTCATGACATATGTCACAAAATTGTTGTGGGTTATTTTTGAAGCATTTAAATTGTTTAAAGCATTGAAACAACACTATTTAGGTTTTCGATTGACTAACAAGAATTTTTAAATATCTTTAAGATAACTTGATGGTATAAAATGTTTATCTCTTTCATTCAGGATGAGAAATGAGCCTAAAAATAGTCAAATTTTATAATTATAATAATGGCTGACCACTTGATCTCTGATATGAATACTACTAAGAGTACTAACTAGAAGCTAAAGATTACTTGTTAATTATGCTGTGCCAATGCAATTCAAACACTAAAAAGAAAAGAAAGTCGCATTTTAGTAAATGAGAGTCTTATATTCAAATAGCGTTTGTGAATGATTGTACATTAGTACAGACTTGTAAAGCATACTCGGTCTTTATTGCACTAAGGATAAAACTTATAATGGAACCACAACACAATGCATGCAGGAAGGCAACCCAGCCTAGCAGACCGTACTGCGCCAAGCCGTCTACACCCCCCTTCCCCCCTACCTCAGCCCCCGCCCGCCTAACTATCTTTCAGAATTTCATTTTCCGGTTGATACCGCGGCTACGAACGCTGATTTTAATTTGTGTTTTGAAACAACTTATTGTTAGATTGTTTTATTTAGTTTGAATCATTATTTTCATCATATTCTGTGCAGTTTCATTAGAGTTGATATCTATGTAGTTTTTACAATTTAGTTGCGACTTAATTATTCTCGTAATATTGAGTAATTGTTGTTAATAAAAATATATATAAAGTCAATTTAATCAATCAATTAATAAATTATAAGCAAATTTTAAATTAGAACTAAAGAAAGAAAGATAACTATCTTTTACTGAAGATTAAATTCTAGCTCAAGGCGTTGAGATTCTTTGTAGAAAATTGTAGACTTTTTCATTGACTCCAGCAAGCCCTTTGAGGCCGTGGTAATTATTTCCAAGTCCAAACTGCGTCTCACAAAGTACACAGGGCCACTATACAGCGCATCTGCAATCCCTGTGGTGATAAGGGCCTCAATTCAACGTGTTAGTGGTCGACCGTACATACCTGCTCGTTATATAGCGTTATATGTGCATTAGTTCTTCATATCGAGAGATTAATCAATATTCTAAGTGCGTTTTGGATAACTTTAATACGATGTATATTAAGTAAATACTTTGTATATATAATAATTATGTTAACGTCTTTTTATATATAATACTTATAATATAATTTATAAATAACATTTCTATTTGCAAAAACAACATTTGGGAAAAAGTATTTCAAATTAGTAATAATAGAATATGATGAAATTTCCATTTGAGAATTGATACATTTACAAATACAGCAGACGTTTCTTTCATAAATATTGTATACATTTGCTAGCAGACAGAAAATTGCTTTCAGTAAATATGTAATGCGACTTGGTTGCTTTCACAAGAGCAACATTTAAATGAAAATGAAAAGGCAATTTAGTTTCCCGCTGAAACCGATAGTGACAGCGAAACTTTTGACAATGAAACTTAAAATTGCTCTTTGCCGCCATTTAAGGTTAAAGTCTACACCCTTACTAACTCCGACTAGTAAAGGAAAACTAAGCACAAAGTGAGTAATTGGAAAAAAAGTGGTTCTAATTGTTCCAGTACAATAAATCCTTAACTGGTACGTTCATTAATTATTGAGTTTAACTTCATTTCCAATTAATTTAATCGACGAATACAGAGTTATCAAATAATGCAGTTAATAAAGTTAAATGAATTATAAAGGAGTTTAGCGACGATTTTAGCTGGTGGCTAGTAAATGGTTTTATATTTTATAAGAATTGTTTGTGGAAATTGGATAAATTATACTGTTTACAATAAACTATAATGTATTAGGTATTTTAATTCGGTTACCTATATAGCCTTTTTTAAATAACTTGTACGAGTATTTAATACATGCACTTCTGTCTGTCCTAGGGGAATTGAAGTGATGATTTTATTTATGAATATACATATGTATGTTAAAGAGGAAGAGTTGACACGTGTCCACATCTGAATTTGATATTTTGTTTAACTGTCTAAATATATTAACGTCTAAATATATATGTTATAATTTTTATTTGTTAGCCACAAATGTATAAACAATCAAAGTCTGCGGAACTCGCTTGTATCCAGGATCATTACGAGTCACGCCGCGCTGCATATTTCCGTTTTACAGACAATTTTCCTGCACCGATATTAGACTGCTAATGCGAGAGAAATGAATAGTTTGTTGGCTTGCGAACGTCTGAGTCAAGTTTTTAAAGTTGCATGCAAAATTGGTATTTCGATAAAATGTTTCGGATATAGCATTTATTTAAGTAACTAATTGTACACGCGATTTCTGAACCATGACCTCCAGTAGACATTTTTTTGTTTTATTGTACGTACAATAAAATAATATACCTCTGAATAAAGTACGTTTACGTATTTTATTGAGGGATGAACGAACCAACAAAATGAGGGTTTTTAAAGTATTAATATAATAACTGAACAAATGTTTCTTTAGAATCTCTATTGTGAATGTACCACATGTCTACTCGTTATATATATTAATACTTAAGAAAACCCTCATTTTGTTGGTTCTTTATATATTCTATACCCACACTTGAGTAGAAACTAATAAAATACAGTTGTTTCAGAATTTTTGAAAACATATTCATAACAAGTTTCAAAAGTATTATTTCAAATAGATCGAAACCAGAGACAATAAGCTTACAAGCACCTCGTGGTTGTGTAATAGACTATTGTATTTCTCGTCAGACTCAATCTCGTCAGAGGATAATCTCCAGACAGACATCCTTATCGATATTCTGAAGGATATTATGAAATGATGTTCAACGCTTGGATCAGAATAGTTTGTAGTGACTGTTTTTACATGTATGAGTTTTCTAAGAAATTCTGTTATTTAATATAAGTTTTTTAATTACAAGACATCTAAGATATTTTGTAACACAAAAATAATATTTGTACGAATCTCCAGGAGAGTTTGTTTAAATATAAAAATAACAGTTTTTGAATACGTAAACAAGAAATAAGTATAAATGTGCAAACAAAAACTAAAAACCTAAGCGAGTTTACTCTTAATAACTATTAAGGCAGTGTAAGTTCTAGTCAACATTTAGAAGTTGTCTGTCAAAAATAACAATCAATAAATACATTTTGATTGTTATTTTTGACAGACAACTTCCGCATTAAGGATTAGGTATATTATTTATCTCGGGGGGGTTTCACATACATATAAATAACGGACACAAAGTACACTTAGAGTCGGAATGACAATCTGTGGATCACACAAAGAATTGTCCCGTGTGGAAGTCGAACTCATATCCTTTGCTTCAGCAGTCAGAGTCTCTAACCACAACACCAACAGGTCATCTAATTGTATTTATCGACCGAAAAGAGTGCTGTAAGTTGTAACTGTCCACATCGTGACACTATTAATTCGAAGAACTCAATCGATTGTAATAGGAGTTGTTTTCCTAATCCTGTAAAATTTACCGACTCTGAAGACCTTTCGAAGTCTTGCCAATCCCGACATTTGCATACTAAGTCTGCACTTTTGGGATTTCTTTGTAACACAGATATTGTACTGGTTTCCTTGAAGTCATATATTAAAGAAAATCAACTTAGTAATATCAGAATATGTATAGAGTAGGCATTTTTATTAATATATCTTTACAATAGCAGATATTATACTAAGATATTTATATAATAAATATTTAATTTTAATAATCTACAGAAAAGAAAATATAATTATGGCGTACTTATAGGTACTTTAGTTCTTGTCATATATATATATATGACAAGAACTAAACTCACCTCTATAATATACGACAAAACTATCAACTAAATATATAAGGTAAGGTAAAAGTATTTTCTAAATTTATGTTGAGTATATAATATGAAGCTTAAATCACGTGTAAGGGTGTGTATTTTTATAATAATACATGTCATAAATCCTTTGTTGGCGGCTTCGCGACAACGCGAGCGCTCGAGACGGTCGGTCGCACAAATCAATGTAATGTTCTGGAAGCAATCTGAAAGAAAGGCACGTCTAGACTGTCCGCTCCAGCCTTTGAAAAATTTAATTAATAAATTCAAATATAATGCAATTAATCAGCCACAATTCTTTCATTTTTAATTAATATCGTTCTTTGTTCTAAAATTGAATTTATCGATTTTGAACTTAGTTTCATTTGTTGTCTGCAATCTTGTTATAACCAATTGTTAATACATATTGAATTGTTTTATGAAAATGTTTAAAATGATTTTTAAACGTGTATATTTTGTTTATGTTATTACGTTGTTTAGGTTATCAAAAGCGACATGGTGGCTAATTTGATTATTGCAACGCAAGCAATATCCTAGAATTCTGGTTCAAATCATCACGTACCGATTAATATTTGAGTCTATATTTATTGAACATATTTTATAGTTGTATCTTAAATCCAACTTGTTAACAACTTGATAATTCTTTCTAAGTATCATTACAAATGTTGTATAACTTACAAACTTCATATCAATCAATATAGCCTTCAACTCAAACAAAGCATGTGTAAAACTTTTCCAATTAAAACTTATAATGCACCAATATGAACTTAGCATTGTTCTTGGCATAGACTTATACTAGTATTATTAGTTCATGATGCGGTAATTATGTTATCCAAGAATAAACCAGGCTACTAGAAGACAACTAGAGAAAGTTGTAAACCTAAGATGGGACAAAAAAAGATTTTTTTTTTAATCCAATAATTATGGTTTTTTTTATATATTTTTAGTCTGACTCGTTGTATTCAATAAAGTGGACTAGAATATCTATTAACCGGCATCCCTAATTTGAAATACTCTTTAAAATTGTTTATATAATTTGATCTAATATACTAGACGCTAGTCTGTTTATAATACTATTGAGTGTTGCCTAATATAGTATAATGTTAAAACTAGCGACATCTAGTGGATTAAATTAATAAGTCATACTTTTCTTGCTCCATAGCTCACTAACATATGAAAATAGTGCTGACTTTAAAACATAGATGTCACTATATAAAACATATTGTAAACTTTGTTATTATTAATGTTGTATATATAAACATTTATTCCTATTTATGTATTAATAATATATTTAAATGTCTATTACAATTAACAAAAAGTGCCAAATAGTTAGTTCTTTAAATAGGTTTTTGCTACTAGTGATACCTAGCGAATAGATTGGAAACTAGTTGTGAATTTGACTATTAATCTATACTACATAATGGTTAATAATTTTAATACATACGTTTATTTTGACTATCAAAGTAAACTATAATACATATCTAAGCATCATGTAACAGAAAATGGATTATATTGATATTGAGCACCAAATTTTTACTTCAAAGTTATCAACATCAACAAAAATATACGAAATCAGCTGTGGTTACAACTTACACCATTACATATTAGGATCTCGATCATATCGCACCCTACGAATTGTGGAATAGCTTTGAACCTTTGTCTTGACGTAGCAATTACCTATGTGGTGTAAATATAACCTCAATACATTCAGTCATTAAAAAGCTGCATGATAAAGTTGAACAATAACTAACAAACCATGTCTCACATTTAACTATACATATGTAATAAGAAGATAAAATAATAATAATTACAAATATCCTATTTTTATGTAACGTATAAATTTGTCCTCCCAGATATGCGACGAGGTGGCCGAGTGGTTAAGGCGTTGGACTGCTAATCCAATGTGCTCTGCACGCGTGGGTTCGAATCCCATCCTCGTCGGTACTTTTTGCCCTTACATACGTTGCGCTATCTAGCATTAGCTTTTATATACATATTTTTTCCTTTTTATGTTATATTTACTATAATAATATTTGACGCATGTGTATATATCAACATTACAATACCTACCTATAACCAATAAATGTGTGTACAGTTTTGGAACGAATATAGGCTTTGATTTGGTTGGGGGGTCAATATTCGATATTTGTTGTGTGATTTATTCTTAAGAATAATCGTTCTATAGACTAAACATATTATATCTATTACTATAGTGGTACCGCAATGTTATCAAGCACAGAGTTTTTTTTTCACATTACCTGCGATGCGAATAAAAGTATATTATTATGAGAACATTAAATATATATAATTATTAATGGATTAAAATCAAGTGTACCAGAGGTAGGTACCTCTGGTATGTAGGGTGGGGGTAATAGCATCCCTTGCTCAAGGAAATGCATTAGATTGACAGAAATATTGAGAATAACAATATTAACCGCTGAATTTTAATTTGGATTGAGAATATTCATATAAATGACTCAGTTATATATTAGATTAATTTGTTTTATTCCGCCTTAATCAATAAGTACTTAAAAAATCATTAAAAACACATAATTGAAGACCTACGTTTTATAAATATGATACAATGATTTACCTTCGCTACAAGCGCAAGGATATACCTATGGTAAGTTTTTTAATAATTTATAATAAGGAATATAATAACATAATGATTATATTTGAATAATTCACAAATTTATAAGTATTTTTAAGCTAAACTCAGGTAATTTTTATATTGTACCAGCCTGTACATTATAAGAAGTAATTAAAATATTTTATTTTCAAACACCTAACATACAGAAAACAAAACACCTTATTTATGATTGAGTCATATTTGATAAGTGATAACATAGAAATGCTTTAAGTTAATACAGTATGACTAATAACGAACAGACAAAAAATCTTCAAGTAATTGATAGTTTGCTTGTTTCAGTAAATTGTAGCCATATTACCTCCTAACAGGTTTCGCCATAATCAACCTTATCAATGTAATCGCAAGTGAAAAATAGATATACCTAGATAACAGTATTGCTATCAACTTACAAGTTTATCTAGACCTGCTTTTTATTATCTTATCATTACTGCCCTTTATTTTACAAGCAACCATTGCATTGGGTGTGCCAAGAAAAATTGTGAACATTTAACTCTATTTTGAATATTTGAATTGTTGACGTGAATTGGTTATTTATGGTATTAAAGTGATAAATAATACTTTTTTAATGACTGGTTGAGTGTAGTGTTACGTGATTTTAAGGTGAGATTATTTATTTCTTTATATTTGTATCTGTTAAGGTAAGTAAAGAATTAAACTAAACTTGAACTTCAAAATTTACAAATAAGGTTAAGTACATACTTTCAGAGGCTACAAATAAGGTTACATACTTTAACATACCTAAAAAAGGTCGCGTAGCTGTATTTTAGATCGCAAATTAATGAAAATTCACGCCTATTTTGTGTTATTATTATTTATTAGGAATATCGATATGTGATAACAATATTATGTACTATATAGGTCTAATAATAATATTAAATATTTATCTGGGTCGCAGCATATAAATATAACTAAGTCATGCTCATGACCTACTTAATATCCGAAAATAGTGTTAATTCTGCTCCAATATCAACAATCATTCTATTATCTTATAGTAGTGACTATTAGTAGTAGTTTGAGACTACTACAGTAAAAGCATATATAAAGCTAGGTTGTAAATATGTCTAGACGGTACATAATGACCTAGACATAATATCTTTAAAAAACATATTTAATAGTTTTAAATTTTCTGTTTAAAAATTTTCATTTAAAAGTTGTCAAAGGTATCCATTATACAGTAAAATATAAGTAATAATAATAATATACTTTATTCACACCAAAAGTTGTAGTAATTGAACTGCCGCTCCCTAACAGAAGTGATAATAATTTTTAAGCCCATTCAAGTAATACTTGTTTTAATACTTTACATTCCTTTATATTCGTCATCAATTGTTATCAAAATGGAGCGCATTGAATCGATAGATAAGTCTCCATAAGCACGGATGTTATTCATATTTTGAGATAATTTATATAATACAGTTGTTACAATGAAAGTATAATGTGTTGCAATAAATCTTACCCTTATACAAACCCTGTTTTACAAAATACAAAATATATGAGAATATGACAGTGTTTATAGATAAGCATATCTTTTTCATGAGAAATACTTCAACTGAATGCTACTTGAAATAAAATGTGGGCATGATTATAGCATGTACCTAATTTATTAAAAAAAATAATGTGTGCTGTTCGTTTTACAAAATAAAGTTATGTATGTGTAGTTACCTACCAAAAATACATTTAAACATATTTAAAATCTATTTATTTATTAATCAAAAGGCACAGTTACAGAGTATAGATCAAATATTATACATAATCCTTAAATAACATCGTTCTAAATCTGCCCTCCAGTTACAACTGTATACAGCATTCAAAAGTTATTTAGATTCAAAATAAAAATAAAATAAAATAAAATGGTGATGGTAATGATGTTTATGGTGTGTACAATTTGTGTACAGATTCCATGAATGTGGTGAGAGTATGCATACCTAGATACATATATGTTTAGAAAGTAAGGATACAAAATCTTTATAAATAATATTTCTCGACAAAAAAGTGTTCAATATGAACTCTAAACAGTTTAGGTATTAATTGTACTGTCCATTTTATTTCGCCCATCAGGCAAAAACAATTAGACTGATTTTGATATTGAAACTTCGTATTGTTTGTTATTCGTTTTGATATTGAAACTTCGTATTGTTATTAGTTTTTATATTAAAACTTCGTATTAAGTTATTGCCCCGTTCTTTTTCGATATTCAATGTGATATGTTTCGATATTCAATGTGATATGTTTCGATATTCAATACAAAATTTAGGAATTTTACATGAAAGGCCATTTAAATTTCTCTCTTTTCCATTGTAAAAAAAGTGTTAAAAATGTATCAATTTAAAGTGATGATGCATGGTTTAGTTTAGTTAGATAGTGATGTTAGAGGGGAAGAAGTCAGACGAAGACGCTAAAAACAGCTAATATTTTCAAATTACTATAAACATGTAGTCAGAATTTTAAGCGCTGGTTTTGAGTGACGACTTTCTCTTAATATTTTACTATTCTAATAACATTATGGACTTTCTTGGATCATTGGATACATACATTTACACATACATAATGTAACTGGCTGAGTTTATGGCGTAGATTAGGGGTTCTTATTAGTATTTTAGCACTATACTTATATATGTGCGTTTACCATAAACTCATAAAAAATTACTTTGCGAATACTTAAAGAATTATTGTTTACAATAATTGTTGATGTAATTAACATGTTTGATTTCAAAATATTTGTTTTCAGATGAGTGCCAACATGTTCGGGATAACGATTTTCGTTTTGGCAATTGCCACTCAAGTGCAATCTCAGGCAACTTCTCAATCCAGTGTCGCTCCAGAACTTAGAGAATGTTACACAAACCCTTTACTAGCTGACAGGAATAATCTACCACCGATGACCATTCAGGTCCTAATAGATATAATACAACAAATCGAAGACAATCCTAACGTGAATATGGATCTAAGGCAGCTGGTTGTTGCACTGCTACAATCGTAAGTATTTAAAAGTCATACCTTAGATTATAAGACATAGCTTTTGATAAAAGTATTCAGTCTTATTCAAAATCAAAGTCAATATTCACTTATGAAATCACTTATGAAATTCTATTTACAATTCAATTTGATCATGCCTACATTATCAATACTCTTAATTCGTCATGATATATTTTTATTTTACCAATTAAATAGATATTCAGTTGTATGGCTGGTAAAGGTAGATATTGTACCACAAATAATTTACCTAACTAAATACTGATTAGTTAAGTTTTATTCTGTATAAAATTATAACAAAGCTTACATCCACAGATTCAGACAGGATGGAATAGAATTTCACCAACCAGAAAACAATATGGCGTCTGCAAGCGTACTACCTTTTGCACCAAGCTTTCATTCTTTCCATCGAACCAGAATTGTGCAATTAAGAATAATTCAAGGCAATCTACAAGTCCTTGCAAATAATACTATCAATTCTATTCTAAAGGTAAACACTTTATTATATGACTGGTAATATTTTTTTCTATAAGCTTAGAATCTTAAGATATATATAAAATCCACAGTGTACTCTCCATCATATGTTATCAACGACAGTTGACGCTCGACTTCGAGGAAATGAGAATAATTGCAATCGGCTATCTCAATATCGAGCTTTAAGAACTGGTCGTGACATAACACAGCATATTTTAAAAAATGATTTTGAAATTTTGAACATCGCACAAATGTAAGTTCTTTAACATTCAATATTTAAAAGCTTTTACAAACTATTCTGTTTGGTTGTCTTCAACAATGTCGATGTATGTCTTCCAACAGGTCAAGTAGGAAATATGACATGTATTTATTCAAGCATTATAGTTTTTCGTTATTTACCAAATGCCTTGTCCGTGGACTTTTTGTCGTATTCTTTTTTTAATTAATTTCATAGACAAATATGAAACAAATGGGTAAAACTAACTTTATTGAACTACCTAATAATTCACAGGACATCCTCAGACAAACATGGTCAGATGAGGCAAAACAATCCAGATGATGATGTTGAATACAATAATATGAATGGTGTTAAGTCCGAACGTCAGTTATTAGGAGATAGCCAATGCCCAATTTTAGGTGGCGTAGTGTCCACTCGATGGGGTGCAGTTTCTGCTGGCCATGTACTTGCTGGAGTAGCTGGCGGAGCCCAGTTACAAAGAATACCAACATCAGAATTAGTAAAAGGTTTCGTTATGAACTACCCGAACGTACAACAATATGTCTCTTCTACATACCCAACTACACTTTCAGGTACATTTAAAAGCACATCTTTTTTAACTTTACTTTGTAGGAGTTAGGTCGATTATATTTTATATTTATTTTAGGTGATTTAGCGGAAGCAGTACTTGTACAAACTCAAAGAGGAAGCCCTTCGGTATCAATCGGAACAGCTGGTAATTGGAACACAACACAAGCCCCAAGATTTTTTATGATAAACAGTCGAACAAATATTGAGATGACTGACCCCGAAATTCGAGGAGATGTGGATGGATTCGTGTTGGGATCTATTATAAATACAGCACTCCAAAGTTCAAGCTCATTGAAATTATCTCAACTTCTTGATATGTATTACAATCCAAGGGTAAATTTTATACAAATTATTTCAAAAATTAATTTGATTCTTTAATTTTTGTCTTATTTATTATAAATTTACATCCTTATAGAACGGAGTATACAATCCAACAAGAAGGGCCTGCAATCGTCGAGATTTAATTGGAGAATTCATCACAAATACTAACTTACCTACCCTAATATCGGAAACGTATGCATTCACGGCTGCTTTAGATACCCATTTGATTTTACCTGGTACCATAATGCGAGGCTTAGAGGATCCAGTCGCTAGTGCAGTAAGCAACTTCCAGACCTACACATGTAAGTCAGGTTTAATAAGTCTGCAAGTTTGTAACTATCATTTTAAAGTTTCATCATTTCAATACCTTATTTATTTCAGCCAACAATTTAAACGACCTCAACTGTGCTACAACTGAAACTACAACAGATGATTATAGACTAAAAACCAATCTATATCTAGTTGTCGATTCTTCTTGGCCATACCAAACTATATACCCTGCGATCTCATATCTATTGGACAGTATTGAAGTTGGAAAATATGGTTCTAGTGTCACGTTATTAACGACCTTCGATGGTAGCATTGTGGTGAATACTACTTTCTCTCTCGCAGAATTTCACTCCGTATACACACAGGAGCGTCATAATACACGTAAGTTATTTCTATTATCTACCTATACCACTTTATTTTTGCTATAATATTATTACTATTTAATTATTTAATGCAAAAAAGCGGGATAAATGCCACTTACATTGCATATCGAAATGGCACCAACGAGTCATAGACGTGCCTCAAAAAAGAAAAAATAGGTATAACAAATTCTTAAGAATAAAAATGCACGTATAAAAAAACAGAAGGGTAATGATTATAGAAGATATATATAAATATAATACAATAAACAATATAAAATATTTAATTTATACCTATTGTACATACAAAATATGTGCTATAAAGAATTATACATTATTATTATTATTTGATAAAGTTCTTTCACCTGTCGTTTAAAAAATATAATTTGGTCTTGCTTTCAAAACTTATTAGGTAGGTATATATCAATATCCAATTTAATATATTCTGTATCATTTTAATCTAGTTCTCAGTGGAGTGAATCTTGAATCGACTTTAACAAACATTCGGATCTCATTGCATAGTCAACTGGAAAATGAAAGAACCGCGAACTATGTTGGAGGCAATTCCACAGTACTTTTATTCCTGATTAATTCTGCCGTCAGCAACAATCAAGCTATCTTGGAGCAAGCAAGAATACTGAATGAAACAGTTCCTGGTAATACAAAATTATTCCAACATATAACAACATTTATTTTTGTAACAATTTATTGTTGCTTAAAAATATTTATTATCATCTTTAGCCATGTTAAGCTATAATTAAATTTTACATAAATATAGAATTATTTTTAAATTAATTATTAATATTATTTTAAAAAGTATAAGGAAATAAACCGATACAGACAGGTATTCCGTCTCGTTTGGGAAACGGAATATTTATTTAAAATTCAATATATTGTTGTTTTATAAAACATACTATATACTTATAGGGAATAATTAATTATATATTTAATATTACGATACTTATAAACTTAATATTTAGTTTAGAAATTATTTATTATAGATTTAAGAATATTGTTTGCAACATCAACAAATCAGTTCGACAATCTTTGGAATTTGGTACGAGATATGAGAAATGATCTTAGGATTATTTCGTTGTCTGGCGATGGCACCGGTCTTGAACGTACGATGAATTTAGTCTTGACAAGTATTCAAAACGGTAAGAACATTGTTTTAAATAATAATAATAACATCAAGACAGATTACACAAATTGATCTAACCCCTAAGTAAGCAAATTATTTGCTTGTGTTAAAGGTGTTAGACAACGATACAAATACATAGAAATAAACATTATAAATACTGGAAATATATTTAATAAACGACCAAACCCAGAAATACAGACATCTATGTTCATCACATACATGCCTGTCCCTGCCGGAATTCGAACCCGAGTCCCATTGAGCCGCTATACGTTAGGCGTCTGCGCCACTCGACCAACGGGACGATTTAATAAACGCATACCTTTATTATAACATTATTAATTAAATTGTATATAAGTATTAAATCTGCCCCATTTTTAATTTCAGTTGCTCGTAGAATTGTCAATCCTCTCTGTGGATCAAGTTATCAAGATGCAGCATCAGGCACAAGACAGTTCGATGACTACATAGAACCAGGATATATTAACTATTATTCCATCGCTCCTAATTATTTCTTCCACAATAATGATAACAGGAGAATAAGAATTACAAGATCTGGAGCAGGAGTTGGCAACTTCGTCATATGTTATTCGAGAGTAACACCAAAGCCTAGGTAACCTATTTAAACTGTTAAAAGTAGTAACAGATACATTTAATATAGGTTTTAACGATATAGCAGTGAAAAAAGTCTAACATATAGAGCTAGTTCTTCAATATTCTTCAGTACATTAAAATCGACGGAATAGTGCAATAAGCGGCCGTGTGATTATTCTATTTTTTTTAATATGGGTGAATGAAATGTCTTGAGCAAAAAAAATGTTTTTTTAAACAAACAAACACATGCACTTGCTTCATAAACTAACTCCTAGGGGTAATAGGAGTGAAAGAATATGTCTAATAAAAATGTGTCGGCGGACGCTTTTGTAATATTTTGCTCTAAATTAAAAAAATAATAAATTTAAAAAAAAAACTTTTTATTATTCAGACAAAACTCAACATTGACTGGAAGTGAGGAAAACTCAGTTACGTGTGAAACTCTGACAACGGGTAACCTAGAGATCAGAATACAAAACGCATGTGAAGGATACTGGACAATCAGTTCCTGTCCCTTCTTCTACTTCTCGGTGCAGTCAGTCGTACCCAGCACAGTGACAACCTACTCTGCAGTTTGTTCAGGTAAGGTTACAAATTCAATTATAGGTACTATCTTAATTACATATTCTATTAACCTAAATCAATTATCAAACATCACAGTTTATTTAATATAAAAAGTTTCCAATAGACCTACTTTCACGTTATGACGTTTGGTTTGTCAAGAAAACATTAAGTTTCATGAGAACCTTTAAACAAACAAATTTTAAGAATATGCCTTATGTAATGATAACAAAGCATATTCAAAGAATTTGTATAAAAACTCTTACTACTACTTATTACTTTTAATATATAATTGATATACTATAACTGCGTTGAACTCATAGAATTATTATACAAACTCTATTGTTGACTTCGCGATATTGATAAATAAATATCAAAATATATTTAAACATAGATAAAATTATTTTCTTATTCATTCCAGGAAACGCATGTAGATTCCCATACAGCATCAGGTACCAGGTACAAATAGAAGAATTCGGATGTTACAGCAGCGGCATCAAAGTCAGTGTCAGCATAGGCCTCATTTTGGTCACAATTCTGTTTAACCTACTCTAGATTTCAAGTTCCCGCCGAATTTATTATTTACTCTGTATAGGTATTTGTGTAGTTAAGAAATTCATAAAATTTACTAAAAAAAAATCATAAAAATAATAATTCCAAAACAATACATTCTTGTCTCTATGAGTTCTGAAAATGTAGGAAAATCGAGATTTATAAAATATTTATGTAATATTGTGCACATCAACTCTTTACAATAAAAATGTCATATTGGTTATCCATATACGAGTATGTTTAGTCCGCCTTCATTGTTTTTTTTTTAGAGTTCGTTAGCGAAGAGTGGACACTTGGAGCTACCAAATATAATAATTAAAAGCACAGCGTAAAATCAATATATAATATTTAAAATATATATAAGGTCTAGCCTAATACACCTGATAATATGTGTTTTTTTAATGTGTAATGTTAATATTTTAATTACCACCGTAGGTACGTCCAATATTTTGTTTTCATAATAATTTGTAACTAGGTAGTAGTTTATGTGAAGTTTTTATATTTAATAAAGTTTATTTTAATTTTGTTAGTTGTTTTGTCTTTATTGAAGTGTGAAAACCGCTTTAACTTAGAAATATGGTTTTAATTTTTTGGGCACATGAGTTCAAGATTATTTCTTAGTAGGACTTTGAAAATATTCTTAAATTGGTTATTTTTTTTAACCACTCTAACTAGGAATAATAACCATAGATATCATTTGAAAAATAATTGATGTTTTTCCAATATTTAAATCCCCATCATTAACAAGTTGTATATACACTCTTGATGCTAAATATACACATTGAGTAAATAAATGTAATAATATATTGTTTTATTATTTTATTTTTCCCTGTTAGGCTTTAAAGCAATTATAAAAATTATATTACTAATATTATGCAACAGATAACTCTTAACTTTTGATACCACGGCTCAAAAGTCCATAGTATAATGTATAATATCTCTATGGAAAAGGCTCATGAAACAAGTTACAAAATATGTCTATTACTAATAGAACACATTTGTAAAGCTAGTTTCATGAAATAACCAATCAATAAAATATATATAAGTTACAATATATTTAAAATTAAATATTTGGATTATGTATTAAGTACGTTAAATCTTTCTAAGGTTGAATGTATATTTTCACATTTAACTTACTTTATAAATGCAATCATTTAGCAGTGAATAGGATAATTTGATAATTGATTAGACGTCAAGTGTCAACTGTCAGATCAAGTTAGTCAACATTCAACAATTATTTACCAAACTTATTTCTGCTGTTATTTAAATTAAACTTACTATGTCTGGAGAGGATTGTGAGTCTTTAGATCGTGGTGACAGTGATGGTCAAAAACCTGATAAAATGTTTACGCTAAAAAAGTGGAATGCTGTAGCTATGTGGAGCTGGGATGTAGAATGTGATACTTGTGCTATTTGCCGCGTTCAAGTGATGGGTAAGTATTATATTATTTACATAAAACACTCAACTTTTTATTAATACATTGAAAATAAACGTAGCCGAATGTCTTATTTATTAAAACATATTAATCATTTGCAACTGCCTACAACTTACTGCAGCCATACCTACCACTTCTAGCTATAGAAATCTACCAAAATATCTTTGTTTTCCATTGGTTTATTTGTTCTGGTTACCAAGTTTCAAGTTAATTTGTGTTTAAGTCCAATACATACATTATTTAAATTTTTGTTGATTATTTCGTCAAATTATTTACTTCTTTAGGCTAAAATATAAATAAAACACAATAGTACAATTTAATTCATTATTTCTTTGTCATATAAAAATACATATCGAAATTTTGTAAGGGTTTTATATTACAATATACAATAATAATTTATTATTATCAACTAAAAACTTGATGATATTTTAATTATCATTTGCTACAATTTTAGTTCAAATTTACAACAGCCCTTTAATTGTTTTAACAGCAGCTTTATTTTGTTTTTTATTGAGACTGGTAAAGAGTGCTATTCTTTTTATTAGAGACTCTGTTTCAGCAGTAGTATTGTTACTTATTTTCATCTCCTGTTAATATTAATTACATTAAGTTAAGGCAATCTTACTTTCATCAAGGGAACCACAATTTTGGATGTTCTCGTTACAAAACCAAATCCTGGATTAACTCTGAGTATAAGAGTAATTTTCTTTTAGTTTAGAAAATTAATTTAAAGATTTCAATTAAAAAGTTATTATATGTTTTTGCGTTCAGTTTGAAAAGCTATAAAATATCAGATCCTAAGTAAGTAATCCAAATTAATTTATTACTACAATCATTCTGCAGTTTGGTGATTCTTATAATGAACCTAACATCCACTTGGTAAAGGTTTGATGTTGGCAATTGAGCTCATCCGACGAGATCTTGCTTTTCTTCCTGTCATTTTATTTTCAATTTGCTCAAGACTCTTTCCACGAGTTTCGGGAACACATACTACTACAAAAAACAATCCTATAAAACAAATGCAACCAAATAACCAGAACGTGCCCGCGGGTCCGATGGCTACTAGGATATTGTGAAATGTTTTTGTAACTGCAAAAGTACATAACCAGTTAAAGGCAGTGCATATAGATGCCGCTCCGCCTCTTATTTTTGCTGGTAATATTTCCCCCATCATTAACCAAGGTATTGGTCCAAAAGCTAAGGAAAATCCAAGCAAGTAGATCATTAGACAAGTGAGTGGAAGCCACCCTAAGTTACTAACATCCTTGTGCAAGTTATCACGAATGTAAAAGAATGTTCCTAACACTATAAGTGTCACAGTCATAGTAACTGAGGATATATACAGTAACATTTTACGACCAGCTCTATCTATGAGGGCAGTAGCAAAGAACGTTGAGATGAAGTTAACTAATCCTACAATAATTGTCGATAAATTCCCATCAACAGAACTTCCGGACATGTGAAATATTTTAACAGTATAGAATATAACAGCGTTAATTCCGGAAAGTTGTTGAAAAAGCATCAGACCCAATGCTATTAATATGGATTTCATATATTTCATTTTTAATAATTCGCCAATAGTTGAATCGTTTCCAATTTCGGCATCAGAAAGTGCGATATCTCGCATTTCATTATCTATTTTGGTATTGGCCCCTCGAAGCCACTGTAATGCTTTCCGGGCTTCCTCATTTCTTCCGCGAGATATATACCAGCGAGGGGTTTCTGGAATCATAAACATTAAAAGCAGGAATGGAATTGGCAATGCGGCTCCTAAGTATGCCAGCTGAGACCAGTCAAGGTATTTTCCGGCAGTATAACAGATCAAAATGCCTATATTTCCAATTGCTGTGGGAAATAGACCAAGAGTTCCACGTACTTCGGGTTGGATCGTTTCTCCGAGATATACTGGAAAAGCTAAGGATCCAATACCAACACATAAACCGCAAATAGCACGACCCGTCAGGACCAAATGAACAATCTTTGCGGTAGCTATTAAAATCCACCCTATAAAGAAGGGAACGGCAGTCAGAAGTATAGTTTTGCGTCTTCCTATATAGTCGACTAGTGGGCCACCAAGCACGCCGCCAGCTAATGCAGCCAATGGCATAAGACCCCCAACCCAGCTCGCCTGTCAATAAAAAAATAGATTTAAAATAATCAAGTAGTTATTGTCAATGAAAAGTCTAAATATATATAAAATGTCTAATGTCTGTGATGAAAAGACTACTACATAGTATAAATATTTTTGTATTTAAACTTTCGTGAACCATGATGAGAACATTTCGTCATTTCGTGACCATGATGCGTATTATATAACACATGTTTACCCGTTGAATTTCCTTTAATTAAATCTGAATTTGCTGGACTAGTTTGAACCCATTCGGGGTTCTTATTCATCAACGCGAAGCATGGCAGAGTTTTGTTTAAATACAAAAATTGCATACAACTACGGTGGTTAAACAAAGCCATAGAGTTCGCGAGATTACGTATTAAAATATTCTAAGCTAAAGCTATGAGCTCATGAACGAAAACCCTCGATGGGTTCGAAATTAGTCGGGCAAATTCCTATATCTAGCTGGGTACAAATAAAATATACGGTTTTTTTGTGTTATATTGTATTTTTTATAATATTTACTTCAAAAAATTTTAAAGTCCGTAATGAAATGTGCAGGAAACGTTAATTTATTTCCACGTTTTTCTAAATTTACGATATTATTATTGTTACTATTATTTGAGCACATACTGTATGTAAGACGTATAACTATACATATTGATAAACTACGCGTAATTATATTGAAAGCCTTACAAATTTCGGTAGCTTACGCATGATCTCGCTACTTAGGAAAATAATAAAAAGACGTACTTCTTCTTCTGTAACTGATATTCTTGTGCTATTTTCCATTGTCACAAGAGCTGGTGAAGTATATGCTGAGGAATAGCCAACTATCATTGATCCCATAGATACTGCAACAGCTGCTAACACCTGTAAAGTTACATTTTCTAAAAAATATACAAAAAAATAACCTAGTAGATTTCCCAGAGGTAGCAGGTTCGAATTCTGCCCGTATCGATTACTTTTTCATTCTATGTTTAAATATTTAAACGAGCTTAACATGGGTAAACATGTTTCATGTCAATTTCAAACTTTAAATGTTCACGTTTTTTGCGTATTAAACTATTTTAAGTAAAATTTTATAGTAATGGTTTGGTTGCAAATAAATAAATTATTAATATATATATTTAAATGTTTTTTTAATACAGTATGGGAAAGCACCATTATTTACTAAGTAAAGTAATAATATACAATAGAGATGACGTCACTCCATTACATCTTCAGGGGGTGTGTCAATGTGCAAACCGCCTATCAATTTAAACAATCGCCAACAATCATTGCTTCCAATTATATGAACTATAATAAATCACTTCTCGTATTCGATATCACATTCATTAATTTATAAAAACATAATTTACATTGATATAAAGGTTACATTAAGATTTGAGAAGTACTTTTTTTAATTTCAGTACACCTTTATATAACACAGACACTTTTATCTCGCCTTACAAGATTTCTGCAAAGCTTTCGCTTGTTGGGTAAAATTAAAAGCTTATAAATGTAAAATATAAATCTATTTACACGCGAGTTCGATACTTAAAAACGTAGTTTTATCTAAGACGTATTTTATTAAAATATTACAACAGCAACTTCAAATTGCTGTTTCCTAAATAATATTAATCTTGGAATTTAACCGCAGCCTCACATACCGACTCTAATTGTGAATCTAAACCACTCAAACATAATCAACAAAGTCAGTCCCTTCGTTAAGAAGCAGTAACAAACACTTATGGAATAATTAAAAGTTTATACGATGATTAGTCTCTAAATTTATAATGTAAAGAAAGCTAAATATTTAAAGTGTTAAATAGGAATAATGTGTAGGCTTGGTTATGGCTTGAAGAAAAAATTACAATTGACTGTAAATTATTATAAAAAAGCTTAAGTACACTTTCATAACGATAGGTGTTAAGCACTAACTCTTAAAGCAATATTACAATAAATTTACTTTCAATTTTCGTATTATAACATCTTAAAAGTAATATCACTTTAATTTCGATAGAACATCAGCCGGTAGTGATCTCTTTATAGAGATAACCTGACCCTATGCGTAACTAATACTAATATTATTATCTGTATAAATTTTGGTACATGAAAAATAAATTAATCATTTGTTCTTTTACCACAATTTATTTTATAATTTGATCTCATTCCGTTCTATTGTTGGAAAAGAAAATTATTAGTTAAATTACGTCACTAAGCAGGAATAAAACGATATAATGTTATAAAAATCATGGTACGAATCAAAGTATCTTAATATTTTATCGTTATATCGTAATTTAAGATATTTTTTAAGATTGCATGGTAGACATGATGGTCAGGGGTTGCCTCTTATATATGTAATATATAATAATTCTAAACCTATAATAATCACGAAATTAATGTCTTTTTTCCCTAAAAAAAATACAATTATGACACTACTATTTTTCGTTCTTTTCATTCCAACAATACATAAAAAAATATATATATCATTTGGAACATGTAACTTTGAAATAACAGTTAACTTAAAATATATATATAAATATAATTAAAATTACAATAAAATTAAAACCTACCTGGGAAAATGTGTACTTCGGTTTTTCATATTCACTTCCACTTACAACTATACTATAATGAGTATCAGCTCTCATTAATATCTTCATGATTAATAATTTAAGTTTTATTCATACAATAAAAACTCATATATGTCTGTCTGTAAGTACTGAAAGGACGTGAAACTCTTATGGGACATTAAAGAAATGAGCTTCTCTCGACGCTGTCCCAGCAATTTATATCTCCACAAATTGATTGACAAAACTGATTGGCTTTCGAGGCTATTGTTCAAAAGGTTTCTACTTTTGACTGCTGAAATTCATAATTGTAAGTGTGAATTTTGATTAATGATGTCTAATTTTTCATTTTATATTTTCGTTTACGTTTTATTGTTTTTTAAATTAAAAGTGATATTTCTACTTTAAGATATTATTTTTTTTAAAGAATCATTGTGTTATATATAAAAAAAACAAAAAAATCACAATAAATATATTAAATTTCATTCAAGCTTGTTCTCTACTTTTACTATATAAGCACTTAAGACGTTATTAAAACCGGATATTAAATATAAAACAATATATGTTCAGATCAGTATCTATTACAAACATCAAAAAAAAATGTACATGACCTGCGAAAATTATGTCATTAATACTACAATCTCAACTTTTGAACCCATAATACAGTAATATTATATTTATTCAGATAACCTGAGGTTATCCTTTATTTAATGGTTGCGAATCACTAATTATACGTAACTAGCTGTTGTCCGCGACTCCGTCCACGTGATTATTGACCAACAATGTTTTTATCCTTCAAAATTTATTTAACTGCCCGCTAAAAAGAAAATATATATATTTTTTAAAAACAGTATCTTATGTTACTTCTAATACCTCCAAAAATATGTGTACAAAGTTTCATAATGATCGCTTTGAAACAAACAAACTTACATTAGCATTTATAACATTAATTAACTTATTATTATTTAAAAATAAATGTTCAATAAAAATCAACACGGGCGGGGCTTGAACCCGCGATCTTAGACATACCGTCCATATTATAAAATTCTGATAAGCCTAACATGCAAAACAAACAATGTCAATTATTATAAATGAAGCTTTTCAATGCTACTTCTATTATACTCAATTAATTTTGGTCTTCATCACAAATTCGTATCTAGTAGCGTAATAGAAAATTTACCACTTTCTCATATGTTAGTTACACATACATACATTCAACATAGGTTTATTCAAATGACACCTCACATGTTGTTTGTATGTCCATCTATCGGTAAACAAATTTTATGGATGGCAATCAATGTTTCATACATGCAATACATATATGTGTTCAAGAACTGAACTCGTGATTATATACAAATATCATCCGTGTTTTAAAATCCGACTACTTGCACAAACACAAGGAAATATTCTCATAATTATATTCCACACGACCAAAGAGATGTATGGATTGAGAGGTGACCTGAGAAAAGAGTGACTGTAGAGATAGCGACTGAAGGAAAGTAAGAAAGAGAACTATAATAGACTGCCTGAAGTTTGAATGACAAACTTCAGGCAGTCTTCGTATGGGGCAATGCCAATCTTGTGAAATTCAACGCCACCAAAACGAAGATAAGTCTTTTCGACGCCAAAAGGAGCCCTTTCACCTGGGTTTCCAAAGTGTAACTTAAACTTTCCAAAGAGTATCCTTGAAATACAGTGACCGGCTTCAGTTGTTAAACTTAGAGATTTCCTCGAACCTCAACTTTGGTCGACGCATTGACTGCAGGAAACTGTAGGAAACTGCAACTGCAACCGCAACTGTAGGAAAGCTTGCCGTTCTTGCACGAGTCTGACAGTACTTTACACCGAGACAGCTACTTGTTCTATACAAAGCACAGATCCGGTCATGTGTGGAGTACTGCGGTCACATATTTGCTGGTGCCACAAAGTCTCATCTTGAGGTTCTGAGACTCAATTGAGAGGCGGGCAAAGAGGCTTATAGGCAACCCTGAACTGGTTGAAGCCAACCTCCACAGCCTTGAACACAAGCATAGAATTGCTAACCTCTCAGTATTCTATAGGATACATTTTGGTGAGTGTGCTCAGGAATTACACGACTTAACTCCCCCGTCCCCCGTTCTTAATCACCGGACGTTCCGACGCATGGCGGGTATCCATCCCTATGTTGTGGATATTCCTCCTGTCCGAACGAAGCGCTTTGCTTCGTTTTTTTTACTTCGTACTGCGAAGAACTGGAACAGCTTGTCTGCGTCGATATTACCGGCCAAATATGATGTGAGAAATCAAGAGAAGAGTGAATATGTTGCTAGGTTAATGCGCAGTATCACCTATGACAACATTTCCACTTACCATCAATGTAGTCAAGCGTTAATCTAGTCTGTATAATTTGACTTTGTTTTACACTATATAGTAGACTGTAGAGTATAGTAATACTAAGTTAGTCTATCCATGGACCATGGGATATGTATAAGATACCATATAGGTGATATGAGGTCATTTATATATGTTATTTACATAAATAAAAAGAAAGAAATGTTTCGTACTCTTTTGGTTTTTCAATTAGAAAGAATCTCATTGGTCTTCTTGATCTCATAATCACAATAGCTTCTTTAGTGCAAAAAAGAAATTTATATACTTCTATCACAAATATAAAAACGAAAAACTTAAAAACGTAAGATTCAAATCTCTACAATATATAAAACAAGTAAATAAAACAAAAAGTTTTTTGTTAGGTATATTATATGTATTTTTCTTACAAAAAAAATAAATATCAACTTCGTAATATACGAAGTCTTTTATCAATATTCATATCAATAAATTTAAGCCCTTATAATAAAAAATATAATTAAATCACAAATAATTAATTTAAATATATTTGTCATGATCAATATAATAAGTATGTATATTTAATTACAGACCATGTGGCTATTACACTAAACTTTTTCATTAATATAAAAATATACAAATATATTGTCTCACGCATTAAACTGGGTAAATTTTATTTGATGTATAAATTAAACATATAATAAAATAACGAGGTCAAAAATTTACAATGATTTTTGAAACAGCAATTTAAAAAAAAAAACAAAATTACAAACGAAAGAGTTTCTAATGATATTACTGACATAAAATCGAAAATAACAAAAACTGGTTTAAGTCAAACTAAAAATAAACTGGAACTGTACGAATTGTGTGACAGCTTATACTAATAAGAGTCACTACACCAGTGCTCCCAAAGCTCTATGCAATATACACAAACATTCAGTTGATATTTTTATATATATTTTTCATCTACATCATAAAAGGAACTATTTCTTACTTAAATAAAATTTTCTATATTTACAAACTAATTATTCTACGTATACATTCCAAATCAGTCTTCAGCATTCACGCTCCTAGTTTTTGGTCCCCAAGTACCTATAGATAATATTTTCATATAAAAAGTACAGGGCGCCTAAAAACGTACACCCCATGTTACGTATTCATGACAAATGACATGACAGGAAATTCATGACATGACAAATGTGTCTTCTTTAACATTAACAACCGTTACTCGCCTTGCTACTAGCCGCTCGAATTCTCCGTGATCCACCGGTCAATTTCTTTTCGATTTCTTCCAAACTCTTACCCCGAGTTTCAGGCACGAAAAATATGACGAAAACAAGCCCCATCATACATAACACAGCGAAAAGCCATACTGTGCCGTACATTTTAATCATTAAAATAATGTTACTAAATGACTTTGTAACGATAAATGTGCACGTCCAATTGAATCCAGTTGCTAATGAGGCGGCAGTTCCACGAATCCTGGCTGGTAAAATTTCACCCAACATGAGCCATGGGATAGGACCAAATCCGATGGAGAATCCTAAAACATATATAACGAGACTTGCTAGAGGCAACCATCCATAACTACTGACATCTGTGCCGCTGTCTATCAGATAGAAATAGGCTCCCAGGATTACCAAAGTGACAATCATGGCGACAGATGAAATATAAAGTAACAACTTGCGTCCCAGCTTATCAATAATAGCAGTCGCAATGAATGTCGATATAAAGTTAACGATTCCTATGATAATACTGCTCAAGTTTTCATCAACAGTACTGCCAGCCATTTTGAAAATTTTTGAAGCATAGAATATTACGGCGTTAATACCACTTAGTTGTTGAAACAACATTAGGCCAAGGGTGATTAGAACTGCTGGTAGATATTTTCTGGTAAACAGTTGTCCAAAGGGGTTTGCTCCTCGTGTAAGATCTGATTCCGCTTGAGATCGTGTGAGTTCTCGCATTTCCTTATCAGTGTTTACATTTTTTCCTCTTAACCATTGCAGAGCTTTTCTTGCGTCATCCACTCTACCTCTTGCGATGTACCATCTTGGTGTCTCCGGTGTGAGAAGCATTAACAAAAAGAATGGAACAGGTAAAGCCGCACCGAGGAAAGCTAGATGTGACCAGTTGAGATAGGTTCCGGCGAAGAATGCCAAAAGAATTCCAGTGTTACCAAATGCAGTTGGTAAAAGCCCCAACGTTCCCCGAACTTCTGGTTGTATGGTTTCACCCAGATATACAGGGTATGCAAGAGTTCCCACTCCCACGCATATACCACAAAAAGCCCTTCCCGCAAGGACCATGTAAACATTCACTGCGTTTGCAATTAGCATCCAACCAATGAAAAATGGTATAGCAGTTAACATGATGGTGATTTTTCTTCCAAAAAATTCTATGAGAGCACCTCCAATGACACCGCCGACGAGAGCAGCCAATGGCATCAATCCGCCAATCCAGGTCTCCTGTAATAAAAATAACATTAAGTTCTAATTCTTAATTTTTCTTCCTTATTCTTCTTCTCTCTCTCTCTTTCTCTTTCCGAGTCATTAACAATCGCTAATAAAAAGACTACTGCATCATAGTGCGAATATACTACGTACTTGATTTCTTTTTAATTATTGTTATTAGGTGTTTTAATGGCTTTTAACCATTTTTGTATTTGTGATTTATATATAAGACTATAGATTCTACTAACCTCTTCAGGGCTAATTGCCATGGACTTATTCATAGTTTCAAGAGCGGGAGACGTGTAGCCTGATGAGAAACCAACGATCATTGATCCCATAGACACGGCAATTGCTGCTAATAACTGTAAAACAGAAAAACCGATATAAAAAAATACATTACATATTATTATCAGCTAATATTACAGTGCTATAAATAACGACCTGGAATAATATGTTATTTGGCATTATAAATAACGTTAAATAAAATTTACAATCTTGTTTTCATACTTGAACTATACTTGAACTTGTAGGAAACATGTATTGAAGGTAAAGACCGTGGTCACTTTAACCTCACCCTGGCGTTTCTGTTCTGTTGGCGTTTCGAACTTTTATGTGCATACAATGCAAGACTGCAAATATCTTAAACCTTAAGTATACAGCGTAAATGTACGTTTACTTGGGAATTTAAAATGAATATCACTTACGCTGTGTAATAAAAAAATATGTTTACAATCAAACATTCTTGATATATCTTGCGATATCGGAGCAAATTCAAGACTACTCACGAATTTGAACTCTTTAGACCTCTATAATTATTTCAAAATAACAAAAAAATGATAAACACGTCAGTTATAACGGTTTTCGGAAAACTAAATACGTAATGGAAATGAATTTTAATTGGATCCTTATCAAGTGGTTTGAAATGTTATATAATTACAACCATAAAAACCGTAAAAGTGAATTAAGTGTTCTGTGTTTTTTAATACTATAAATATTCGTCTACCAACCTGAGTCCAGAGAAAGAGCCGTTGTGTGGTAACTCCGTAGGGAGGGATATCACCGTTAATTGTATAATCAGTTTTAACTTTATTGCTGTCCAAACTTAGTTGCTTTACAAATGGCAGCGAGTTACGTAGATTTTCTTCCTTGGTTTCCAACTCCATTTTGTATTTGAATTCGTTTCCAAGACTGATCTGTCGCAATTGTTGGAAATGACGACGGGTTTTTTCAAAAGAATCCTGTTCGTCCTCACTGCTGCTTTCCGTTGATTCGTTCTCAGGAATTGGAGCGTAGTTCTGTGCGAGGTTGCCTTGGGAGCCGCATGAGGTGGCAAGGGATGTGCAGGTCGTGGACGCGGACAGAGATGCTCTTGTAGGTACCCTCGCGTATTTCGGCCCACGCGTGCGGTAGAGCCGTTCCTCGTCCTGTTGTTTCTGGTGACCCTGCTCGCTCCCACCCTATTAAAGAAAAGGATAACATTTATACATTTTATGTTTAGACGTAACAAATTATGACTTCATAAAAATTACCAAAGATTATTAGCCCACACTAAAATGGTCAAATGGGATGACAATACAGTACACACTGGCTATTATATCCGCACTCAAGTTCCTTTTATTATTTTCATTATCTCATGTACGTAAGACAGTAATAATGATAAAGTTGTGAACTTTTGAGGATAAGGTTAAGTAAAGAAAATATAGCTTATTGACTACAGTAATTTAGCATATGCCCAAAGCATGTTCTCGATAACTTATCACACAACTGAACCCTGAACTGTTAGTACTTACCAAGATAAAAGGATCTAACTTCTAATTATCTCAATAATCGATTTCAATGATACCGAATGTTTACCATTCGATTGCAAATATAGAAGTAAGCTTTTCGGTTCATATCGATTTTTTATGTTATCAGGTAGCTGTCGGTTATAATGATGTTTATAAAATAAAGTTCCTGAACTCAACGAGCCTGTCATGCTTAACCGATAAACATCCATTGCGTTTGTTGATATTAAAGAAAACATGTTTTGTTTTTAAGATCACAATTAAATTAAACAAAATTGAACGTTAATTTGAATCAATATTTACCTCCAAATCATTAGTAAATGTCTTATAATCAGAAAATTGTAAACGTTTCCAATTAATATTCTCTTGCATAGACATAAAATTTCGGTGGGTTACTATTTTGACAGCATTATATTATAATGACATTTTAAAAGGTCAACTGTACTAAAAAGAATTAAAGAGGTTTAATACAAAAGTATTTATACATATTTTAATTGCTAAATTTATGACAAGTGAGTGTTCTATATTTTGTATTGTTTTATTTCGAGACGTGTTTACTACGAATAATTATGACGGTTTTGAACCTGTAAAGGGTCAAGAAAAGTATCACGTGTCTGATCATGCATATTATTAAATGAATTTTTAGTAATGGCATTTGTGGAAAGTTTTCTACAGTATATTGATTTTTTTTAGTCTGTATAATAATAGCAAGAAGTTTTGATGGTATCTGATTATTTGAACCTTCTTATAAATAAAAAAAAAACAATATCGTACTTACTAACAAGGTGTTGAATAATACATTTTTTTTTAATATTTATTAACTTTTTGATTAAAAACTCATTCAGTTTGAACTGTTATCGACTTGTTTTCTTAATAAAATGACTAAAGTTCAAATAAACCGTTTGTATATAAGCAGTAAATTGGGGTGAGGTCTAATTAGATAATTAATTAACATTGATATTATAAGCATATAATAGGTTCAAGTTCCAAAAAAATATATATAAATATGCAAACCTTTGAACTGTCATTTGGGTTACGAAAATTATAAGGATATAAAAAAAGAAAAACATTCTCAATTTAAATGTATTTTTGTCATATGCATATAATTTTATATAGATTATATATCCGGAAGTTTGAGAAAAGAGCCATCTAGTGGAAACAATGTGAAATGTGTTTACAACTAGACTAGAAACGTCAAGTAATTGTATTTGATATATTATGTACACACGATGGCGCTGATTCCTTCATGTCATGATATAATGTAAATTGCATGTTGCAGCCATTTCATTAGACTATTTACTAAGCGCTAGATCAACTAGTGCACTAATAATAGTGAAGCTGTAAGTATGCTAGTGCTCCCATCTGATTGGTGGAAACTTTTATTCGTATAATGAAGTGGGTACCAGTCTATGTATTTATTAGTATCGGATAATTAAAATGATTCAATGCTGAAAACGTCACCATCTGGCATCGCCATGTTTAAGTGAGAGTAAGGATCTACCTAACTCTACCTTCTAAGTAAAATATGTCTTGTTTCTCAGTTATTGTGTTGTGAAATGAATAATATTTGAACGAAATATTAATTCTTACAATCAATATTTTATAAATAAATATTTCAATAAATCAATATTTTGTTTTTAAATATATAAAACCTTCATATATTTTTTTATGAGCCTTAAATCATTTATATCTAAAAAATACTATAATTCCTGAAGTATGCACATTTATACTATAGACTGATGCAGTCTTTCAGTCTTCAGTTGAAAGGTATTGAATATAAATTCAATTATCCTTATGAATGTAACCTTAATTTGATGTTGTTTCGCAAGCAACAATATAATTTTAATGGCTATAATAATATAATAAGGCATTTATATATGATAGTTGTTTCTGTGGAACTGAAATCGAGCGTTCTTTTCTCGTCCTTGCTCGATTGCCGGTAGTTGACGTACTACCCAGAGCTTTCTGGGTACATATTAAAGTTCCGGAAGTTATTTTTTTTTTATGAACTAGTGATGGTCTAATAATTTTATAGTCAACTTACCATTTCAGTGGAGAGCTGTTTCAGATATCCCATTATCTTCCCCACAGCGTTGGGGTTATTCTTGTTGAAACTCATGATGATTACTTCACTGATACCGGCTTTTCAAATATTCAATATCAAGGTACGTGAAAATGGTAAAGTCTGTGACGTATAACACTAATAATATTTAATATCTCTCTATACTTAAAGAGTTCTTTTAGATCCAGATTCAAGAAATTTGAACCAATAAATACACATCACTCGATTGTTTATAAGAAATGGCCAGAACTTCACGCTCGATTCGACACAGTTTACAAAGGTTAAATTATAGAATTTAATTTTAAATCACAGTTAAAAATTATTAAAAAAATAACATTAATTTAATAGTTTCTATCACGTGCGGCTGTTACGATCACCATTCGTTTTTTTAAGGTTCTCCAACAAACGATTGTTGGCAACGCGTACCGTATGCTTCAGAACTCAAGTTATCTATTGAAACTTGCAGATGGCAGCGCAATATTTTATAGCAGGTTGGTAGCGTCGACGATCGCCCCACCCCTCTTCATGACGTTACCATTTTTCAATGTAGGTGTGTCGTTTCAGTGTGTGTGAACTCACACAAAACTACCTGATTTTAATAACGAACCTGTAACATTTTAGATATTTACAGCCCATAAATATTTAGATACATCGTTACAAGGTAAAAAATATTATTTGATTTTTTGACGTCGCATCGTTAAACTAACATTGTTTGTTTTATTTCGCAACGCAAGCGCGGCTCGCACGCAACAGTTGTGTAATAAAAAATCTATACAAGGATGCAGTAAAACACAAATTCTTTTGTAATTTTTAAACGAATGCCTGTAAAGCGTAATATAATATTTATAATTAAAATAATTATATGTTAATATTTTGAACGTGTTTTGTTCACGGAACATCATTTTTGATACAACAAATTTTTAACAGGAATAATGCAAATAGATTTACATCTTGCTGCATCTAAAACATTATGCAAATTGCGTCGAGTAGTCAGATTAGATTTTTTAATGACCAAATAAAGCGCACGTTTTAAAGACATGAATAAAACTCAGATGCTCATCGACAAAAGTAATTTTATTATTTGATTATTATTTTCTTGATTTAAAAAAAAAAGTTATTTAATATCATTTTTAATGGTTTTTTTTTTTCAATATATTTCAAAGTAAAGTAGTATTTCACATGAATATTGTAGTAATTATGCATATTACAGGACCACGCTAAAAAAAAGATTTATTTTATAACTTCTTATAGTATGATATTACATATTTATTATTGCATAAAATCAACAAAAAAATGTAGTTAGAAATAACTTGATTATATAAATTGAATAGTTACTGAAAAAAGGTCATTTGTGTATTCAAATAGTTTTTACATTTATGTTTTTACGACAAATAATAGTTTATCGATATTTATTCGTTATCTACTTACTACCCATTGTAAAAACTTTGGTAATATATACCTGCTGCAGCAATGCCGTTGCAATAGTTCTTACACACGTGCTGTGTTAATGGTTGTGTTCGGTAGCGCTACGTAAATGGTCAAACACAACGGGTGTGTAGGGTGTGTGTGTGCAAGCATGTGGTTGTTGGTGTGTAACAAAACTAATATTTTTAGACACTTAACCAGTGACAAATACTAAATATTAGGTATATAAGTTTAATACAATGAAACAAATAAGGAAAATCGTTTCCCTTATCAACGCTATAACAAGGTTTATGTAGACGGTTCTAATTTAGTAACGAATTCAAATAATACTGAATAACTTATAATAACATGGTACTGACGTTGTTTTTCTTGTTCAAACATTAAGAAGATTAAGTACGACAAAATTTTATCATATTATAATATAAATTTATTAATATTGATTTTAAAAATTTAACATTTAATTATATTATATTGATCTTAAAACTATATATAGATTTTTTTATCTAAATACATTTTACCTCAACAAAAAAATAATCTAATATGTAATTAGAATTCAATATTGAAAAATATATTTTTTTGATTTGATGAGGAAAATCACCACACTGCGTGATGGGCTTATTTTGTATTGTTATTCGAATGTTTGTACTCATTAATAATTAAAATATATAATAATAAATTATATTTTATATATTGACACACCTCTGTTTATTGAATTATCATGTTTTCTGTAGAAACGTGACCGTTATTAATATGATACAATGAGTAAGTTATCCAACACATCAGCAATTTTCCCTATTTTGTTATAAAAACGTGTTTTCTCTACACCATGTCCTCTATATTGAACAAATGGAGGCGCGTCGTCTACGTCATCATGACGCTTGCTTTTAATAGCATCGCTTGGGGTATGCGGACGCCCTTATGTATTCCTTACAGGGCTACCCATCTTACGGAAGATAATATCTATTGAGAATGTTCACGTGTTTTAATTATCGAATGAATCGTTATTTGCATATTGGAAAGAATGTTTTTACTAAAAAAAACTTGTTTCAAGGTCAAATTTTAAATAAATAATCAATTTTATTTTATTTTCAATAGCTTTTTGCTTACGATTTTTTAAAGACTTTAAGAATATATTTTAGGTTTACATCAGATTTAATTGTTCCTTGTGAGTTAGTAAAAGCAAATCTCTTAAGACATTAAGTAATACTTTGATATTCAAGTTGAAAGAATTTCGACATGTAGTCTTAGCTAAACATTGACGTAATTTCCGGAAGAAATAACAAGGAACCTAATTAACTCTTATTCTTTAAGATAATGAAACACGCTAGGCTGGGATAAATCTTTAGTACTTTTAATGACGTAGGTGAAACACGGAAGGTACAAAATCAATATCTATATATGAGATAATTATTCTACAATTTAAATAAGAACCAAATAAGTCAATAAAACGCGTGATACACAACATGTGCGTAGTGTGAGTTTGGTATACGTGCCCCCGAAAGCTGCGTGGGTGTGCCCCGCCTCCATATGGGTGCCACGAGCTTTCGTCACGTTCACTGCGTCAATGACACGAGTTCCAAAAATATAGTGAGCGCGTGACTCTAGCAACGTCCCATTCAAATGTGCAACAGTCTGCAATTTATACATTCTTAATATAATCCATACGTCAAAGTTGTTTTTGATTTCTTGAAATATTTTAGGTATTTATTTTCTTATGTCTGTGACAAACAAAAATGTTATTTTGATGATTTTGTACCATCACTTTTAAGAATGATAATAATATCGGTAGGTATAATAAATTTGCAAATATTTGTTGCACCTATAAAATTTAAATTCTTAGACTAAATATTTTAATTTTTGTTGCTCTAAAGTCTAATGGGTTCATTGGTTAGTTTTATGACTATAAAATACAGGTAGGTCACATCCGTCGAAAACAAAATCAATGTGTTTTTTATGCCCAAAAAACCTTCCAAAAGCAATTTATATTAAAAGTGAATGGAATATTACGAGACCGTCAGCGGCTCCATCAGGTTCCTTTAACGTTCCTTCATAAACAACTTTATTATGATTTGGATCAGTCAAGTTGTCTAGGAATACTTAAGCTTTAATTACTTAAAAAATCTAAATGGATTTTTAAACACTTGTATTGAGATCAATATTTAAGAAAAATATGGATATTCAAGTTCAAATAGCTCTTCAAAAACGTGATTTTAAAGAAGTAAGAAATATTAATAGAAACAATCCTAAACAGATTGACATAAATATTAAGCTAATAATAAACATATTATAAATGATTTTTAATCAATTATAATTATGGGGTAAATTTTGCGATGACACAAGTGTGGTTTATTTCCGAGACACCGATAAAAGATAATATATCGTCATAAATATGCAGATGCTTTTGTGTCACGCGTCTCGTTATAACATTAGTGTCTTATCTTATCTTTTTTAGATAAAGCACTGATAAAAAAATTCCACCATTACCTTAGGAAACTTTTTATGTTACTCCTAAATAGTAAAGCTATGTAAAGCTATGCTATAGTTCATTGTAGGTCAGCCCTTATACATCCAATTTATACATTATTTATAGTTAATTCCGCCCACACTTAAATCACCTGATTAATTTTGTGATATATTTTTATTGCCAATATTAAAAATATATATATATATATATATATATATATATATACATATATATATATATATATATATATATATATATATATATATACATACATATATATATATATATATACATATATATATATATATATATATATATATATTATATATTAATAGCGTAAAACTGATTTTTTTTCTCTTGTTATTTTAAATATTACTAACAAACATTCATTTCGCCATTTCAATTTTTTTTTAAGTAACCCGTTGTAATATTAATAAAATTTCAAAATATACTTAAATATATATTAAATGTCACAAATATAATACTCACGGTGATTTAAAAGCAGATATCCTTGGTAATATATAATAGGCTGAATATACATATATGATTATATAAGCAAATACATATAATAATAGTTAGGGTCAAGTGTACACGCAGGAATACTGGCGTATATACATATATATACTGGCGTATATGCGTATATACATCAAGGTATATTACGTAAGAAAACCCTGCAAACAAGAAATATATAGAAATTGATGATTGTAAATTGGGCAATTTAATAGTCTCTACTGGCCCTTAAATAACATTAAATATATATCATAATCATCTCGAAAGTAGTTTCTCATCTAAACCAGCTTTCACAATCATGATATTTTCTGAGATTCTCAAGCTTTTGCTACCTCAGCATCCGTAAAGTATTAAAAATGCCACATTATAAAAAACTGGCTTACCCAGACTTGTTTTTGTATTCTAGTATTTCACGGACACAATTGATATTTTTGTTATAAAAAATGAAATTTGAACGATATAAAGTAAGTAGGTAAAACAATATATCTCTCCGCAAAATAAGTAAGTAATAAGTAATTGTCACTGGAAGAATGAAATTTATTGAACAGGAAACTTTAATTTATAAATTCGAAATCCTTGCAATTTTTCTACCTATCTCTATATACACTATATATGCGAATATTTATGTTGTTATGTTATATAAAATAGGGTTCCGCAACAAATAATGATACTTTTTATTATATAATATACATATACATGAGGTGTTTATTTAATTAAAAATATTATAAGTTAATATTTTTAATAGGTAAATTAATTTGCACATGCTTTAGTATTTACCATCACGCGATATTGTCTCCTCATTGCTATTGGCTAGAATACTTGTTTTCAATTTCAGACACACACAACCAAACATGTCTTTGTGTGTAGAGAACTGCATGATTTAATATATATATAACATAAATATTTAACAGTACGTATATAAAAACAATTATTATCGTTTATGTTATTTTTTATTGAATCTCAAGAATTTCTGAATAAAAAATACTTAGTATCAATTACTGAGTAGTTCAAGGTAAGTAACAAGGTGTGTTTGTCATCTTGAAAGGTCCAAATAAATCTGACAAGGTTTTGGTGGATAAATACTAAGAATAGTGAGTATCGATGGACTGTGAGAGAAAGAAGTGCTCAACAATTCTGAATTAAACTCTAAAAATATTTAATGTCAGAGATGTTAAACAGTTTTTAAATAAGTTACAAAAAAACTTTATTTTTACCTTATTACCTATAATTTTGTTATTTCTATCGTTTCTACTATGGAGTTTTACCACTCTCTAATATTTTGTAATTTTGCTCTGTGTGAACTCACACATAGATCTGTTCGTTCAATATGTGAACGTAAAATAGTGGGAATGTGTGATCTTTAGTGCTTAATTTACACGCATCGAATTACGCTAGTGTGAGGTAAGTGCATACATAGGATGGTATTAATGAAATAATGAAGTCTTTAGTCAGTTTAATGTTCGCGTAAAAAGGTCAAGTAGGTTATTTTAAGTAGGTAACGTGTTTAATTATAGACTACGAACTTTTTTATTGTTTATACTTTATAGCATAATTTCGTTTCCCTCATCAGAATTTTTTATAATTTGTATAAATTTGTCACAAAAAAAGTAGAAACAAGTTTTTTTTTAAGTGTAGAAAAAAAATTGATGAATAATAAAAAAAACAGCTTTTTAAGAAGTTTGATATCTTATATCGATCACATTCAACCTTTTCTAAAAAGTATTTTCCATTCTACATCCTAATTCTGTTGACGAATTATTAACTGGCAATCAGTTGCTACATACACTACGCCATCTACAAAAATGCAAACCTAGGTTAAAAAAATATTAGTCAAATCTGATAAATCGAAATCTACAACATCTGGACTTGGTTAAAAATTTCATCCTACACCTAATTTTAAGTTTTTATAGTACATACAACGTAATAAAATTATCAAATATGATGTCACCTAAAAAGAGCTCTAGCATATTGATAAAATTTTAGGCGATATTATCTATGTTCCTATCAGCTATCACTAAATCAATAAATTTGCACGTATTGCAACTAATTGAAAAGAATTTCGTATAAAATTTATCCATAAATTCTTTTAAACCTAACCCTTGGTATAATAGTTTGTAAAGTCTTTTATGTTATTTTAAGACCAGTAATTTTATCACTCTGTAAATATGCAATATACTAATAAAAAAGTATTGTGATTGATCTAAGCACGTTACCTTACCTTCTCTAGTTTTAACAATTAATAATCCTACAAAATAAAAGCTTTTTCCACTAACCATCAGGTGGAATGTAGTCAAGAGTTAACCTAGTTTATATTTAAAAAAAACCTACAGACGGTAGTCTGTAAAAGGCGACAAAAAAAAAAAACAAAAAGGACATGCAAAATTATTTATTAGCGAAGCGAGAAGTGTAGCTCATATATTTGGCTTCAACGCGAACTCTGATGATTCTTCTTCTGAACTACTGAACCGATTGTCAGCTGTTTTTTTTTATTTGATAGCAGTACTATCATCGATGGTTTAGCAACAAAAAATATCAGTGAACATATGATCACTTATAAGTGGTCAAGTATGACCACTACGACCACTAGGAATAATCACAGAAAAACAACACAAAATGTACGAATAAAAACATTGAATCTGCGCTCTACTGACAGTCAGAATAGTTATCAATACAGTGTGTACTAATAGTAAATATTATGAACATATAATTAAACAGTAATAAATACTCTGTATATAACATAAAAGCAGAAATTATTTTTCTTATAATATTCATGTCATTTTAATTCTCGTAATAATAAAAAATAAATTTAACGATTTACCAAATTAGCAGCCAGCTTTGTTATGTATATAGCAAGTCATAAATGAATCTCGAAATTTCAGTATCTTTTATGTTTTGTAAAATTGGTCTTTTGGAATATTGATTGCAATAAATAATACTTCAGTTTAAAAAAAATATTTTTGGATTTTGTTATTTTTTTATCTTCACAATTACCAAGTTATTGTATCGAATACAATTACTAATTTATAAAGATTTAAAGACATGTATTATAAAGAATGTTGTCTTAATATATATGAATGATAAATTTTAACCATGGTTTTTAATTATTACTAAAGTGTTAGTAAATGTAACAGTCTTAATTCTGGTGGCCAGCGTAGGAGATGAGCCTTTAAATGTTAATTTATAACTGAATTCCAAAATAATATATTTAAAAAATCTTTATCGTCATTACATTTACAAGATGATGAAATCCTAAAACATCGAATCATTTCTCATTTCCGGTCAGATTTTGCGTTGGTTGGTTTTCGATTCTATTTCAGTGAATGTATGTATATGTATGCAAGCGATAATATAGTGTACTCTATAACAAACCCATATATTTATCATTCTATTGACTACCACAGGGTTCGCCAACCTTTTGAGTCGGAAAACTTAAGAATTACAATTTACAAAATTTCAAAATTCCTATTCATCTATTCAACCTGATGTTTGTTGATTTACTTTTTAATTATATAAAATAAATAATATTTGGACCTGTTGAATTAAAGAGCCGCAGCTTCACAATCGAGCCGCAGGTTTTCGACTCCTGGAATAAAATCAAATCAATTCCTTTGAATGGATAATAAATGTGAAATAATAATCTGTGAAAAAATAACATAAACGCACGAACGTGCTTACAAGTGAGGATAAGAATCTGTTATTATGTCAATATTAAAATATTATTTGCAAAAATGCAAATTTTATAAACCAAGGAGGCCGAAACTTAATTTTTTGTCGACCTCAAGACTTGAAGTTTCCGGCATATCTAAGAATATTATAATCTGTATTAGAGAGAATGTAATAATGTTACTGAGATGGCCTTGGTTTTTTAACATAAATTGTATTGATATCCTAGTAGGTACAGCTTACAAATATTTAAAATCACCCATATATATAAGTTCTTAGCAAATACATGATGCAGGCAATTATTATGAAGGCTGCCGCCCTTATCAATTAAATCGTGACATTTCAATTGTTTAAATATTTATTGAATCATTATTTTTAATTAATGATTTTCTTATTTTAATTAGATTTATTTTTCCATTAATAAATCATGTTTAACTTTGATTTATAAATGTTTAATTATACAATAGAATGAATTGGTTTTGAAATATTAAATTCACAGCTATCTATACTTAAGTCCCTTTTTCGTACGAAACATTTACTCCCACGTCATTGTGCAGTTTACAGCGCACTATTTAACCCTAAAAAATAGTTATTAAGATTCACCTGATTAGACACCTGTCTAATCAGGTGAAGCACTAGCTCACTAATAGCTTTTACAAGATATTAGTGCACTAGTTGATATAGCGCTTAGTAAATATAATCTAAAGTCTGCTGTAACAACATAAAGCTGATGGTGATGATGATGATGATAAGACCTACATTTGGTCTATTATTGTTTACTCCAGTGTTTGTTATCTAGTATTTAATTATGAGCTATTTAAGAAGTTTAATCTGGAGAGCCTGAAATCTATCCATCCTCTACCTACCATCATCTTATCTATCTATCCTCGGTATATGTTCAGTCCCCGTAAGTAAGATCATATCTCCTAATTCAACACTCAAATTAAAATGCGTCAGAGATCTAGGAAATAATCTCCTTCATTCGGTCTTTTACGATGCCATTTATCTTAAAAGTTCAGTATCTACAGGCTTCCATTAACCAACTTTAAATCTGTCAATTCCTTTACTTTTCAGCCCTTACTGCTCTGAGACAAACTGAAGTAAGAAAAGGTACCACAAAGAGCTCTTTCACAAAGCTTTTGTTAAAGACACTTCACATTTTTTTATATAATATAACAGAAGTCATTTTGTTATAAAAATATGTTTTATTTATTAATATTAATTAACTATTCTTTTGTTTTTATAAGATCTACTGTAGCTGATGTATACTGACACTAGTCAATAAGTACGTCTTTTTATTATAAAAAAATAAATAAGAAATAAAAATGACAATGACTGACGTCCATTTAAAGCAATTAATAATCTTTTATCTCATACCTGCAACTAATTATATACTTATAACAAACACCTTACATAATTGAATTACTTTATTCAATATTGACTCTATTGTACATACATATGTATGGGTAGATGGAAAATTTTCCTATGAATACATTTAAAACACACTTTACATGTACGTCACTTAACACGTTACTTCAGTGATTGATATTGTTATATTATCTTATTATTGTAATCACTCACTTCAAAGGAAGAAATGGCGATTGATAACAGAAAAAGTATTACAAGTGTATTTTATAATATTGTATTTTACTCATTATTAAGTCATAATTTGTACTTCTTTGGTATATCATTTAAATTTTATCAAAGAAACTTTAAACAAATAACCTACCAAGTTTTTTTGGAGTAACTTTTAAACACAAAACAAACTAAGTTTTTTCAGAAAAATATTGAAACTAAAACCAATCAAGTTTTTTTCCGTCCGAAAAAGTTGGAACAAAAATCCATCATTATTTATTTTCGAAGATACTTTACATAAAAATCCCACAAAAGTTTTTTTGGAGATACTTTGAAAAAAAGTTTTTTCCCAAAAACCCACCATATTTTTTCGGGGTAACTTAAAACTATAACCTTCTAAAATTAAATAAATATTTTTTTTTTACATTTCATTTTTATTTACAGATGCTTGCCTCAGATGCCAGGGTGAAAGTAAGAAGGATTCGTATGGCAAACAGGACTGCGTGGTGGTCTGGGGTGAATGCAACCACAGCTTCCATTTCTGCTGCATGTCACTGTGGGTGAAACAGAATAATAGATGTCCTCTCTGTCAGCAGGAGTGGTCGATACAGCGTATGGGCAAGTAGTACTTGAAGATTAACATCGAAATAATTTTAATAAGATGGTTTGGTCTTTATAAATTAAACCTCAATTCGCAATACTTTATAATTAAAAATGTACAATAAAATTTATCTAAATATTTTGAATGTTTTATTTTTTCACCGATATCTATATGTGGCTAAAGCTAGCCGGTCTAGTCTCAAAATATGTACGATACACACACGCACACATACGTTAGGGCTTCGAAATAGCAAGGTTATAATTACTCTAGCTGCACTAGGCATTGCAGAAGACCTGGTACTAACAGGAAAATATATAAACATTATCAAGAATCGACTATTTAGTTATCGTTACATATATTTGGGTTTTATTTATTGTCAACACACACATTGACACTTCAAAATCACGAAATAAATTAAAGAAAGAATACTATTTTCATGTTTAACAATTACGCATACTGGGATAAAATTCGTTCACTCCTACTTAGGTACATCTTCCACAATATGGCAAATTTATACTTTAAAAGAAGGTTTATAAATGCAAAGCTGTGTGTGTGTGTGTGTGTCGAGTGCAAGTCTGCAGCACTGTCAGCTGTCAGCGCCTGGGCATGCGAAGAGACTTAGCGACACCGCCTGCTCTAAATCCAGCAAAACCTCGCAAAACAAACAGCTAACGGATGAGGGGCATCCGTAAAAACATCACCTGACGTTTACAACACACCTCCATTATTTGAAAAAATTGTAACTAGGGCATGACTAGAATATTTAATTTATCTTGGAATAAATAAAACTCGTAATATTTTTATTGTCATAATACTAAACTGTCAGCATTAAGCTTCCCAAGACTGAACATAAATAAAATCAATATTAAATTATCGATACTTGGATACCTGCAGGCTTTGATAAAAATTATTGCAGCAAATAAAATTAAATGGATAATACAATACTCGAACTATTTGTTCGAGTATTATTTATTCTATGACTGAATATGCAAAACTTGATATTAACATATAAAATATTTCTTACTGAATATTTAATACCAATATTAATTTCGCGTTAATGAGATGAATCCGACACCTATAGCTTCCATGTTATGAACGAGTGACTGATGACGAAAGTTTAAATAGTCGTACATCATGATCTGTACAAATAGTGATTTATCTACATTGTTTGCAGAAACATAATTGAAGAGATGGTAAACGTGTCAACTATAAACACATTATATATATTAAAAGCAATCATTATGTATTTTCTATGACGGCACAAGTGTTTTTAGGTCTGGGATATACAGGGTTATTTTTAATTTGTTGACCATTTCTGGCAGGTAACCTCTCTTCATCAATTCCAACAACATTTGTTCTACATTTTTTTTTAATTTTGATAAAAAACACAAAAAAACGAAATAAAAAAATGATTGCTCCCTCTTTTACTTATTTCTCTGTATTTTGTAAGAAGTACTTAAAAGACCAACGCTTGGGTGCCATACCGACGCTCAGAGTTAATGCCAGTACAGAGACCACAAATAAATTTTATATGGGAAAATTAAAAATTTAAAAACTATAAATTTTAAAAAGTCATAGAACTTGTTGATGGGATTGATGTAAAGAGGCTGCCTGCAAGAGGTGGTCAAGTAAATTAAAAATAACCCTGTAGATGTACCGAGGGGAAGATGGACGGTTATATGAGGCTTTAATTTTTTTTTATAAATATATTTGTATTGATATATTATATGTGCAAACGTATGTATAATGTATACTGTTGGGTATATTTTAGTGTATAAATATTTATTACCTAGTATTATATTATCTATGTACATTTATAATTTATTTTTAAATTTATGTCCATGCTAATACTTCAAGTACTCAACCACAAAGTTGCCTGCAAGAGATTACACGTTAGCAATTAGGTCGACTATTGTAAGTTTTGTTTTTATAATTTTTTTTTGTACTTTTTACAAAAAAGAATATATCAGACAGTGGCCACCATCGTCATAATGAAACCACGAGATTCGCTTGCGCATTCAACCGCGGCGCTCCGACGAAAAAATGTTCCAACCTCCAATATCCTAAACCGTATTATGATTTATGATACATATATTTGCTTAATTATTATTTTATTTATTGCAAGTAGGTTCACATTAAGTGTAAAATTATTCATAGACATTTTTTGCATTTTATTGGAGAATCATTTTAAGAAATTTAGTTCAGGATAGAGTTAAAATTAGCCACTGCGATGTTTACAATTACCTCTTATAGTAAATCTTAAACTATTTACAATTATAGACAAAATACACACTATAAATATATTGTGTTGGATTAGATCTAATCTTATAGTTTTCCACCTGCTGTGCTTAACTTAATAAAGACAACTGTTCCATGATTTGGCACCTCACCTGACACTTGGCAGCTCCTAGGAAAATTAAGATAAGTCTGAGCCAAGCAAAGCCATGATTTTGTTGGAAGAGGTCTAATAATATATTACGCAATAAACAACTATGATGTTATAGAATTGAACTCCTGCGCAGTTGCATCTAGTTACACAGTCGAGCACATATTTGTTTTAGTAAATGCATACATTAAATACAATGATTATACTAATAACAATGTGTATAATACTGTAGTATAGTAAAAGATATGGTATCTCGGTCAATATCCAGTTTTGTATAAAAATCAAATCTAATAAGAATTTAGTTTAATTAGAATTTAGTTAGAGTGACATGATTCCATCTCGTATTTTTAAAAAACGGTAAGTAGGGAATAAGGTCAAGGTAAATTAATCGTGTTAATATAACAATATCTAGTTTCAAATTATAATTAGTGGGTTATAATAACAAGGACCTTATACAATTATATTAAAATTAAAGGTGGACAATTCCTTCTTTTTTCTTCAAATGTATTTAACCATAGAGTTCAGTATCTAAAAAGTTTTTAATTCATTAAAAATTGTTATTATTTGTAATCTTTTTAATTGTCTCGTTATTCTTTGTAAATAATTTATTTTAAGTAGCTTTATCAAAACATGACAAGTGTTTTTTCAAATTTGGCAGTACAAAAACAAGGTTTTAAGATAACTGAAATAAATAGCCCTTGGATTGACGTATATAGCGCTTATGACATTCAGTAAGATTTAGTACTCAGATATAATAATAAAAAGACTCTTCATAAAATACAACATTTTGAATAAATATATTCCTCGAAATCAAGTTGTGATAAAGTTGAGGTCATATTGTTTCTAAGGAAACAACTTGAACCTCTTAAATACTAATTGAATTTAACTTTATAATGCTTATAAACATGTAGAAATATGTATAGCTTATTTAAATTGTAAATAAATTTTGAATCAAATATAAATTGATTTCTCTAAAAAAACGTTCCGCAGTTAATATTAGTTATCAACTAGGTTCTTCAAGCCCACGTTGTTTAATTTAAAAAACAACACCTTTTTGAAAAACATTTTTTTGAATAGTTAATGACTTAAAAAGAAATTCACAATGTTTATCGATATGAAAATTATCCTATGTATTAATCCGGGCTATAAACAATCCGTGTACTAAATTACATCCGAATGTGTTTTTTTTTTTGCGTGATTAAGGAAGAAACACACAAACTCTTACATTGATGTTAGTAATGTTCAGCTTATTTACTATTAAAACAACAAATTTAAAATCTAGACAAAATAGAAAATAGTGTCCAAATTGTAATTAGTTTACAATACTGTTTACTTCTGAAACATCGTATACTTACCATGTGTATAAACAACTCACTGGTTGACGTTAACTTACGATTTTGTATAACATTTTGCATATAAAACAAAACAAACAAAAATATAAAAAATTGAACTTTAGTATCTAACATTTTTATAATTTAGTTACTCTGCATGAATATTATCACTTGTCATGTGTATTGTTTTTGTTGTGTACTAAAAAAATTTAGAAAATATGTTAATGTGCCTTTTTTCTGTTTTTTTTTTTTGTACTTATTGAAATTAATGAAAGTAAAAATTAAATGAATACTCATAAACATACAATCAACTTGAACATAATACAAAAATATTTTACTTGAACATAATACAACCTTTTTAATACTGAGTTGGTTTTTATATAGGGGACTATAAACGTTTTAAATAAAAAAATAATAAAAGTTCGTATGGCAAGAAGGACTATTAAAATGTGTCAACATCTAATAACAATTTATATAAGTATATATAAATGTCAAATATCTTACACACAGGACGCGAGAACGAATGTTTTAATATTCAAGAATATTAGTCCACACTGATTTATTATTAATACAAATTGTTACTAGAGATATTTAAGAAATAAATGTGAATAATTTATTAAACATATTTATAAGAATGACAAGATGGGTGGTGGTATACCTATATGTATATGGTAGGTATAATAAAAAATATTGAGATTAAGATTGTTAATAAAAATAACAACAATAGTTAAATAAAACAATCTCCAAAAAAAATTATGTAATTTTAGTGTTTTTCGTTTATCCAAATAGTGATAGAATATCATCTGAATATAACACAGAAAAAGTTTTACGTTGGGTTTGTTTTTCATTTACTAGAAAACTAAAAAAAAATCATTAATACTACAATTAAACTAGACTAGGTTAACGATATATACCTATTTGATTTTATTAGCAAAATGTAAACGAGGTTATTAAAGTTCAAGGTTATTTGTAAATATCCGTAAATAAATTCATGAAATTCAAGATCAAAGATTCTATATTTCATTTATATTTGACAGTTCCTAGTGTATAAATTATTCGTGGACAATGTTTGTAATTGTACCTACCTAGTATTTAAGTGCTAAATAATAACATTAAAATTACTAACATAATTGCTTTCCAGTCTCTAGGACGGCTACTTTATTATTTATTACAAACGACCTCGTTTTATTATTCAATGATGTTCGCAAATTAGAAAAAATACCTTCAATTATATAAAAATACTATAATCTATGACACAAATGCCATAAACAACAGATACCTATAATACAGTTTGCTAAAACTAAAATATAGAGAACTCATACTCAACTCAGTGACATTTAAATAAATTTTCCTGGTAAGTACTTATTTTTTGCACTATTATACCTTGAAATACGAATGGTATTTTGAATGACTGGTTTCGCCACACCTTGCCAGGCCTCCCGCGCGGACCAATCAGGAGCTTCCACCGCAAATTGTAATCTGTACCTACTTTCTGTATTAGACTTCGAACAGCCTTGGATAAAATGATTGCATATGTGCTTGCATTTGAAGTCTGTTACGATGGGAAATTATAATTCTTGAAATGTTTGCATTTAAAAAATATACATATTAATAATACATTACCGCTTTTTAATAAAATAATATTACAAAATAATGAATGTAATTATTCCTATTATGTATGAAATAGGGTAATTACTAATTTACAAATAAATCTCTTGTAAAATTTATGTCATAAATAAATGTTAAAACCTCTCTTGAATTTTCGGTTTTGAGAGATTTAAGTGTTTTTTGTTTTATCACAGAAGAAAAATAACTCAAAATACATTCTTATAATATACAATAAAGCATCCGGTAAATATTTTTATGTTTTTTATAAACGGATCTACTATGGTAGTTATATATACCCTATAAACGTTCGCTATGGTATGTGTATAGTAATTTTCCACTCGTCCACTGCATAACAAATTGATATTTATAAAACAACGCGCATGTGACAACTGACAGTTGCAACAAGAAACCAACCACGTACTTTGCAGTGGACAAGACAAAATATCATTACATCACGAAAATGATACTTTTAGTTACCACTTAAAAATAACGCAATACTTAAATAATGTTTATGTTAGTAATAAAGTTAAATGGGTAATATTAACAGTGTAACTATCATTTTAATTATTAAACAGCCTTGTATTTAGATTGTTCTGAACAACGAATTAATAAGAAATTATTAACAGACGCTCTTATGACGTAACGGTTCAGGACTTCAGTTGAACTTCGAATTACAGTTGTAACTTGTAGGTAATTCGAAGTTCATTGCTTCATTGTATCTTGCACAATGTATTATAAGTTTTATTATATAAAAATTCTAAACATTACAAAGTTTTTAATATATTTTTTCTATTTGTACAGAAGGTTAGAAAATATTTCTTATAAATTTATTAGTGTTTAACGTAATTAGTATGAATGTGTTAGTCAACATTAGATGAATAAGTAGTTCTTCCAAGATTAAGCTGATTCAATTCAAATCCAAATTTCTCTATCAATTAATGATAACTAATAACAATTGGACTTTGCTATCAATTAAATATTAATCTGGAGTACCTTAGTGCCTCAGTACTCACTGTACACTAATAGTATTTATAAATAAAGTTCCAGAAAGTTCCAAAGAGTTCTAGAGAGATTACTAATGAAAGCCCCGAATACTTACCTATCTCATAGGTATCATAATTGAAACATTTTGTATAAGCACGATAATTCTTTATTAAACAATAATTCACCTTTTTTGCTTTGTTTTTTGTCCGTTATCATTAATTATGTAGGTATAATCAATTGTAAATGATAGAATAATAAATAAATGGATAAAAACTATATAAGAAAAAAACAAAGAAAGTAATTAAGATATTATAGTATAGTAATACTATAGTAAAAACAAACTTTTCTAATATGGAAATTATAAATTAATAATTACCATTACCATAAATATCTTAGCATATATATATTTAATATATATCACTCTGCATATATTACTTTATAATAATATAAATATGTTAATACTTTGACGACCTATAAATATGTAATCAATATGGCGTCTATTTAGCATCTATTTTGAATAACGCACACATATATATTTAAAGACATAAACCGCGTAAGTACAGTCCAGAATGCTTCTATAATATTAATTTGTTCTTGTTCAAATGCTATCGGAAAATTCCGCTCTTAATCGGCGACAATTAGATCAATCTAGATACTCTGGCGCCAGGCTCAAACATAATCACGAACTCCGTGGACAATACTCCAGTGTTTGACATTTATTACGTCAAACATTAAACTATAGAAGTTCTTAGAATACAGATAAGCTAATATTATGCAATGGGATATAAAACTATTTCTGCACTCTCCGTATCGTATGACCTTGGCCAGTGCAAAATATACCTATTAGAATTTCAAACTCGTGTTTTTTATACATGGTAGGTATTATATTTGTTAAAACGAGTTGTCTAGTAACAATAAAAATATTCTGTTTTAGTTAAAGAAAGAGTTATGTTAATTTATGCTAACGTCGTTCTTGCCACTTAAAATTATGTAGAACCTTGAAGGTTATTTAGAGGGTAATAGACGAATATTTTTAGAATTTGGAGGTTGTTGACGTCAGTATTTAGAAAGTGTTTTGCTGTGGAGGTGTGACCGAGACGCGACACGTACGCACAGCTATCAGCTGTATGTTATCGGCAAACCGTCAAAGAAACAACATATTGCATCAGCTTTTTTTGAGGATTTTTTTGAGAATTACTTGTAATGATGTAATAATCGGACTTTACAATGCGCATAAAAGTTAAATACTTAAACTCCAGTTATTGCTAAACCCACAAAAACAAGTCCATATCAAATCCGTTATTCCCGTTTCTCATGTTTGTTATATTTTATCCTTGAGTATAATATCCAATATGGCCAGAATAATATGCAACATTTCCCGCCTCTGACGCATGCTACCTGGCTGTCGCTGATTGGCTCGCTCCACCAAGCCTCCGGACGTCACAAAATAGTGTTGCAACTTTCCTTACATTATTTACTAATAAAATATCATTTGCCAAAATGAAATGACTTACTATATTATTATAATCGCAGACACACCCCTTTATCATTCAAAGATGTTTAAAATGATAACGACACGAAAACAAGTGAACATATTTTTGCATCAGAAAACCTTGAAGAATTTATTACCGAGAATGATATGATATGACCATTTGTACTTAGGTATTTGTTTTTTACTTTATATAACTTATAAGTATATGACTGTACTTAGATGTATAAAAAAAAGAAACATTAGTAATTTTGTCGTTCATCTATTAATTCTGTATTTTAAAACTATTATTTATAGTTGTCGGTAAATCAATTTAATAAAAGCATAAGGATTTGTTCAAATTAAAGTACAAGTACTCATACATGGATCGGAACAAATTCAATGCATGTGGTTAATTTGAGTATATTGCAGTATGGCAATTGAAAAGACATGCTCAATTAGTCTGTTGTAGATAACAGTTAACAGAACACGTGAACACTGGCCTTCAAGACATATGAGACACCACAATCTTTTGTACACAGAAATGCAATAGGCGCGAGGACACATGCAATTTTGAGTTAGTCAAAATGTCCTCTGCCTTACCATTCTACCTATACGGATTACTTTAATAAATAAAATAGATTTAAACTTGTTTATTATTTTGTTAATTCTTTTATGATTAATGTTATAGATATTGAGAGATGAAAGACATGTAATATTACTTAGTTGTAGATGTTTATATAAAAAAAGTGACGGTCTATATATATATATATATATATATATATATATATTCAAAGGTTAGTTAATACCTTTGAAATCTTTGAAAAAAAATATTCATATTAATTAAAATATTTATTATTTTTGTATTTCATTTACCTCCAAACTGATATTTTAATACGCATGCCTTATAGTTAATAAGACTATATAAGTTCAAACGAGCAATACTTATTGAGTAAATATTCAATTGTTAGTGTACACACGGAAAATTATTCGCAAGATAAATGTTGACTTGCTTTAATGTTGGGTGTGACTGCGCTCACGCACGCCAGTCGCTTGAACGAGGGTCAATTGAACCGAAAAGTTCATCAAAACTTAATTGACAATAATAAAGAATTATTGAGTAACATTAGACGATCTGCGTCAACAATTTTCTTGACGTCATTGATTTGCCATAATTGATATGTATCAGTTGTCAAGGTTAAATTACCCAATTGGTATTACTGTTTATATACACACCCCTTTTCGTAAGGTTGTATTACTTTCTCTTGTGTTTAACGTTTTTGCACATTTGCGACTTTTTGATAACATCTTTGTACAATGTGTAGAATAGACAATAGTTCTTAATTCTTTACCAATAATAAATTCCAGAAACGTACGTTAGTAAAAAGCTAATGCTTTTACTTATACTTATGGTTTAAAGTTTTTACTAACGTAAGACGTGATCGTTTATTAAAACGATCACGTCTAAAGTCAAAAACCTCCTATTAATTCTAAATAAAACATCATGTACCTATCTTTGTTTTTATTAAAAACCGGTTTTTTGCACCGATCTTTAACTGACTTCCACCAATACAAATAAAATATCCCACTCACACGAGCGCAAATGGGAGGTGTGTTCGTATACATACATTTAATTGAATGTAGATACACAGCATGATGTTTGAATGTACGTCATAACGGTTGAAAATACATTAGTTGTAAAGCTTCCAGTAGATATATTATTCCAGACACTTAACTGACCGTCAGCTCCAGGGCCGGAGTAAGTGATGAAATTATTTACCGCTACAGGCCCCCAGGCACGATCCGACATTAAAAAGCACATTGCCTCTAATGAAGATTATTTCATTGACTTCAGAAAGAAAATTATCTATGTTGAGAGGATAAAAAAAAATGAGAACAAGCCTGTTGAAAAACCCAGATTTTAACTTCTAGATAATAATAATATTTATATGGGGTCTAAACTAACTGCAGAGATGGTTGAAAAGCTGCAAGACGGTCAAGACGACAGTTATGATTTGGGAGTTGTATGGTTGGTAAATCTCAAAGATTCTTTCTTGTGAATAGGGAGTAAGAACTTAAGGAAAATCCATGAAGATTTTCCGTAGACTCTCTATTAAGCCTGCCTATCTCTATCTAACACAAACTCACTGCCTCACTAGACACGAACTACATAAAAGTGACTCAAGAATATTTTAAGAAACTTTTTAATTTTTAAGGAACTTTTTAGAAACTTTCTAAAAGCTGAAAACTAACTCTTGTCTAATCCAGATCTGACTTACAAATTGTTGTCAAATTTGAAAGACATAGCCTGACATAACTTATTATATTAAGATGCCTTTGCAACGTACTTTATTTTCCAATAAAAACACTGTCTAATTCTAGAGATTCGTAGGCAGATACATTTAAAGCCTGTGCCAAAGATGGCCATTGCGAATAAAGATAAAGTTGTCCAGACACAAATAAGCATTAACTGTGTAGGTACATATAAGTTTTAATAAGATCAGCTAGTTCTTGATCAAAAAAAGAAAGTCCAGAAATCCATTGAAGAGTATATCTAAATAGAATTCGTGAAAATCGATTACGTAGTCAATCTATAATTTATGGTTGCTAAAATTTCAAATTATATTGAGTGTAGTAACGTGGCTAGAATTTAGAATTTAATCACTTTTCACATCTGTTGAATATTTTAATCAAAACTTATGTTTTTGCTGATAATATTAATTTAGTTATGTGTATTTAAATGAGTAAATTAATACTACATTAGCAAAACAAACACACTTCGTAATGTGTCCATTAAAGTGCACGCCATGTTTTGTATTTACGCCATTTCACATTACGCAATATTTTTATGAGCTTAATAAAATCTTTAGGATATAATGAAATAGGCCCCTACTCTGTTGTCATTGTCATGGCATTTTTAACCCTTATCGATATCTCTACATGTAATAATGTTTACTTTATCAGATTATTTAGTTAGATATAGTGCAGAAAAGATAATTCTACTCTATCTATTATGGACTTACGACATCACACCTTAACTTCGCATGCTGGATTTGGCTTGGAATTGGAATCTGACTATTAGCAATAGTAGTATTTTTTTTGTGTTTAGAAAGTACAGAGACCGTTATGTACAGGTTTAACCTAAAATAGGTAGGCATCTTTATAATTATTTAATTGTGCTCAAAGGATAGTTCTCCAAAACCAACAGTTTTACAATGTTAATATAGTATAGATATGGACAATTATACTCTAAAATAACAATAAGAAACGAATTATAGTTATCAAACAAATTGAACCAAAGGTGCCCTTTTGTTCGTATTAGTTACAGGCCCCGCGCTGCCTTAGTCCGGCACTGAGCTTTCTCGGCTTTGAGTTTTAGACTACAAGGACGCTAAGAAAATATTTTGTTATTCCAAAATGAACTCTATATATTCCAAACTAAACGAGAAATTCGAATTTAAGTTATACTTGTAATTATGGTTATTGAATAATGAACTGCTTTTACTGTTTCCTTATGATTACAAAGCTAGTTTTATAAAAAGCATTCAGAAATACCTATTCTCTAAACGGATATACCTACAGGGTTAGTTGTAATTAATTAGCCACCTCTGATAGGCAGCCTCTCTACATCAATCCTAACAACATTTGTTCTACGACTTTTTACAAATCTTGATAAACAACACAAAAAAGAAAGAAACAAAAAAAATTTTGCTTCCTCTTACTTATTACTCTATATTTTGTAAGTACCTAAAAGAGCAACGCCCGGGCGCTTTACCTACGCTCAGAGTTAATGCCAGTTCAGAGCCAACAAATAAATGTTGTATGGAATTTTAAAAATTATTTTTAAAAAACCTTAATTTTAAAAATTATTCATTTTAAGAAGTCGTAGAACCAATGTTGTTGGAATTGATATAGAGAGGATGCCTGCAAGAGGTGGCCAGTTAACTACAAATAACCCTGTATATGTATTCGGAATTGATATTAACGTTTATCTAATTAGTAGATTGTTTAGCGGAATATTTAAATTATTAATTATAATATAAAGATAACAGTGTGTGATTCTTATAAAAAACATTGTCCGAATTGATTATTTAAAAATAATTTGATAAGCCCGTATTCATACGTTAGCAATTGGCCTTTTATTTTTATCATTGTAGAAGTTTTGTACTATTTATATAGTATAGAGTTGTACTGGCATCAGTGCCATAAGAAATCTATATGCTGAAATGTCGTTGACCTACTAGGTTCGCTGAAGGCGATGAGAGTCTGCATCTGCTGACCAGGACTGCGTGGAATGCAGATTGTCTGTCGAGTAGTCTATTCTTACTTTCTATTGGTGGGTTCTAGGTTCTTGCATTTCAAGAGCTTCTAGGAAATAATAATGGTAGAAATCTCAATGGGTATCAGCAATAGTATCACCCGCCATATTTATTTCAATGTTTATTTTGAGTATCTGTTGATTCGTCTCATACTTCGTTATCAGTTAAAAAAAAACTAGTCGTTTCAGATAAGACCGTTTGCACTTTTTTGTATGAATTCTCTACATATTATAACTATCGCTAAGTATCTAGCTGTGACTGACGTAAATTACCATGTAAATTTTAAAAAGTAAGCAGTAACTTTTGTAGGTACATTTTCATACGATTTCAACTATAACGATAATAGTAGTAAGTGATATAAAAATGCTCTCGGAAAAGTTCCCAATTGAATTTTGGGAAGGGCGGGTTTGAAATGCCTACAATACAATTTAACTTACTTAAAACATTGCTTATAGAATGGCGTCAAATCGTCAGTATTGATTGTATGGTATTTATACTTCGCTTTATTTATTATTCAAGCAACAAAGTCGCTTACTGCGTAGAACACAAAATCTATAACGTTTACCAAATAATTACAGGCTTGTATATAAATAGCATTGTACAATATCCAAAGCAGTCATATTTATAGATGTCCTTGTCGGATATGTTAAATGGAATGTTTACGATATGATTTTTTTATTGTTTTCATAGCACTTTGATAAACAAGCAAGGTAAATTAAAGTGTTACGGACGGGATAATTTTATTTTTGTGAAACCGGATATACCTTTCTTATCAATACGTTTCAATAAGATCAATAGAAGGCAATACACATAAAGTATTTATTATTTTAAATAAAAAAAATAAAGATCTCAAAAAGTTTGACCCCGACGTGATTTGAACACGCAACCTTCTGATCTGGAGTCAGACGCGCTACCGTTGCGCCACGGAGTCCTCGACGCATGAAGCGAAATAATTAGACACAATAAAGCTTATAAAGTCTTGTAGAATATAATATGTACATATTTATTCACAATGCAATGTTTTATCTATTGTTTATTTGTTTTACATTTCATTATTATGTTTATTAAATAAATTAAATATAAACATTTGTATTTGAATAAGATATATTATATATTAACAGTAGCAAGCGTGCAGCTTGGAATTGCTGCCTATTGGTATTAAAATTATTTTCCTTGTGTATAGTAATTCATAATTTTCAAAAACACGTTTCCAAGTCATTTACACGACTATTTTAACTATTGCTACATAAGCCCCTGTGGCCTAATGGATAAGGCATCGGCCTCCTAAGCCGGGGATTGTGGGTTCGAGTCCCACCAGGGGTAAAGTTTTTTTTTGGACTTTTATTTTCAAATCTTTTTAAAATGTTATTTCAATAAATCATAATTTATAAACAGTATTGTTGTAAATAAATAGGTAATAATATTAATAACAGTAATAACCAGTTGGGTAAAATATTTAATAAACAATAAAATAGTTCATAAAGTTTTAATAAACGAAATATATTAATGAGATCAAAAGTGAAAGTACAACATGCACTTTCCAAAGAGGTGAAACACAGACTGCGGCGCCCAGCAGCGGCAAGCAACGAAAACCAGAATGTTCGATATAATAACCAACTTGGTGAGGCAGACGACAATCGTTATCTAAAAAAAAAATACAAATTGTAATTCTTTGGAATATGAATTTGGTTGATAACAGTCATTGTTATACAAACGTAAATAAATTTAAATGTCTGACACACATGATTATAAGCGTAGCGAATTCTACTTTAATTTTAACAAATGATTCTTTTTATTACCGTATGTATATTCAAGTATAAAATATAAACTATAAATATAAAGATACGTAAGTATATGATAAGCCTTATTTTCATCGCCACTAATATCGGCGCCGTGGCTTAGTTGGTTAAAGCGCCTGTCTAGTAAACAGGAGATCACGAGTTCGAATCTCGTCGGGGCCTCAGTTGAAAAATATTTTTTGTTTTTTTTTTTAATATCTTATTTAAGTTACTCCGATTTCATTATTATGACAATTATTCTCAAACAACATGTTCATAATTCAAAGATCAAATTTTAACCAATATTTTCATACTTGCACATAAATTGAATGTTGTCAAAGCTGTTACTGCAAATCGGGCTGGAGGACAAAATTCGGACGAAGGGCAAGGCTCGGTCAGGTTGAAGGAGTAAACATCCCGTTCCCTTATTGTCTGGCAGCTGCGAGACACCTCAGCACCGCGCCACATACACACCAGTATCTGTCCTTGACCATCGTTGCGAAACTAAAAAAATAGAAAAAAATATTAATTATTTTGCACATTATATTACGTATTTAACTATTACATCTATTTATACTATTTATATCTATATAACGTTTTTTGTGACAATAGATTGCTCTCTCACTTTTTAACAGTACAACGATCTTGAATTTTGATACAATATTTCATGACGTATTTTTTGCCACGTGAAAGAAGGTCGCACAATGCATAGTGCAGTTCATAATACCTATTAGGTATTTACTATAATTCTTGCTAAATTATCGCACATACCTATATAAAATAAGTAAATTGGTTATAAGTTGTTGTATTATTCAAATTAACCTAATAATATACCTTCCTTACCTCATTTTCATTCATACCTACCTAATTTTCAGACACGTGAAAATTTGAAAATATCATTACATATCTCCAATTAATAATGTTATTCTGAGTTCATACCGTGTAATCACCTATATTAAAAAAAGACAACAAGAATAGCCATCTAGTGTATTAAAGCTAATTCATAAGATTAAAGCTAGAGTAATAGATGGCGCTGTTATAAATAGAACAGCGCTATCTGTGGAACACAAATGGAATTAAAGTTAACGAGACCGTTACAAAATACAAATAATTATTGCAACCCGCAATGGTTCTGAGGCGACACTTTTAGCGGACCGGAAAATTACTGATTCTAACTACCTACATACCTATATGAAACTCCATTTCGCAAATATTTACGCTTAGATCAAATAGGCCTTTAATTGTCGACTGAAATATACAATATTTTATATTCAAGTATTTTAATTATTTAATGTTAACAGTATTTTAATGTTTGTATGTATAACCCAAAGGTTACAAACATTAAAATACCGTGTTTTCAATTTGTAAAAGTAAAAAAAAAGATATTAATGGAAAACCTAGTCCTCTAAGCATTTACGGTTAAAACTGGTATTCTTATTGTTATCTAAATTTATGTAGGTATTATGTTTAATAGGTATGTAGTTAGTTATGCATATTACATATATGCATACTTCTATATATATATATATATATATATATATATATATATATATATATATATATATATATATATATATATATATATATATATATATATATATATATATATATATATATATACAATCTTCCACATGTTTATTTTATTATACATATTTATAATAAATATTTGTGTAGGTAATATACCTACACAAATATTTGTGTTTGTGTTTTATTATAAATACCTAACCTATATATTATTTATTGTGTGATGTGTTACATCATACATGCACGTTAATTTTATATACAAATACCTATATTAATATTGACCTTCTATTTGATTTTGTCCTGCCTTTTGATACAAGTAAAGTTAACTACGTACTTACTTTGTTTATATAGGTATGTATATATATCTTAAAAATTATTACCTTTACATTAATAATTGGTTGTTGCCTCAAGTAAAACGGATGAATGCGATAGGATTGTTCTCGGCCGGGAATCACGTAATCCTCATAAGGTATTTGTAAATAATCGGTGCCGTTGACCGAACATTGAGGACCGATTATTCTAGAAGGAATTACGGATTGTACTAAATAAGTGTCCACCGCATCTATTACGTCAATGAGAGCCATGGAATTTATCTGCAAAAAAATAACAAAAGCAATTCATACTCTTCATTAATATTAAAAATAAAATATATTTTGTTATTAATTGCACTTTTTTTTAAAGGCTTTTGTTTCAAAAAGAATATAAAAAATATAGTTGAATGCCTCATGTATTAATGTGACCAATTATTCTTTGTAATCTATGTCTTAAAAGTCATGGAAAGTATATTAAAATATAGAAGTCAGTATAACCAGTGTCGTAGCGTGCTTTACACTGGTGACTGGCCCTGTATCGGAATTTGGAAGGCGTGAGGGTACCGGGCAGGGCTTAGGGATACGCTATAAAAAGACAATAAAAAAACCACATATTTGGGCCCCTACAACCCGGGGGGCCTGTCATCATCAATACGGTTTACACTGCGTAGCTACACCCATGATCATAACTCACCGACAAAAACAGTTCCGAATAATCCATAAACTCATTAATATTCTGATACTCGTCCATATTAAGGGCAGCATACGCAAAGTATACGTCATAGAAGCTCCGTCTTAGAGAAGTCATTAAGATCCTAGCTCGCTCCATTTCGTCGAAGGACGGTGTGTCGCCGGTCACAATCAGAACTACAGTACAGCGACCCGCACTTTCCATGGACGATATCTCTTGAAGGGTCTGGTTGCGGGTGTGTTGGATGATCCGAAATATTACATTCGGAAGATTGAGACGGTTTGGCCCTATTTAAAATTTTATTAATATTTAGGTAGAAGATCAAAAATATGCCACAGACTCTGACGATACAGATAATAGAAATTATGAGCCTATGATACATACAATCAACAGTATTGTTGTTGAGTATTTCAAAGAAACTTGTCAAGTTGTTTGGAGGTACTATCCAATGCCCCGTGTTACCGTGTATCAGACCTATAGAACTTCCATGAGCTTCTACTTCTAAAGCCTCTCCAATCCAGCTGAAACCAAAGACGCATGACTTCATTTATTTATAATAATTTCATTTATTCAACAAATTTAATAATTAAATTATGATTTACTTATTTGTAAGTTGTAATACATATGTAAACCTTAAGTTAATTTTATTAAGAAAACCAGTTTTTATAGATAATATTACTTTTGTATTTTTACAAAAGTAATATTATACTTATTTATTATTATTTATACTACTCTAATGTGTCTCTTACGAAATAAATTGTTCAACTTCATGTCCCTTCCAGTGACCATCAGTGGCAACTATCAAATCAACGTTGGCTACAGTTTGACTTCCTCGACATTCTTGATGAGACTGTTTCAATATATTTGCTGTAATATGCCGTATTTAGTGACGAAGATAGAAAATTATTAAAATTTTAAGAAACGTATAATTTAAATAAGCTTAACAACATGGCGAAACAATTTTAAAAATTTAAGTCTTTGTTAAATGGATAGCGAAAACCTTAATTATTACCACAAAATGGCTAAACTAAACTAAGCTAAACTTACGAATATAACTCATGAACACTCCAACTGCAGCTGTGGTTATCCTTTCCATCTCGTCCTTAGGAATATAAACGGTTATTTGTTGGAGAGATAACATGTGAGCAAATCTAGAAGTTTCTGTGAATAACCGAGAACCATTGACGACGTTCGCAAACAAGGAGTATCTGTTACAAGCCCGGACTGATTTATCGAACGATACACCTTCATTTGAATAGTACATGTCTATTATCTGAGATAGTCTTAAAGACCGTCTTTGTTCCACCCATGATGGTAAGTAATTAGCTAAGATAAGTCCTGAAAAGAAAGCCTTTCATCGAGTAAAGTTCAGTGACATTTTATCAATATATTACAAATAATGAACTCTTTATGATAATCTTTATTGTACACAAAGATATACCTAATAAGAAAATGAAATGGTAAAATAATTCTCATCGCTAAAGATTAATCTCTTCCAGGCAATCTTTAGGTATAGGACTTGTCCAGTACCTAAAGTCGAGGTATGACCATTGACTTAAGTGCTTAAATAGAATATATGAATATGTTATTACATGTATGATATTGTCTATCGCCGTTCGTTATTAAAAGAATATTAGTTTTTAATTATTACCATCAATGCCGGCCAATATTTCCGAATCAGTAATATGCCAGTCAGGAACAGTTGCGTTTTTCGGAAACATATAATACCTTCTTGGAAGATAAGTATCATTCCAACGGTTACTGCTTCCTACTGTCAACCTCTGTGGTGAAGCTCCAACTCTTGCGCCTTGGTTAATAACTACCTCGGCTAAATCACCTTTAAAAAAAAATACTTTATTTTATTTATTGTAGCCCCATCTCAACATTTTAACGACAACAGTTTTTATATTTTACAATCCCATTTTTGTGAATGTTGGTACATCGTAGATTTAGATACTCAATATCGACGTTCTTATTATATGATAAATATTTATAATAACTCTTTTTTTTAATTCTTTTGTAAAACAATATAAAGCCCATAAACCTGGGTAGGTTAGGGGGGGCCTCTTTAGAATCGTGTCTAAGGACTCTAGAAGGCATTTGCAAGGGAAAAAAACAAAAATCTTTTATATAAATCAACAAACTGTACCTACCTAATGAATCCATATGAATAATTAGAAAATTTCAAGAACTAATGTAATCGAACTCAAGTTGTTAAAATACCATTTCTTGCATCATGTACTGACCTGCAAGTGTTGCTACCCACATATTGCTTATTTCCGCGCTAGTGTTAGGACGTTCCTTAACTTCCTTTTCCTCAATATTGATGTTCCAATCCTCTATCGCAGATTCTACTAATGATTCCGATATTTCTTCTTTAAATATGTTTGCTGTCAATATGTCCGTGACAGTAACTCTTTGAGCTTCAAGCGATGATGCAATAGCTGCTACAAGAATCCCAGGTGATATTGTACCCCATTCAGTTTTTATCACTCCATCTTCTAACGGACATCTGCTGTTAATTCTGAAACATCAATCCAAAGCAGATTATGGGTAATGAAACTTACTTGATGACGTGAGTACCTACTTAATGAAAATAAACTTTTACTGTGTAATATAACATGTACAAAAATACACTGTTAAACCAAAAGGTGTAGAGAGGTATATATATCCTCAACAAGTGTTACCAAATTCAGCACTTTTATATTACATCTGGTAGTTTCAGGTATTAGTGTAACACTCTTATAGATGTGTTTTAAATTTATCGATATTTAAAAGTAATATTATATCCTTATATTTTTGGGTACATCATTTAGATACCAGTTCCTTTTTGGGAGCATTAGATCATTTTAATAAACGTAGTAGGTCTATGGCACAAGCGTTACAGAAATGTGTCCAATTTACGCACTATTTCATTCCAAAAAATAGCAAGTAAAAATATACACTAATCGGGCGGGAGCACTAGCTCACTAAGTCTTTGGATATTGCTATATTAGTAACCTAGTTGACCTAACGCTCAGTAAATTGGAAAATGAAAAGGCGGCTTGAGACGCTCATTACATTATCGCATGGAGAATAAAAGTGTCCAATCAAATGGGAGCACTACTTTACTAATTCAATCTTTTCACAATGCGATGGATTATAAAATGGCTGCATAGGCACTTTTATATCTATATTTACCTTAAACGAATAAGGTACCTACCGATTAGAACTTAGTTCCAGGTGTCTACGTTCCGCAGACAACGGACACACGACACTCTCGTCACCCCTCTCCCAGCGATGCACCGTGGAGCTAATCATTTTGTGAAGTGTGCATTTTTCTACCACACTTAATGTTTCGTTAACACTTAAAAGATCTTGACTTGGTAGAAATATTTCCATGAGCAACTTGTATCGATTAAATTGAAACGCTGATGCACGGTACGGCAAAAAGAATTCTGTTTCTACCGAATTAGGGGCTTGTTCTATACCGTCGAGTCGAAGACTGTAAAAAATAAAGAACGCGTTAATACTTACCGGAAGAATTGTCCAAATTTCCTATCGGTTTATGATCGTGTTTGTAAAACAATAATTTAAATACCTTCTTAGCAAGGCTGTACTCAATAATCTCATATCAAGCCGAGAGTTCAGCTCCAACTTTCTTAAGAGGGAGAGAAAGATATCGAGTCTTTTTGGAGCACTCAATACAGGCCCTCCTCCTTGGTAACAATCCAATAAATGTGGAGGCACGCTTGTCAAAATCGTCTCATTAGAACCTATACAACATTTAAAAAAAAATGTAGACTATGGACGTATAATATGGTTGATTATTGAATTTTTCAATAAAGTTATTGACACTGCGATCTCGGACTTACTGATTCCACGCAATGGCAATCGAGTTCGAATTGCTACTTCTTAATGTAATTAGCATAAAATTCCGAAGATAAAGTTCTACTTTTTGTACTACATATTATTTATCAATTAATAAGTACTTAAATCTACATTATAGTCTGTGTCTCAACTACGGTTTTTACAACCCCAATATGTTAAAGTTCAAGAAAGGTACCTACAAAACCAATACACCACTAGAACGTACCTACTTGAATATAAAAAAATACGATCAAAACAACTAAAATAGACTATGAACTTTTTGAAGGATATTTTCAGGGAAATAAGTATTGTTTCATAAAAAAAACCTACATATCTGTCTCTAATTTTGTGTTTATAAATATTGTATTGTAGTAGCCGAATATTATGAATACATCTTTTTAAAGTATTCGTTTTGTCTGATATAAAAGCAGTACTCACTTTGAAACACAATAAAAACCACTAAATACATAAACTCCTTCATGTTTGTAAACGATTCTAAGGACAGTAATGAATGTAATGAAATCACTTCTTCATTTACGTTAGGGCGTGCGAGATACTACGATTACTGATAAGATAATATATTACAAGTAGGCCGATATATTGTTTAAGCTTACTGTAATATACACTAAATAAAAGACAATTATTTATATTTTATTAGTATTTCACAATAAGTTTTGTTTAAACTAATATTATTTATAAATTGAATATTACAAATAATTAACTTTGGTAACAGTATTATTACCTAACTAGCTACCTAAATATATAGGAGGCCCTCCAATATAATTGTGGAAATGCATACAAGTAAAACCCAACAATCAATTATTATAGCAACTTTTATAGAAATGCATAAATAGATACATAGTATGTTCATTGAACATAAACTTATGTATAATAAAGTACATAATCATTTACGACCATACAATAAAGGTATACTTTTGACTGAAAACTACTAAACTGGCTTCAATATTTTATGCAATTTATATTTAAGTCTTTCCATAAAAAAACACCGCAATGAAATAAAAGTGGGTTTTTAAAACAAGCATACAATCAATTGAATAAACTTTCGCAAATGAATAAAAAATTTTTAAATCATGAATAAAAGTATTCAATTGAATATTACATTACAGTATTAAACAAATTGATTATTAAATATTACACTCAGTATCAATACATATCTTTTATTTAAGGAGAAAATTTGTATAACAAGTATAGCACAACCAAACAATCTAAGTATAATTTTGTTCTGTGATAAATGCAATTTTAAAGCATGTATTATTAATGACTATCGTAATACTAATTTGGCTGGTTTTCCATCTAGTTGTCTTGATGAGCCGTTTTTCAGCGTGAATTCCCTCTTAATATATGCAAATAGTAAATCGGTGATTAAAAATATCTGTGCAGTGGCAAAGGAGAGGGTTACTCCAAAGAAGAAGTTTGCATTGGCAGAACCTGAGTAGATCCAAAGATGCCAAACTGTCGGTCCAAGAGCTGATGTGATGATAAAGGCGCATCCAACTATGAACTTCTGTTGCATAACTAGAAATAGAAAAAATATTTAAACTTATTTTTTTATTAAGATTCAAAATACTAATATTAAATGTTTTGATTATATTTATGAAACATTTTGATAGCTAAATACTTAACAGCATCGAGACTTCCTTAAATATCACAGTAAACAAATAAAACACTAATGTAGACAGAAATATTTAGTACAATAATAATACTATTTATTTTTAAGTCATATATATTTTATCATTGATTACTTACATGCAAAAAGATGCTTCCATAATGGTAACAGAGCCAAATAGAAACCGACATCACCAACACATGGATATGATCTGAATATTGTAGAGAGAGCAATGAGAACAGTAGCCAGCAACACAGGCTCCTTATTAAACCGCAGCGTCAGTGGCACCACATACAAGGCTAGTGCATTGATTTGAAATGCACACACAAATAGTAATCTAAAGTGCTCAAACATCTCAGTGAAGAAGTACCAGAAGAGGCCGATATTTGGTTTCAGGTCAGGTACACTTAATCTGCAATTTATAAATAATTTTAATCATAATTTATGAAGATCAAAAAAATTTTGTTTGAAAATATTTATAAACATGTATAGCCAAGTTAAGATAAATTTAAAATAAGTTTCACTGTTATTTACTTACATAAATCCATATGTATTGTACACATAGTTAAATGATCCATTCATAATAAATGCTGATATAAATATCAAGAATCCCCAACATAGTACAAAGATTAAAAGAGTTCTTATGTATGAGCATTTATTACATCCTTTATTGATATCGGCCAGCAATATTGATATTGGGACAATGAGAAGAATGGGATACAGTGCTTGATGGGTGGCGAGGGCTATGAATGCACAAGCTAGCAATTGTTGTCCATTTGTTGCTCCCCACAAAGATATAGCCAGCATCAAATTTTGAATAACAGTGGTTGTCATTCCCACACAGTTCAATACAGAATAAGGATTAAATAAATACAGTGAGAGAACATAGCCTGGTATTTCATTCAATTGTGATTCTGTCAAAAGCATTGTTTTAGAATCATCAGAAACATCATTTTTATACTTTTCTTGAGATATTTTAAAGATCCTTATGAAAGCTTTTGATGTTTTGTATAAAACATGTGCAGTTAAAATATCTAAGAAAGTAAAAATCAATGGTAACAGATATGGGACCTTTTTTAATAAAATGTGGAAAAATAATAGTATTATTGGAGATTCGTGGAAGGAGTCTCCTTCATAAGGATTTATGCCATGGTCGTATAAATAAACACCTTCAATTAAACGCTTCCAAGAGTTTAAGGGTGTTGCTATCTCCACTCTATTCGATATTGTTTGCCAATAATCTGTATGTATTAGCCAGTAACGCACTAAACCGGCGAGCGAGTACTTCCAAATCAAAGCCATTGGACAGAATAGTAATAAAAACTTATAAACACAACAGTTTTATATCATCATCTTATGTTTCTATGAGCAGATTTATTCCTTAATATTTAATCTAAATAGAGATTTAATCGTCAGCAACAGCAAATCTTCAAATTCTTCGACAGTCCAACATGTCAATTAATATGCAATCAAATATTCAAATGTCATTGTGATGTCTCTTGTCATTCAAACGTGAATGTCAATGTTTTTTTTTCCAAGAAGCAGGCTAAAATCTGTCGACCAAGAGATTTCATGACAACTATACTTTTACTTTTTCAACATTCGACTACCATAATTAGTGAGATGCACCATAATTTAGCGATAATGTTTTTTGCCATATTGAAATATTGGAATGTAGTAGACTCTCAGCACTAACTACTGTATTTACATTTTTGTCATTTTTACTGTATTTATATTTTAGAAATTTACACTTTTGGAATTTTCGTAATTAGCTACTTGAATGTTTTATGCTATATATTTTAAAACTTGGGAAATAACTTGTTATCTACTATCATAATTCGTTGTCTCTCAAAAAGTGATTATTTTGTATAAAATAAAATATTTTTCCCGATGACAATTAAATTTCATGCAAAAACATTAGGTCACGTGACTTATACGAGCAGTGACGTCACGACACTATAAATACAACAATAACGTTTGTCTTCTCTGTTATTATACGGTTTTCATTGGAAATGGTTAACCATGTGCTCTTATAACGCATATGCAGTGCCAATATACAAAAGTACGACGATTAGAAATCCTGATACACTGTTTATACACGTTCCTAAATGTGTAAAACGTCAAAAACAAAAGATTAAGTTAGCTCTACGAAATCCTTATTTAATATTAAATAATTCTACGATATACCTACTTTCGTGAGGATTACTTTGATAAAAGTAAATTATTGTTCATATATTTCTATTTTTCTTAATTTAGTAGTATATTATTTGGATCCACTTAACATTTTGAAGTTAGGTTATGATCGAATATGTGAAAATAAATTAACTATAATTTTTAATATATATATTTTTTTCCATAAGGAATTGAAATATTTGAATTCTTTTGTAACCTCCTAACGACTTACTTAAATACTTTGCAGGGATAATAAAAAACATAATACCTGACGTTACCTGAGAATTACATTGTGAAGCCCTTAAAGCATAGTTTCTTTGTTTTAACTAGCATGGTAAGCATTTTAAATTTTTTTACTCCGTTTTAATAATAAATGCACCAATAAAGCCTTGTTGAAATTGAGACCTTTCTACATAAAAAAAGAAAAGAAAAATAGGTAAGAAACACTTAAACACTTCCACTAAAACTAATGAGAAAACTCTTTTCTGGTTTATTTCATTTGGTATTACTATTTAACTTAATTTTTAATTGTAAAATAGTTCATAGCCCACATCATTCTTTACAGCTACCAAATGATATGGAAAATTTCTCAAAATACAAAAGTGTAATAACTTATAACGTGAAACACTATTCAACTTGTGTTTGTTTATTGCGTCGTGACGTCACGCCACGATTTGTCATGGCGGCCTGCTTTTAATTTAACTTAAATCGAGTGAAATAAAATTCAAATTTCCTTTACCTTAAAAATTGAAAAAAAAAAAAAATTATGTAGAAGATAAATTACGTAGTTATTGTTTACGTTTAAGCTATCAATTCCAAAACTTTTTATAGTTTATTTTGATATAGGTCTAATAGCAATTATTGTTATTGTCTCTTATAGTCAATAATAAAAAACATGTAGGTACTTTACGTGGATCTAAAAACTTTTCTCTAAATGAATTATATTCTCTGTTTACGAATGTTATGTCTATTTGAAACTTTGATTTTGGACTCTTTTCCTTTTCTCTAATTTGGTTGATTGTAGTAACTATCGATAAAAACCATTCTATCAAACCGAAATTAACCGAAAAGAGGTTATTTCGATCTGTGAAAATATGTCAATAATAGACAATGTAGTCTGATATTAAGGATATTAAGGATGGGTCCTGTGGAATAAAAATCTCTATATCATTGTGCACACAGCTTTAATTCAATTCAGTTTATTACACTAGCAATTTAATTAACATAATTGTAAATGAATCAAAAATTATTCTAAAGTCGGTGTACATTTAGTTATTATCAAGAGTTTATAGAATTGAATTTAACATACATGCAGATTTATGTTAAAATATGAAAACTAGGAGCCATTAGAAAACATATTTGTTTTAATGCTATGGGAAATTTGGTATACATATTTATCCGTGAAAAGACTAATACGGAAGTTTGGAATGAAAAAAGTTTTTAATATAACTTATTAAGAAAAAAATAGTTAGTGAATAGCAACGATTGAAAAATTACTAAAAAAATATATATTTAAAATTCTAAACGTGTAACCGGAACTCATAAAAAAAACTAACGTTTTTTTTTTTCGCAACCATTATAACAATGTGATTTATATTCACTACGGTATGTTGAACTTTAGTTACGTCCCGAAATAGTGTTTAAAGTACTTTGAGTTAAAAAAATGACTAGTCTATTAGATCAAATATAACCTCCACGGTTAAGCAATATTATATTTAAGTATCATACCATATTTTCTTATATTTTAAAATTAATTATTGGGAAACAATTTATTGTATGGTGTTTTCAGGAAAATTTTGTTAGCGACTTTAATACCACTTTTACCCCAAGTTCCTTGTGCGTATGGTAATAACTCCTTGTACAAAACCCTCCAATTTTCATTTACTAACCTTACACCAAGGTCCGCTGAAAATGCAATTTAGTAAAGTATAAAAAATAGCAAATTAGTAAAATTTAGATCATTAAAAGTCTAGTAAATATAATGTTTTAATTCTTTACTTTAAAATTAAAATGTAAAAAAGACATCTAACCATAACAGGCATTTATTTGTTAAAATTAATTTATTTTAAGTACTTCAAATTAAAATCCTTTATAAACATAATAATACTTACTTAGATCTTTGCTATTAGGTGATTCATTGCTGAGAAATACTTGCATGTTACTGACATCGGGTCTCATATAGAATGATGTAATTCTAACATACACATCATTACCAATATTTTCAGGTTTACCATCCAACTTCCACGTATAGACGAGATCAGCTGGAAAAATCGAAAAATAAAGCTATATATTTCCAAACAAATTTTAATCCAAAAAACTTTTGATCTTGAATAAATTATTTTATAAATATCTACAGGAAAGAAAAAATAAACATTCGCTATGTATAAATATTATCATTTCTTACAATAAATATATATATATATATATATTCATATAGTCATTTCCTCAAAAAACACGTAACAAAAAGATATTAAAAGAATGTAATTTGAGGAAGCTTAATTTGTTTTAAATTCTGACGCAGCATCATACCTAACTCGATTCGCTTTTAATTTCGGACGCAGCGCCGTAACTCAATTTGTTTTTAACCTCTGATTCGACAAAGATTGGTGTTATAAGTTTAACATGTTTATGTCTGTGGCATCATAGCTCCAGAAGGGGTAAACTACTTTGAGTGCGATATTTTTAATCAAAAACCTTGTCCATCTCTCTGTCTGTCTAGCTTTGATATTTTATTATTACATTGTGCCTTATATTGCTATAGTTACGTTACTTACTCATATTAGTCACGAAGTCTCCATATGCAGTAACATTTAAATCGTTGTAACTGCCGCCACCCTCATACTTCCCGCCAACAGACACCGCTGGTGAAAACATGTCAACTTCTAAATGGAAACTGTCTTCCTCTGCCCGCAATCTGAAAGAAAAAATAAAATATTTTTAATATCTCTATCTGGTAAACGAATAAATGAAAGAATATAAAATATCTGTTTTTTAACGAAATAAAAAACTTCCTTTTATATTTAATAAAATTAAGAATTATTATATTAGTACAAGTTAACGGAGCCATATTGAACAATTATACAAACCCAAATAAAAGTTGTAAATATTTTATAATAGATATTATATATAATTTAATTATAGTCAAATCATACCTCACATCACGAACTGTAGAATCTTTTAAACCTCTAATCCAAGAATCTTTTGCAGACATTTTGGCTCGTATCTAAAAAAACACAAAAAAAAAATATATATATTTAATCATTTACTTGTAACAGATATAATTCGACAACCATCCTGTTTACGACTCAAATAATATTCAGAAAGTGAATAACAGGTACCTACCGTATTTTTTACCTATGGATAAAATAATGGTTTATTATTGAATGGCAATTACGTTGTCTATTAATCGTAATAATATTTGAATTTCATTGCATGTTTTCCTTTTCAATTAACATGTGAGTAATTGCAACGTGTTAACTAATACACAACAAACTTATAAGCACTACAGAAATATATGTATATATTAGATGTCACAGGCGACTTCGTAGATCTACAAACTATAAACCTTCAAAGTTTTCAACACCGTCAATTAGTCAAACTCCGTCAATTAGTTTTTACGTGTAGGAGTGTTTCTAGTTTACTTTGATATATATTTTTTATTTTTAAACACAGATATTTTTTCACGCAGTCTGATTACGTAATTCTTTTTAATTGGAAAGAGTATTTTTATATTTTTACAGCGGTTGCACTCCTCCTCATTTAAAGTGCACCTCACTAATATCAGGGGTTTGCACTCTAATATCCTAGCTGTCCATCACCACCTGGAGACAGAGCAGCCGCACCTCTTCTTTTTGACGGAGACGCAGATACAATGTCCTTTGAGCGCTGCGCACCTGCATTATCCCGGATACACGTTAGAGCACAATTTTCGCTCACGTGCCGGAGTCTGCGTGTACGCGCGGAACGACCTCTGTATCCAGCGTCTCCGTCACCTTGAAGACCCCACTTTTTCTTCTATATGGGTTTTAGTAGACACAGGAAACGAAAAAATCCTGTATTCCTGTGTCTACCGTTCGCACAGCGGTGACCAGGAGACAACTAGATTATTTGAGTATCTCGGTGAGGCTGCTGATATGGCTTTGCATCAGTACCCTTCAGCGCAGCTTGTTTTTCTGGGGGACTTTAATGCTTGTCATCAAGACTGGCTGTTCCCGTACCAGAAAACCGACCATGCTGGAAGAGAAGCGCGGAACTTTGCGTTGTCCTTGGACCTCTTTCAGCTGGTGAGGCAAGCGACAAGGGTACCAGATGTGGTAGGCCATACAGCCAATTGCCTGGACCTTCTGCTGACAACTGATCCGGACAGGTATCGTGTTGAGGTCACCTCCCCCTTGGGAACCTCCGATCACTGTCATCTGTGTTTACATATTCCCCACCAGCTCTCGAACCACATGGTGTTAGGCGAGTATGGAAATACAAGTCAGCAGATTGGGATGAGATGCGGCACTTCTTTGCATCTTATCCTTGGCGGCAGGTCTGCTTCTCTTCTTTGGATCCGTCGAGTTGCGCGGATGCTATAACCGATGTGGTGCATCAGGCAATGGAGTATTTTATTCCTTTTGCTGAAGTTCCCGTCGGTGGCAAAGCTCGCCCATGGTTTAATGCCGAATGTGGTCATGCTCAAGACCGAAAACATTCGGCATACCTCATTTGGGCTGATGCTCGAAGCCGCAAAACTCCGGATGTAAGTACAAAGAAGAGAGCCTTTAACCTAGCTGCCAAGTCCTACAAAAAGGCATTGCGGAAGGCTCGTCTCGATCGAATCGCTAAGAATGGCGATAAGCTCTCTGTCAAACCAACTGGCAGTCGAGCTTTCTGGTCTCTTGCGAAAGCGATCGAGTCGAATTTCTGCCAACCCTCACTGCCTGCTCTGGTGAAGCCGGATGGATCCCTGGCCCAAACAGCAACAGAGAAAGCGAATGTATTTGCTTCTCTGTTTGCTGATAATTCTCATCTAGATACTGGCAATGCTTCTCCAGCACATCTTCCTCACTGCGGTATTTCGATGCCTGAAATCCGCATCACTAACAAAGAGGTATGGAGAACATTGTGTCGTTTAGATGTGAATAAAGCCAGTGGTCCTGATGGTATACCAGCCATTTTGCTCAAGTCATGTGCAGCTGAGTTGTCTCCTGTACTGACACGTCTGTATCGCCTCTCTTTCAAGACTGGAATAGTGCCAAAATCCTGGAAGCTTGCCAACGTGCAACCCGTGCCCAAAAAAGGCAGCCGTGCTGATCCTGTCAACTACAGACCGATTTCAATCACCTCCATACTCTGCAAGATTATGGAGCGTGTATTGAATTCGCGCCTTCTAGCATACCTAGAAGGTAACGATCTCCTCAGTGACCGACAGTACGGGTTTCGCCGTAATAGGTCTACTGGGGACCTCCTAGTGTATGCTACACACATTCTAGGCGAGGCCATCGAGAAGAACGGAGAAGCGGTCGCCGTCTCTCTGGACGTCTCGAGGGCATTTGACAGGGTCTGGCATGCGAGCCTTATAAGCAAGCTTTCAGCGTACGGCATATCTCCTGGTCTGATTGGCTGGGTAAAGGACTTTCTGAGCCAGAGATCTCTCCGAGTAGTTGTCGATGGGTGTTCCTCGGAATCCTTGACAATAAATGCCGGAGTGCCTCAGAGGTCCGTTCTTTCTGCAACTCTTTTTCTGCTGCACATTAACGATCTGTTGAAGCCCGGTATCTATGGGTACGCAGACGACAGCACAGTTGTAGAAAGATATCTGCCGAGTACTCGGGCTAGTCGAGATCAAGTACAGTCTGAAAGAGAAGCCATGGTGCAGCGTTTGAATGACAAACTTCAGGCAGTCTCCGAATGGAGCAATGCCAATCTTGTCAAATTCAACGCCACCAAAACGCAGACGTGTCTGTTCACCGCCAAAAGGAGCCCTTTCACCTTGGCTCCTACTTTCCAGAATGTATCCTTGGAGTACAGTGACCGGCTTCAGTTGTTAGGCTTAGAGATTTCCTCGAACCTCAACTTTGGTCGGTTCATTGAGTCCAGAGCAAGAGCAGCAGCAGCAAAGCTTGCCGTTCTTGCGAAGGTTCAGCAGTACTTTACACCGGGACAGCTTCTTGTTTTATACAAAGCACAGATCCGGTCGTGTGTAGAGTACTGTGGCCACATATTTGCTGGTGCCGCAAATTCTCATCTCGCGGTTCTGGACTCAATTGAGAGGCAAGCAATGAGGCTCATAGGAGATCCCGAGTTGGTCGAAGCCGGCCTCCAAAGCCTTGAACACAGGCGTAGAATTGCTAGCCTCTCAGTATTCTATAGGATACATTTTGGTGAGTGTGCGCAGGAATTACACGATCTAATTCCCCCGGCCCCCTTCCATCATCGGACTTTCCGACGCACGGCAGGAATCCATCCTTTTGTTGTGGACATTCCACTTGTCCGAACGAAGCGCTTTGCTTCGTCTTTTTTACTGCGTACAGCAAAGGATTGGAACAGCTTGCCTGCGTCGGTATTTCCGAAAGAATACAATGTGGATAAATTCAAGAGAAGAGTGAATAGGCTGCTAGGGTAATGCGCCTTACCACCTTAGACTTCATTCCACTTACCATCAGGTGGAATGTAGTCAAGCATTGCCCTAGATTATATAAAAAAAAAAAAAAAAAAAATAAAGTATTATTATTTTCTGAGGGGAGGAACACTATTTAAATTATGAAAAAATGTCTTACAGCAATGGTACAAAAATGAAAGATTATTACCTTCTTTAATTGTTAACAGAATTAAATAAAAAAAGTTCTCTTTTGTTACATAAGGGGGGACCTTTATATTATTACATTTTTTTTTAATAGTTTCCATGTACTTACTCATACACAGTGATCAGTTGATTTTTATTTTTTTTTTTTTTTCTTTAAATATTTTCTATGTACAGAAATCGATCCGGGACAATTTGATTATATATATATATATATATATATATATATATATATATATATATATATATATATATATATATATATATATATATATATATATATATATATATATATATATATATATATATATATAACAAGGTATTATAAAAGAAAAAAAATATCTTTAAATATCTTTTGAACTCTTACATAATTGTCATACGTAGATCAATAAAAAAAATATGTGAAAAAGTTATTTTTCTGGTTGCGTTTGTCATAAATGATTAACAATAACAATACAAAAACCATATAAAAAAGTGTTGTGTAAAGTCTGTATAATTAATTTTAAATAAATACTTAATATTATACTTTTAACCTAACTTTTTACACTTAATTTTAGTGTATTTTATATTTATTTGAAGAAGAATGCTGTATTTAACGAAATTATATGAAGGTTATATTTAAAGAAAAAACTGTAGTTGGATGATTATGTTTTTGTTATAATATAAAATATTAAATATTCATGAAGAAAAACCATTAAAACACCTAATTATATTAATTATATACGTAATAAAAAGGTTATAACTATATAAATTGTAGTTTGAGATTAAAATGAATTTAATGTCATTTCCGGCTTTAGGAACTTATCAAACCATAATCTTAAGAAACAAGGAAATTGTACGTTTATTCATAATGTTAATAGCTGTTTGGTAATAATAATTTATATTTAGACCTTAGGTACTTATAAAAACGTATGTTTATGGCTTTAAATCATTATAAAGGTTAATAAGTAAGGCCAGGTTACTTATCTTATCTGAGATCCAGATATCTTTAACAGGAAACAATGCCTTCAAGTATTTGTTGTTGTTACATCATCTGACTTACGTTACTCATTACTGTTGCTTAACAGTTAACTTGCTCTCAGCGTTACCACGTTATTACGTTACAGTAACAATTACTATGACACAAATCGTAAAAACTATACTACTGTATACCAGTCTCAAACTTTAATATATTATGTAATAAAAACTATCGATACAAAACTAATTTATAACGAATTTATTTTAAAACTACATGTAATCTTGCCGTGAACACGATCATTACAACGTAACTGAAATCGTTGGATTAAATTGAATGTTTGAAATGTTTGTTACACTCGTGAAAATAAAAAAAAAAAAAAAAGTAATTATTATAAGTAACATACCTGATTGTTTTTATATTCAAAACGCACTTCCTTCTGGAAGTAAGGATCGACTGGTGGTACTCCGAGTTCTTTAATACCACCAGCCATGACTTGAATTCCATTTTGTATAGCATCCACGAGACAATCATTGACATCGGGAGAGTTTCGTTCACAAATCTTCAAATATTGTCCTAAAATATTTTGTATGTATTATTTTATTTAATACCAATAAATACTTAATACCAAGACAATCATTGTAATTTACACGAACTCAAGAGCCAACTCGTGGTAATTTGTGGGTTCGTCGGCAATATTGAGTAAGTAAGTGGGAGGAAAAGGAGAAACAATTTGTGGGTTCCTTAACACTTTTGAGTAAAGGGGGGAGAAGGTGCAGTGTGTCACAAATAAACTAACACACATACATATATTATTAATTTAGAATAAAAAAAACATTAATGTGTAACTTGCAAATTAATTAGTAGATTGTCACAAGATTACATAACTTATTAGCATTTGTAGCGTGAATTTAAAGTTGAATGCTTATCTTTTTATATGAGAAAAAAATATATACATATACCCTTTTTTTATACACAATAGATATTATATATAAATATTTCTATATTTATATATATTATGGGCAGTTGAAAACGAGTTGATAAACTTGCTATCAGGCTTAAAAGAAAGAGGGTGTAGATCTCCGGGGAAGTATTTATTTTTATCGTAATAAAAAATATTCGTGTCCGTATTAGTTTTGAGTATTTAACACAATTACGTCTATAGATTTTTTTGTGAAAACATCTTAAATCACTTAAAAAATTATTTTAGGCGTATAGCGCCCTTTCTCCATAAACCAAATCCTATAACTTTTCAACATTGTGATAAATGTTTTCGATATTGTGATGTACCGATAAATATAATAATGCTACAAATATTTTTGTATTTAAACTTTCGTGAACAATGATGATTATTAAATATATATTTACCCAGCTATATGTGATTTTTAATCGGAATTTGCCCGACTAGTTTCGAAACCATTCAGAGCTCATGAATAGGAAAAACGAATGGGTTCGAAACTAGTCGGTCAAATTCCAGTTGAAAATTACATAATTATAGCCGGGTAAATATATGTTTAATGCTAAGAATAGTTATGGAGTACTAAAACACAATCCAACTCAACTGGCCTTTACAAATCAGACAAGAAGACAAGGTCTTAAAAATGATAATATTACAAAATAAAGTATAAATGAAGTCTAATCCAACGACATTTCTCAAGATTCAAGGATGTAATGTTTCAAAACAGCAGGGCCCTGTTGATACACGATATTTCTTACCAATAACGCGTGACGTCACAACGTTACTTTGACAATTTAAAACAAGCAACTAACGCATGACAACATGTTTTTAAATATGACACTGGTATAGAGAATACGATCTCATGAAGTTTTCACGAATTTATCGTAACGCGGTACTTAATAAGTCTATTTGCTCATAGCGAGTAAGGGCTCTGTCGCGTTAACACAAAACGCAATGATTGTAATAATATGACCATAGAGTTATTATACGCTCGAAACCTTCTCAATATAGGTCTATTATAAATTTAATTTGTTTACGTATTTCTCATACTAATTGTAGGCTGTGGCGCTGATACCATTTAAATAATTTTACCTAATAATACAGCCAGAGACTCGCCTTTCTGGATCATTCTGTTTAATTCATTAAAGTCCAAATAATATAAAATTGCATCATTGAATATATTAAAATCCGAAGAAATATAGAAACTGTAAATCATTAAATGTATAGTCTGATTTGTTAATTAACTGTGACTATAATTAATGATATTAAGCATTGATAAATGATATCGGTATTTATCAAATTTTATTGCGAATTTTATCGAAAGGATAATTTCCCAGAAATAACAGGTCGAGTACCTGTCCGTATCGATTTATTCTTTTATTATTTATATTATCTTTTATTTTATTTAAAATTGAAAAAACTTAATATGGCTATATATGTTAAAAGATATTTTCAAATACTTTAAGTACTTTTAAGTAACATACAAGTAACATAATATTATGTTCTTTTAATGAAAAAATACAGGTCTACAAAATATTAAGGTACCTACTTGAAAATTAGAATTTCATTAGAAACATTAAAATTTTCAATAAGAATTTCTTCCGCAATATACAGAATGTCTGCCCCTAAAAAGTTATTGTCAATATTTAGTTATCAATCCATTTTATAAAATAGATATATTATAACAAAGTTAATAAAAAGTAGGATAAATATTAATTAAACTAATCAAATAATTAATAAATTACATACCGATATCCGCTCCATAACAAGTCGAGATTATAACTAAAAAACTAAAAATATATAAATCCATGTTAATATTAAAAAAGAAAACACTGTTTAAAGTTACTTTTACTAAAAGAACAAGTTACTCCTCGACCAGTTGCTTTTGTTATGATTTGTGAAGTGGCACTGTGAAACACTGATTGCACACACAACCTGATCTCAATGTCACCTCCAGAATATGGAATGAGAGCCCCACAAAGATTACTTGAATATATATTCGTGCTTCTTGAATATATATTTTTATTAACAAGAAAGATAGCACTTAATTAAAAATGGTAATTCTATGTTACAAAAACTTTGTTATTTATTAAACTTAATTTGGGGAGAAGAAGTAAGCTATTTTTTAAAACAAACATTAAGTTTGGTAAATACCTACTTGTATCAAAACATTATAACTATTTTACATACTGTGTAATACTATTTCATATATATGTATATAAATATATACATACACAAACCAAAGTTTGTTTTCTCTACTAGCTGTTGTCTGCAACTTTGTCAGCCCTCCCCAATTTCTCGACGCTTACAGTAAGACGTCTGTGATCAATGAAAATTTATTAAAATCGATATATCCTACTACTACTACTATTGGAATGTGAGATTTTCCATAGTGAACAATATCTTATATGCTGACTCAAACATAAATTACTTTAACACCAAATTTCATCAAAATCTGCCCAGTAACGTTAGGAACATACAAAACAATGCCAATTAGGTACTACGATGTAAAGCGGAGGAGATCTGTAAATTGGTGGGAGAACTGAGGAAAAATTTAGTAAATGCTAAAACCTGTGTTTGGGCAGTGAAAACACCAAATATACATTTTATTAGATAAAAATGCTTGAAGAGCGTACTGTTTCCTGCAAAACAAACACTTCAGAAAATCACACATTTAAATTAAACAAGTTTTACCTACTGACCAGAAGTCTAGACTGAATTTGTACCCCGTAGTTCTCTGTGCAATTTACTTCAAAATCCTGGTGTTTCAAGAAAAAATATCATCTCATTTCTAGAATATATGTCAAAGACGGCATCAATAGGTTCTTTTCAAATTTTTTAGGTAAATAAAAGAAGTGTACAGTGAAGGTGAGCATGGTTGCACATTTGAAACCGTCAAACTTATACCTAGGTCTTGGTTTGAGGGGACCTTAAGTCCCAAATCCTAGGAACTATTTTGCAGGGAGAGCCTGCAATAGTATAAACGCGGCTCCTTTACTATGAAAACATATACAGCACATATATGTACATTGGCTCTATAAATTACATTATTTAAAGCAATAAACTTAATTTATTTTCTATGTTCCTTTTAAACTAACGTTGTACTATAAATCATAACATAGAATACTTAGAAACTCAAGAAAAAAGACAAAGTCATAAGACTGACGTCAGTCTAAAAAGTACTTAGGTAGGCTGGTAATTTAGTTGTTATTGTAATTGAAAAATATGGATTACAATAAAACAGATAACCGTAGATACGAATTAAAAATAAACCGCTCTACAATCTTAGGCGGTCACACATGCTTGCATACACTAATGTTTGACTACATTAACAGATAATTATCTTTAATGGATCTTAGGATGAGTTTATATGTATAATAAGAAGTATACCTACCAATTGCAAATGAAGTAGTTATGTAATGTGTGCTTTTCTGTTTATATGATCGAGTATCACGTAAAAATCTACCAGACAAATGTTGAAATAGTATTTGTTATCGTTATATATTGTTACCCATTCAACATCTAAAATACTTTTTGATCCGGAAAAATCATTTTTACGGGAAGGTAAATACATTAATTAGGGATACAATCATGATCAGATTCTGTGCTAGGGAGGGCAAACCAGAGTTCTTTAATATATTTTTGTAATTTTGGAGCTGTAATTTTAATTTTCTGAACACGGTTTAACAATGAAAGAGCAAACGCTGTTGATTTATCTTTTCCGAATCTCGCTTCTACTGAAGATTTTAGACTTTAAAGTGTTTGCTAATAGTTTTACTAGAGAATTGTATTTGTTTGTAATACATAGATCTATAACAACTGAAAAGCCAAAACTCTCGTCTCCGACTAACCTTCCTGAGAAAGCATTTCTAAACTTGCTTCAATTTTAACAACTTAATGGGTTTTATTTTTTAATGTAAAACCCGTATTTTAATTTACAATAGAAGGTAGTAGAGAGGAATACAATATTTTGCGATATTAATATGGGGTGGGGTGATAGAGAGAACAGAATCGTTGTGATTGCATTACATAAAGTAGGTATGGAGCCAAATGCTATTCTTAAAACTAAGTATAGGTATTAATCAAATGTATTAATAGGTACAATGAGACTTCCTCTGTTTGTTACAGAGAAAGATCTGGTCGTTCACGTAGTGTTTTTACAAAAGAGGTGGTCAAATATGTAAGGGAAAGAATTCGAAGAAATCCTGTCAAAAAGCAAAAGATTTTATCTCGGGAAATGAAGATAGCACCTAGAACCATGTCGCATATTTTAAGAGATGACTTAGGACTTGCAGCCTATAAGAGACCAACTGACCAACTGGTCATCTGGTCTGGTCTAAGGAAGCTTCCCAATTAGTCGACAGAGTGCAATGTGGGCATTACCCGACTTCAGTGATGGTTTGGTGGGGTGTTTGCTATAAAGGAGTGACCGAGCCATATTTTAGTGAAAAAGGTATCAAAACATAGGCACAACTGTATCAAGATACCATTCTTTAGATTTTAGAAGGTAGTTAAGCCCCTTAGTAACACCATGTTCAATAACCAAGTATGGTCTTTTCAGCAAGACTCGGCGCGGGGCATAAAGCTCGGTCCACGCAGTCTTGGTTGGAAGCGAAAGTTTCGGACTTCATCAGAGCTGAAGACTGGCCGTCGTCTAGTCCCGATCTTAATCCGCTGGATTATGATTTATGGTCAGTTTTAGAGAATACAGCTTGCTCTAAAGGCCATGATAATTTGGAGCCCCTAAAACAATCCATACTATTGAAGTGCAGAATTTTCCCATTGCTTCTGGCCTCAACGTTTTATATACAGTCCGTATTGTACCACTGTAGGACACCACCTCGAATAAGCTTTTTATATTTTTAATTGTTTTATATTTGTGTATTAAACTAACACACTGTAAAAGTAATAAATGTTATTTGCAAAAAAAAAAAAAATTTTTTTTTCTTTATTACAATATTTATTTTACAATATTTATGGCAAGAATAGGTATATACAATTTGATGACGACTCCCTTGGGCGTGCTTTTACGTTTTGTGAGGGGTTTTGTGAGGGTTCCGGAAGGTGTTCTTATTGAGTTCCCTGGGTCGGATGGTTTACGTACCGTCTGTTTACACAATTAATTTTTAGTGGGTTTAGGTCTAATACTGGGAGCCCCACATAGCCCGTCCGCTCTCTCCGGGTTAGCTGTAAAAAAAGTGTAAAAAACGATAAGCCTCACATACGATTACTTTGATTCCAGATGATTACCTACTTTTACGGGAAAAAACAGAACATGCAATAAAAGGTTAAATATATGAATGTGTAATAAAGAAAATATAATGTAAACTTAATTGATTTATTATTTTATATTAGGCCGAGGAGGGGATTGTCCGAGTCACTAGCAACAGCTTATAGTAATCTAATCTTAAATAGGTTCGTTGAGAACGGCGGGTAATTAGATACCTCTCTGTTTACCTTGAACTGGATACTTCTAATACATACATTATATAAACACAACATATAGCTAAATGTATATAAGTATCTAACATTTTATTTACGTGAATTATTGAACGAAAATGAAATAATTGTTAAAAGGTATAAATATAGTTTTATGTTAAGTTTTAATTACCTACCCACCACTCTTTGATGTTGCTTATATATAACTAATATATGTGCTTTTCGGTGTTTGCCCCTCAATCACGCAAAAGCACTGAATGGATTTGTGTGAAATTTTACTATTATTGTATTAGAATTTGGAAAGTAACTTAGATGTATTTATTGGTCCGAAAATATAGGTAAAAATTATTATTATAGAACCGACGACTAAATAGTCATCTAGTCAGGTATTCAGTCAGTCAGTTGTATTGTAATTCTTATGTCTATCAGTGAGAGTGGTATTTAAATGTATCTACTTTTTATCAATTACTCTACCTGTAGTAAGTACTGTATTAAGAATTTGTTAAAATCTACAATAACGGTGAGACAAATCTACAATAACAGAGAAACCATGCAAGGGAATATAACAACTGTTCCTAACAGTAATAAGTTTTGGTTTTGAATGGTTTATCTAATTTTAGTTTAACAATTTATGTTTTACTATTTACTTCCTTAGTGATCGCGCGCTTATGAGATCGAAAAATGTTTACTTCCTTTTTCGAACCGTATTCAAGCAATACTTTTCTTTTTGGAAAAAAATATTAACTTAAAATGACTGGATTTATACTATTATTATCCCAACAAAAATCAATAAATGGAACTAAGAGACTATTAATCTACAACATATTATGGCACTTGATATAGTTCTATAATATATACTCTTAGGTATTGAGGCCGGGGGAATCACCGTTAGATGGTAACATGAGATGGACTGGATCTTCTACGTATTATAGATTAGGTAACATGAGATGGACTGGATCATCCAAATATTATAGAATAAGTAACAGGAGATGGATTGGATCATCCAAATGTTATAGATTAGGTAACATGAGATGGGCTGAATCGTTCATGTTTTATGGATTATGTAACATGAGATGGTCTGGATCATCCACATACTATAGATTATGTAACATGAGATGGGCTAAATCAATCACGTATTATAAAATAGATAACAGGAGATGGCCTTGTTGCTCTATCTATTCAATTGGGTTAAATATGGATTTCTCTTTTTTTTTACTTGGAACTAATGTATTCGTTATACCGATTATTATTCGATATATGTAAAAATTAAATTATTTTTTTTTATAAAAAAAGCGTTTTGTATATATGTAATACATATATGTATGTTACTTTTTTACATTGCTAGTACATAAACGAAACAGGGAACGCTGCAAGACACCAAGTGTCAATAGGATGGTTGTAAATGTTATTCTTAACTGGTGTCTATATTTTCCTTATTTCTTGTACATTAGTATATTTGAAGATAGATCATGTATGACATTATAGATTCTAGTAAGAACCGGCTTTATAAGTACCAGCTAGTAGCCAAGTGATGCACAAAGTGGTTGTTATACTTTCCAGAACCGCTCTATCGTTTCATCTGATGTGCAAGCCTGATCGTCTATGGTCACTTTATGACTTGAATTTTCTATATAGTTCTACATATTAATACTCCAAAGTGTAAAATTTTAATCCTATTTATAAAGTATAAACATTTTTTTAAAATACTTTAAATATTAATACATTGGTTTCTCTTCCTAGGAAAAAATCATGTTTATGGATATGTCCAAACAGCTTAATATATAACACCTGTTGTAGCACCTGCAGGAAAGTACATGCAAAATGTTGAGTTTGTAAGTCTTTTAGTTTTGACAGTTGGTAATAAGTCAATAATTAAATATTACTACGATAAGTCCATGCTATGCATGATAAAATGTTTTTAATTCTCTTCTAAAATGACATTTCGTAAATAGTAAAAACAAATCAAATGTTAAAAAAAAACGTTTAAGTAGTTTTTATTTTTGCCTGTTCAATTGGTATGGGCAATGTGTTTCAAAAACTTTTTTACATGTTATCTTGATTTTCTGATGAATGTTTTTTTACTATTTCTTTTTAAATGAATGATTTTATATAAAATACGATTTAATAAGTTGTCTGAGTATACAATATTGTTAAAAACCCTTCAAACACAAGAAAAGAACAGATGATTTTTAAACCTAATAGCTAAGGACTCTTGATTAAGTCACACAAAGTTTTACTAAAAAAAAACAAATTCGTTTCATCAACAGACAACAGATAAATGTTAAACTTATAACACTTATCTTGTGGTATATGGTTTTAAAACTAAATACAGACGTTTGCAGGCAAAAATCTCTCTCTCTCTCTCTCTCTCTCTCTCTCTCTTTCTTCCTTTCTCTCTCTCTTGAAACCGTCCCATTTTAAGATTTCATAAAAAGAACAGCTAGGTATTTAGCGTACGCATGTATGCTGTGCTATCCTCAAGCTAGTTTTGAAACAGAATAAAATTGTACTGAATCTTAATTCCTTTTCTTACACGCATTAACCATGCATCCATGTAGAGAGAGAATTAGTTGTAAATTGTTTTCAAAAATTGTAAGTTAACTTATGAAAGTTTAAAATCTTGTTGATAAGTAATTAAAATTATTTAAAATATTTTATCGTAATCGTACCAACGTTTTAGAAAAATGATAAATAAATAAACTAACTTCAAACTATACTTTAATAAAGTTTACAAATTGGTCCAATCGGTACATTCAATATTCTTTGAATTCTTGCCAAGTTATTCGCACCCACTTACAATTCAATATAGTAGTAAAAATATCTTCTGGTAGGTACTTTATAATATTTTGTTTACAATAATAAACTCCCGTTAGTATTGGTTTCACCGTATTATTAAATTATTACCATAACAATAATATACATAAACGAACCTTAATAGTCGGGCGGCTCCATTTGAGCACTTGCAAAATTATAAGTTGGACATATAAATCCATCGACAATTATTATTGATGCCTCGTGATTATAATTAATTGCTACCTGTTAAGTGAAGATAATATATTGGTTTGAAAAATCTGTCTCCGGAAGTATTGCTCGGGTTTGAGAAGCTCTATGCATTTGTTAAATATAAGGTTATAAACATTACATGTAACTTTCTTTTACTTTAATTTAAATGAATGAAAAATAATCTGATACGCGCAGAGATTCCAAGCCACGACCTCTGGGAGACCGACCCGTCATAAAACCAATATTTTTTCTGAATTTTGTTTTAAATTTGATACAAAAAATTGTATATTTAAAAAAAACATCTTGATTTAAATGAAATGATATTTTAATAATTCAGCCGACCAATACCCTTGTGTACAAATATCTGCCAAACCTTGCCATCAAAGCAATCTGACCTTTAGGATAAATGATTGACTAATTCTAATTACAGAAAAACTCAAGGAAAGAGCTAAATTCATGGGAAGAAGCTTCATAGAAATCGTTTTTTATGGTATTCAGTGAATGGTGACTAACGAGCAGATGGACCATGTGGCAGTTGCTGGCAAAGCAAATATGAAAACTGAAAAATTAAGAGGTATGCAGAAAAGTAGAATTCAGAGAGAGAGTTTGGTAAAGGAGGCCTCACCAGCTTCCGGCTCTCACATTAACAATATGGTTATAATAGCAAACTCATATGTGAGGCACTGGTACAATTCCAAATTATCCAACACATAAGCGTTGAAATGACTATTATATCTGGGCAGTACTATTGCTAACAAATTCATTGCGGAAATAGTCACATTAAATGCTATAGAAACTTTTTCATTCTCACGGACAGATGGATTCACAGATGTCTCACATTCGAGTCTGTGTCCGTGTTAATGAATTGTCCCTTCTGTCTATTTCTAAATGTGTTTTAAGAGTTTCAATATCCATGGTATATTACTTATAATTCCATTCAATTTGTAGAAAAACTTAGTAAAAAAAAAATAGCAATAGGTAATATGGGTTTTTCTTTAAAAATATCAAATTTTCACGAACAGTAACCAAGTGACACTTCATAAAATCTATACAATAAATATTGAATAGATAGAGATTTATTTCCAAAGCAAGCAAACAGGCAACGAGTTTCTTATTCAATTTTCAACACAAATATTTTTTAATTTCTTAAAGGAAAAAAATGTTTGAATACTTTTGCAGTCTTTCTATGATTCCTACTCTGTTTTTTCCTTAAAATTATTCTTAACAATAGTGTTACTGCTATTTTGTGATCAGATTATAGTGTGTATAATTGTGTGTGTTGTTGCTTCTCCAACGATCGGAAATTATTTGGCATTTACATTTTTGCTTGGCTGGATTTACAATATAGCTAAATAATTCTATATGTGGTGAGCATTCATTTTCGGTTTTCATGTATCCACGGTTTTATTGTGTGTTCTGGTCCCTTTAGTCTATTCAGAAGGACTTTGGTTTCATCCGTAACCTAAACTTTAATAATCTAGAGTCCAATCGAACTCTACGTATCTCATATTTCTGCATTTTACTGAATTCTCCTGTTGTTGACAGACTGAAGACTAAACTTAAAATTATTCTTAAACACGTATAATTAAGCTTATATAGATATCAAAAGAAAAACATATCAACACGATTCAGCTTCGAACCTGCGATTTCTGGGAAAACATCTCATTCACCAGACAGATGACATTTTTTGTATTGAAAGAAAGAAGAAACATTTTCCGTTATATATATTTATCTTTATGTGCATAAAGTGATAATAAATTAATGCTCTCTTAAAGCTTGTGTACCGTAACTTGCTCAATGGATCTATTCGCATAATCGACATAACGGAACTGTAGACTTTGAGATTAATGAGAGCATGTTAAGACTAATCTTAAACTTCGTCAATGTATTTTTTGCGCTGAGATCCAAAAAACATTTTAAATTAGATTAATCTGAATAAACGGGAATAGAATACTAGTTCGTTATTCTCTTTAAATACTAATTAAGAATTTATTATAATTTATACGTTCAAAATTGAAAACAATATGGCTGATTGTTGTTTATTTTCTTCAATTGATTTTTATTAAAATTAAGTGATTTAAAAATCTTTTAAAATTAAATGTTTTAAAATCTTTGAATTAAAAAATTATACATGAAATTTTTATAAGAAAGGATAAAATTTACAAAATATCCAAAATAATTAAAAGAGTGAGATAAATATTAAACAAAACATTCGTCAAGGTACCGGTCCGTTTCACGCTATTTGCTGTCAGTACCAATGTATCAATCTTATGTCAACAGACCTGGGACCACGGAATTAATGAGTAACTATGTTTAAATTTAAAAGGTCATTGACATTACATTTGATGCCTTTTGTGGTTCTAGCCATGGAATCCAATTACAGTTCTTTTTCAATTACTATATACCTACTAAGATAAATATATTGCATTTTAAATCGGATATTGACTTTGAAAATAATTATTTACTTTAAAGGTGAAATAAATTATTTACAATTATGGGAGGTTCCAGTCCCTTAAATTAATTAGAAATGAGCACTAATACATATTTAGTAATATGTAGTAGTAGGATAGGTAAATTAATACCATTTTTTGTTAAATTTCACTTAAAAAAAGCCACCTTTGAGTTTCTGGCCACCTCTTTTCATGAGACCAGTATTGTGAGCTGGTGGTAGCTTACTCACGAACTGACTGTACTGACTAATTCAAAAGTACGTGTAAATGCCTACTTCAATAAAGATATTTTGAATTTGAGACTCACTTTTCTTCGGATTAGGTAGCTCTTGTAGTATAAATATATAAGAAGCAAAAAACAAAAGCTTTTAGCATGATGAATCAAACCTTCAAACTGATTTAAAATTCACTAAATCGAATGAAGACTGATTAATATCTTGACATAAAACCAAGTAAGTACTTCTTTGAAGTCATTAAATTTGGGTACAGGAAAATACCTTTGGTGAATAAAGGACATGTCTTATGAATGCCATATTTAATATCAAACAAAAATATTCGAATTATTACAGATATTACAAAAATTTACATACAATTTTCATTCGTCACACTACATCGGGACCTCTTGTTTATTTTTTTATGAAATGAAATTGTAATACAAAACAAACTTGTTATTTAAATCTTAAATTGAAATGATGATGGCAAAAGTTCATTGATCCTGCAGTGTATACACAAAACATTTATTTAAGATTTAATGAGAACTATAAAAATAAACAACAACATACCAAGATAACCCATTTAGGCACATCTCGAATGTTAATCGTCTCTTAAAGCATTGGTCCGCAAATGTCAAATTAATACAAAAGAAACAAGAGCTTTGTTATCTTTTCAACCAAATGTAGAGCGACATTGTAAAAATATTATAAAGCCGCGGAGTCAAGTTCGAAAGCATTTTGCGAAGTGACTCCTTGCGGGCCACACATCCTCCTGACGCGCTCTTTTGTTATTTTCATATCAAGAAGTGAATGTATTATTTATTACTGAATAAAAATGACATTTAAATTTAAAGTCATCATTTTGACTTTAAGTTTACTAACTGAAGTCTCTAGAAGTGACTCGGCGAATGAGAATGGAATTGGATTTTCCGCTAAAGATGGGGCATTCTATACTAGCGACGCTGTCTTCATCAATGGTAAGAAAAAAAATATATATATATTTTTTTTTTAATTTTGACGGAGATAATTTAACGTAATTTTTAATTTTTATACTACAGGTGTTAGATATTGTTTTCGTATATTTTTACATTTTCAAACTGCATATATCAATATGTTTACGATTGGACTTCAAAAGAAAGACTGTCTTGCTACCACGTACTCTTATGGTATGGTCAAACAATGCATGGCTATTAGTATGAGGTTTTGAGGCTAGAGAAAGTAAAAACATACCTATCCGGAACATAATAGAGCGATAAGAAAATGTTATTTCTATTACTTTTTCATGTATTGAATTTTAATAGCACTCTTTGTCAATATTCATCTCAAATCCATTAAACAAGTATGTATGAGTTAAAGTCTGAATAAGCCTTAATATAAGGCTATGACCGATACACGTGGGTCATAATTCGTTAGATGTCACGATATCGATTCAATGTAAATTCGCACCCACACATCAACGAACACATCAATTATTCTTTGTACTCAGATTTTAAGCTTCTAAGAGTGTTACAATTTTTTGTCCCAAATATACCAAGTACCTACCGTGCATACTATGTGACATTTCAGTAACTGAACCCGGAATTCTAGCTTTAATAAATGGCCACATCAAATGTAAGTGATATTGTTAAATGTTAATAATAATCTTGATTGATCGACAAGAGCACTTACATTGACATTTAGAGAAGATTTGAATGTATGAATTATAAAAGGGTAATCTAATTTATAAGCAGATTTCAGAGCAACTATAGAAGTAATAGTTTATGAATTTAAATATTATTGTTATTTCAAGTACCTATTCGAATGATTTTTTCTTAACTTTCAAACTTCAATTAGTATCTTGTAAGTTTTTATTTTCGTAATAAGCCATACCTAGTTTGCAATTTTATCAAAGCACTTTATGTTAATAATGTCAATGTTCTCTATATATTACTAGGTACTACTGAATATATATTATGAGTATATAAGAGTTTAAGAGAGCTCTTTTTTTCTTGATATTCTAGAAAAAAGAACTAAATTTAAATATAAGGACAAAGGTCCCACTATCCCTTTTAAATACATTTCAATCTCTAATCATTTTTTAATTTATCTGATTTCATGTATCGTTTAAACCAAAATCTTGTAAATAACTCAATTAGAATCAAACAAATCTTCAAACTCATTTCAGTTTTAAAATATGTAATATTTGACAATGAATTAAATTAATGTTTATTTTGAATATTCCATTCTTTTGAACAAATTTATATTGAAACTTATATCGTATATAGTTTTTTAAATCCATATTAATTACATATTTATATATTGAAATATCTGTATATCAACTGCCTTTCATCGACTTCATTACACGTCGTTCAAGAGTTGTTACGAGAAGCATGTTTTACCGCCATCCAAAACTTTACCTTATGATATTATATTAATAAAATACACTTTGGTTATTTATAAAATACATTCTTCCCTTATTAAGGTAACCTAAGAATACTTTAAAAGCTTGTACACAATCATTAGTGTCATAGGATATCAGGCTTAATAACAATGCATATAAGTCGTAATTTGCTTAATAACCTGAATTGACATCCTCAAGGTCGGTTGTTACTCGACTGCTTCTGTTTAAGTTATCTTTTTATTCGTATACAAGTCCAAAGAATTATTAGTTCATATTCTAAATAGTTTATTTATGTATATAAATTGTTGTCTCTAGGTATTTTACATTATTCAAACTTGTCAGTTTTATTTAAATAATTAGACAAGTATTCTAGCCAAGATAAAGTATCAAAATTATTCTTCAGTTTCTTGTTAGTTACTCGTTTGTCACTAGAACTTTCGAACTTATCAATTTCGTTCAGATACGTATGTATCTGAACACCAAATTAATAAGTTCGATATGTATATATGTATATATTGCGTTAGTGGCAACATTTTGTAAGTATTATTAATATTACGTAAGTATTCAATTAAACTGACATATTTAATTCAAAATTATGAATAATCATTGGCATTGCATTGCATCACCATCAATGTCATCATCAGTATCTCTTTCATCATCAATAATCTCTTTGACCGAACTTCTAAGGTAATATTATTTAGGACAATAATTAAACTTATATATTAAGGTAAAAAATCTTCTTAAGCGAATTAAAAAAAAAAACGGTTTTTAGTAAGGATTTATAACCCTCATCTCATCCCACTTATCTAATTTTATCGAAACTTTATTTCTCAACTGTATCATTAAATAAATTGAATCGATTTCTTATACACCTCCACTACATTTAATAAAGCAGAATACAAGTCCAGCAATAAAATTAAACAATATTAGATTTATGAACCACGATGATTATTAAATATATATTTACCCGGCTATATTTACGTAATTTAATCGGAATTTTTCGCAACTAGTTTCAAACTTAAATACAGCCGGTTAAAAATATATATAATAATATTAGATTCAGATCAGCTCAAACTAATCGAAGACCTTTGTATATACAAATAACATGTTTGCACGTTGGAACCAATGTTTTTGGACGCCCACAGCATTACAAATTAGAAACACTCAATACTCACTACATTGATATTTGCAATAAAAACAACCGTACGACAATCAAATAATTCATACTCAGCTTAAATGTAGGACAGATAACAATTTTATAAAATATTTTTTTAGGTATCGATACTTTTTTAATATAGGCAACAGATAAAAATAAAAATTATTGTGCATTATTTATTTAGTGTACAAAGTTCTAAATTTAAATAACCTAATATTAATATGAATAAACATTGCCTAAACTATCTTAGGGTGGGTGATATAAGAACTTCTCCAATTTTTTTTTGTCCGCGACTTTGATTGCGTGGACCACAGCACTTTCATCTTATAAACAAAAACAAAGATCATCAGATTTGCTATACTTTAAAAAAACAAACTTCAAATACTTTGATATATTCAGCTTTGCTGTAAATGCACTTTCAGTACTGGTGATGTTTTATGAAGTTCCTCAGCAAACTTAGCTTATTATATTAGGAAAAAATAATTGAATACTTATGTTTTAGTTTTTTAATAATAAAAATGTCAAATTTAGTCACATGTCTTGCATTATAAATGTGATATTCCTTAAGAGTTGAAAAGGTTTTTTTGATATGGCGAGTTAGAATTATATTTTCCGTGGAAAGTTCTAGGGCTGGAGAAATATATTTGGGAGGGAAAGCAGTAAAGTACCGACTTCCGGCTTGTTTAGCCACCGGGCTACAGCTATTCATGGAACTATAATTTCATCTAAAATTAAATGACCCTTACGTGTTAAATAACAGTTTATATTAGGCAATGTATTTTTATTTCTAATACATATATTAAAACTTTTTATATTCATCAAGAATATAATTTTTATTCTGTCGATTTATTTCTACCCTGAAGTTAGGTAATCCCTTAGAGGTCAAGTCGAAAATAACTGAGTAGGTATTTCATAAAATCAAAAGAAAATCGTTGTTTATACATTGTTAGATACATAATTATAAATTATTTTTAATTTCGAATAATAAATAGACAACGATAATAATTAGACAATAATTAGACAACGGCAATAATTAGACAACGAAATACAGAATATTACATTTAAAAAGAAGGAAGATGACTGAACCTTTACATACAAGTAGGTACACACAATTTATTTATAAGTACACAATATAAGTACACACAATCTATATAAATATATTTAGAAGTGTATTGATGCGATTAGCAGAAAAACCTTGGCGGTTTTAAAAACGTATTCCTCATTATTAATCTAGATGACTTTTAAAATATTTTTTCTTTTTGCAGCTAAACTGGAACGAGTAAGGCGAGAATCAAATAATACAAGAGATGGAAAACTGATATTATTTCGTAGACAAGTAAGTTGCTGTTTGTCCTCGAGTATATTATTTTCCTTTTATCGACATGTCACTCAAAAATGATAAATGTTTAACTTTTAGTTTTTTCTTACTACCTGTATTAAGTGGTATGTAACTTCTTGTTTTAAATTGATATTTTACTTGTATCTGCTTCCAGAATAATAAATAAATACCTTATAATCTTTTTTTTGTTTGTTTGTTTGCTCTTTATTTTTCGCTACAATATAAGTAATTAAATAAAACAGAGCAAGAAAATCAACAATAATCTAAATATATAATAAGTCCTAAAAAACATATATCTAACATGACTAATCTCATACTTCCGATATGGAACGATACGATATTGAATTTCCCACATTGGGGTATACTAGATTTTACTAGATTATATTATATAAGTTATAATTATACAGAGGTTGTAAAAATATAGAGCTTCGTAGTTGCATTTTTTAAATATCTGTATTCAATACTGTTGTAATACGTTTCTATTTGAGTGTTTTATTTTTTAGGCAGACGAAGAAACTTTTGGAAAAGATTGTGTAACAACCATGGGGAAAAAGGGGATGTGCAAAAGCTTCCATGACTGTTACCCATTACTGAAGGTTGCGGATTTATCTGGTTTCGATGGGTGGGTCATGGGCCACTACGATACATGTAGCTTTTTAAGCAGAGATAATATAGAGGTAAGTGAAAACTTTATGGTGTTTTAAGTTTATTGTAGAGGAGAGGGGAAACTTTTTGGTGTTTTATGTTTAATTGGATATATAAAATTTAGAGTCGTGTTAATTATAAGAAATAATATTACTTGTACCAAGTTTTGTAATAAATCGGCAAAAATACACGTAGTACAGGTTTGATGGATATACAAAAAGTTAAGAAAATTGATTACATGAATATCTACTTTATAAAATTGCAATTAATCGGAAGTAGTTCGCCTTGAATAAGAATACATCGGAGTCAGGCAATTTAATATCGCCTCTTGAAGCAGCCCTAGGATCAAATAATAAAAGTCAATATAAATTTATTACTCTATAAAGGATACCTACTTTATATTTTTTTATAGTTTCTCTTATAATGAAGGCGTTAATCTATTACACAGTTATTTGGAGTATGTTGTACTGAACCCGTCGGCACTCCTCCACAACAAGAACCAGACGTTCAACGCCTTGGGTTCTTTAGACCATACGCGACGCCATTAAACAAGTAAGTTATCGTTTACATACATAAGTGAAGGTTACTATATCATGAAACATCTTCTTTCAACCAATAAAATATGTCGTTCTACATACATTTTTTTTTCTATCTACAGCTATCCCAACCAATTAGCGGTTAATGAAAACGTAAGAAAGTGGATGAACGAGCCCCTACACCGCCAAATCCCAGCCCAGTGGCCGCCCACCATCCCGCCACTACCGACGCACCCACCAGACCATGCCGCACCCACACACCCGCCGTCTCATGGTTAAGATTATACTTTTACTCATCGATTCTTCTATCATCTTTACATATATTCTAAATACTGTGAAAACATTGAACTTGAGATTAATTTTTTGAAATTATGTAAATTTTTATAAAAGTTATAATAAAAAAAATATTTTTTTAGTTTTTATTATTTAAGTATTCAAGGAGTTTCTTTGAGGGGTCTTTTTGATAAACCTGAGACCCTTTGGAATATTGCTACTAAAATCCGAAGTGCTATATAAGGCTAACCGAAAGAAATGAATAATAAATGTTATTTTTGTGATAGTTGGCGGCGTACCAAGTACACCTCACACAACGACCTGGGGCACCAGGCCTCCAGCAACGACAAAACAGGTTAGAACTGTTAAAGGTATACATCTGTAATTGTATATACTGTATTTTTCAATTTCCATATTTTTTTCCATTACAGACTTGGCCTCCTACAAATCCTACACAGCCCACTAAACCTCCTGGCCAGCCTGGAGTGGATACATCATGTGGAATTAAAAACGGAGCACAGGTACGTTCCTAATGCAGAAAAGAAAAAATAATAATAATATAATAATAATAATATCACGACAAATTATGCACATTGATCTAACCCCTAAGTAAGCAAATTATTTGCTCGTGTTAGACAACGATACAAATACATAGAAATACACATAAAAATAGTGGGAATATATTTAATAAACAACCAAACTCAGAAACATGTTTCTGACCAGAAACCAGGACATGTGAAATCTATGCTCATCACATAAATACCTGTCTCTGCCGGGAATCGAACCCGAGCCCTATTGCGTCGTGACACCTAGGCGTCTGCGCTAACCATTCGACCAACGGGGCGGTGAAATGGTTTTATTAATCTTCCTTTTAATATATTTTTTGTTTTAGACATATGGCACTACCTACGAGTCACTTGATGAAGAGCGTATAGTTGGTGGCCACAATGCAGAACTTAACGAGTGGCCTTGGATAGTGGCTCTTTTTAATAATGGACGCCAGTTTTGTGGAGGATCTCTTATGGACGATAGACATGTTTTATCAGCAGCACATTGTGTGGCGCAGTAAGTGCATACTTTAGATCATGTCTGTGTTCCCTTCAAACTGCTCTTCTAAGATGAGATAAAGATCGTATTCAGATAGAGATTATTAACATTCATATAATAAATTGACAGCATGACATCATTGGATGTAGCACGTCTCACAGCGAGGCTGGGTGATTATAACATTCGAACAAACACGGAGACCCAACACATAGAGAGACGGATCAAGAGGGTAGTCAGACATCGTGGTTTCGACATGCGAACTTTGGTGAGTCACACACTAAACTAACTGACGCCCAAATTTAAAATACGTCAATTTTATACAAGTTCAACTTTGTTGAAAAAAAACCATTTTTATATACTTAAAGCTACTACTCGTATATATTTAAGGCAGGTATTCCTTTTATTTTAGTGGAACCTATTTAATAAAAGAAGCCTAGTTATATTTTTCTACTTTCTAATCCCAGTTGTTCAGTCTGTGCTTTAACCAGTCCATAATTGTATTTATAAGGAAAGGAACTTAATGTTTATATTATGTATCATATTTCAGCATCTCTGTAGTCAAGCTGTCAAAGAAAGATAAAGGCTTAAATACAATAGAATCCGGAATATAGCAAATTTTTGACGTTAGTAAAAAGTGTTATTTGGTTGCTTAGTTACGATGGTTATATCGAACTTAAACTAGGGTGAGAGTTGGTTTAACGATGTTTTAAATTTGTTAGCACTTTAAACCGACGTTATGATAGGTTTAAGTTACATCGAGTTTATTAGTAAGCATTTTCCCTATTACGAATTTATATTTGGTTTAAATTGTTAAACCGTATTTATAAGTAAGGCCCTTAATGTTTATGTCATATACGTGTCTTTATGGTCAAATTTAATCTATGTTTTATTTTTAATACAGTACAATGATGTAGCAATTCTGACGTTGGATCAACCGGTGACCTTCACCAAGAACATTCGACCAGTTTGCCTCCCAGGAGGAGGAAGAGCTTACTCTGGGCTTTTAGCGACCGTCATAGGGTGGGGCAGCTTGAGAGAAAGTTAGTATGGCATTATATCTAGAGGGTATAATTATCAAACATATATTTTAAAAACTTTACTAACGTTTAAGAACTTTTTTTTAGGTGGTCCCCAACCGTCAATCCTTCAAGAAGTGTCCATCCCTATCTGGACTAACGCTGAATGTCGCCTGAAGTACGGTTCCGCGGCCCCTGGCGGTATTATTGACCACATGTTATGTGCTGGAAAAGCCAGCATGGACTCTTGCAGTGTAAGTTTATTGTTAGTTTCGTCTAGCTGTTTTTATTCATAATTAGGTAGAACAACCTATCGTAACCGACTTTTTTTTTAACAATAGACCTTAATCTATCCCGAATGCTTTACTCATACGATAAATTACAAAAATAAGGATTAGCATATTTTGGCTGGTAGTATCGGCGAATGACATTAATGCATATTTACAGGGTGACAGTGGGGGCCCCCTGATGGTGAACGAAGGTGGTCGATGGACCCAAGTTGGTGTCGTTTCTTGGGGAATTGGTTGTGGCAAAGGACAATATCCCGGCGTGTATACACGCGTCACATCCTTCCTACCTTGGATACAGAAAAACTCCAAGTGAACACAATATTCCATATTTACAAATTATATAAGCAAAAATTTTTAATCAATTATTTGAGAAAGGCAACAACATACCTCTTGTCTTTCTCAATAAATTGTTACTTATCGACACGCCATAAAAATTGTGCCAATTTTTAGGACTGTAAGAAATAAAATGATATCTTTTGTGTATTTACTTATTTTTTTACCATAATAATAATCTATATCAATATACATATAATAATAATGTCACTGATCGATTTCTGTACATGGAAAATATTAAAAAGAAAAGCATAAAGGGAATAAACCCAGAACAATGATTTTTCATTTTGTCTGTCCGTCTGTATGTTTGTATGTTTGTACACGCTAATCTAAGAAACGAATTAACCGGTTTGAATGACATTTTCGGCAATATCATGGGCTACAATTTACATTTACTGTTTTTTATTATTTAAATAGGTTAACAAATAAAAAAGTTAGTAATCTCATAGTTTCGTAGCATCGACTAGACATTTTTTCAAAAATAATATAGTGTTCGTCTCGTCAGGGAATAATAAAATCCTTTCCAATAAAAAAAACTTGTGTGGTTTTATGAAACCACCGTAAAAGTGAAACTTTTTTTCATATTATAGACATTTAACTAAAAATTTTCGGAATAATATTCCATTAAGGGTATAAAAATTGCTTCATCAATCTTAATTTTATACTTAGAAAATGGGAATGATAATGGGAAATGATAAAAGTAGACTAGGTCTCCAACTAATATTTTGAACTCTGTGTCTTAGAGTACGACATACATAATACTTAACAATTATTTAGATGATATACACATATTAAAAGACTGAAAACAATATTTTATAATCGTTGAGTCATTTTGATCCGTTTTTCAATTATTTTCAATCATTCTATTATCAATTCCATCTTCATCATGAATTTCACAGTTTATAAATGTAACCAATATTTTATGGTAACTAAAATACGTGAACAGTGACTTACATTCGATTTTTTCAATGTATCTAGTAAAAACCGCATCGATACGAGCGCCTTTCACTTTATCCCTGCTCCGCGGCCGACCGTCACGCGACATGCAACACACAGACGAAAAAGTTTGAGACGATGTAATAAAAGTTTTACTTTAATAAATACGAAATTGAACTACCTCCTCTGTGGAGGTGGAGGCTTACTTCTCTAAGAAATACATATCCTCACGAGTTCTAAAGCAAATAACGCGTAATAATTTGCACGATGATGAAGATTTCAACGATCCTTACATTAATGAAGTCGCGGAAGAAGATAATCCAGCTTGCAATTACTGCAACGAACTATTTAGTCAATCGAAGCCAAAAGAACACTGAGAAAAATGTCAACCGTGTTCCAGCTGGTGCCATACTCCATGCGCGGACTTACCTGCCAAAAAGAAACAATTTATTTGTGAACTATGCTCGTAACATGACATACCATGTCGTTTTACCCTATAGGTATGCCGTCTTAGCCAAGTCGATCGATTAAATAGCACTTATGCTATTTATGTTTGTTTTTAATTTTATGTTACGTTGATTGTTCTAAAGCTGATATAATTATGGTAATTATGATACATTTAATAATATACGCAAAATTCCTCATGCCTTAAAACCCGGTTGGTATTATAAAAAATACATTAACATAATATCATATTACATAATTATCTGATCAATTAAATTATGTACTAAAATACCTACTATTTAAGATTTCAAATTAAATAGTGAGGTCAACCATTGTTAAAAATTGTAGGCTTCTCGGCGGTCGGCCTATAATTTTCAGTTCAGTTCAGACATTTTTCAATACCTTACAGAACACTAGTTAGCAATTAGCAGGGAAACCTTAATAGCCGTTATAAAACTTATTCTAAATTATTGTGGAGAATGATATTTAATTATTTTTGTGAGTGAGACGAAACTCAAATAACATCAGAGATGGAAAAATATTATTGTTTCGAAGACGGGTAGGTTGCTATTTGTATTATTTTTCTTTTATTCTAATCCTCCTATAAATCCTTATCAGGCCGCTTATGACCAGCCTGGAGTGGAATCTTGTGGAGTTAAAAACTAAGCACTATTAAGATTACCAACAAATAAATAATTAATTGACAGCAGGACATCATATAACCGCAATCATTGCTCACAGCAAGGCTGGGTGTCTACAACATCCAAACAAATACCAACACCTAAAACATAGAAAATAAAATAACACATCTTTGATTTAACCGACGCACTTTTGTAAGTCACAAACTAGCCAAATTCGAAAATGTTAAGTATCTAAACGCCATAAAAAATGTTTAATTAGAAGTGAGAAATAAAATAGCCTTTTCATGTATTTGTTTATTTTTAATCATAATTATATTGAATGTACATTATCGTAGGTGGCAATTATAACATTTTAGAAATTGGAAAATAAACATCATTCATTACACATTCATTATCATTAATACTCAATTAATGTGAATATATATACAAGAACACATCGACAATATATTTACAAAGAAATAAATATAATGACATAATTAATAACTACATGAAATGAGTCTATAAAGGCATTACACATATTAAATGACTAAAATAATATTCATACTACATATCAAAATTAGATACATGTAGATGTTGCAGAATGTTGCGAGCTGAAAGAAAACAAATCATTCATGATTATAAGTAATATATTTAACTTTATACACATATAGAATAAAAAATAATACGATATAGGCACGGATTCGAACTCGCGACCTCTGGGATACCGTCCCGTCGCTCTACCAATTGAGCTACCGTATCGCTGTCCGTCTCGGTGAATAAAGCATTCTATATGTGATCTTCTTTATCGGGACGGTGGTGAAATTTATGAGGCTTTTTTCGAAAATCCTAACCAATTTAGCTTGGTGTTATATTTATAGATATTTTTAAACATATTTTAAAATAGTTAATTAATGTTTACTTTTTCTTATGTATATCTACATAAAAACAATAACAAACAATTATTGTGTTAGTAATAATAAAACAGTAAAAAAATATACCTTGGAAATACCCTGTATCGTATATATCATCGAGTGTGGGCACGAAGGGTGGTTCAGCGTCGAGCTGGTGTTCCCAGTCCACTGTACGGAACACCTGCATGGCCTTGACCTCCCGCGCTGCAGGGCGCTGCAGCGGCTCCGTCGTGAGCAGCGCTTCGATAGCGCTCACTGCTTCGCTTGAAAGCGCTTCTTCTTCTTCTGGCCATTCTATGTCTGTAAAAATGTGTACACTTCCGTTATAAATAATAATAGAAAGAAATCATAATAATAGATTATATTATATATATTAAAAAAGTAAAAATAATAAAAGATTACTTTTTGATAGTATATTATTAAAGACAGCTTGAGGTGTTTCGTCGTTAAAGGGCGGTACTCCAGTCATAAATTCGTATAAACACACGCCCAAAGCCCACCAATCCACTGCGGGTCCGTGGCCTTTTCTGAAAAAGAATTAAATTTCAAAAAGACTTCAGTCATTGTCACATTTTACTGCGACATCCTGTAAATTAATTAATAACGATGCAAAAAATAATGTTTATATCAATTCATATTTGTTTGTATAAACTAGTCTTAATCAGAATTCAAAATTTAATCATCTTCAGTTTTACAAGATATCAAGTTAATAAAAACAATGAGGTGAAATTTAAACAAAATTTAAAAAAACCCTACATGTGAAGTACATAGTTATTACCTTTCATTATAGTTTTTAAAATATTTATTCTTATTTATTTTCTCATCAAACAGATATTTATTAACTCAGACTTACAATTTTGACACTTCAGACTTAAATGTTACACTATTTACATATATTTGAAATTATAAAACCGTTTTATCAGTACTATACTAGGTACATGTTACGATCTCTCTGTAAAGTTTTAATATATAAATTATAACTTTACATACTTGAGCAACAGTTCAGGCGCCAGATAGTCGGGCGTGCCTAAAATCCTTTGATCTGATTGGTTCCCGCGACGCACGCTCTTGGGCGTCCTGTACGGAGTGTGCGCGCTCGCTAACGGGGTCTTACACACGTCTGTGGGAGATCTACTGCATTCACCCTGGAATACGTATTTTTTGGTGATAACTGATATTCATGTGTTTTTTGTATTTAAGGATCAAAAGAGGTTTATGATATGTATACTTTTTTGCGGATGTATTGTAACTGTTGTGGTAAGAAATGTTGGAGAAAAGAGTACCTGATCGTTATTTCGTTATTTTATTTTAACGTTTTATAATTAAATACGGTAATAATATATTCGAATTGACAATGGTTTTTATATTAACCACAACTGTTTCTTTTAAACACCATTTGAATTTTTTTTTTTTCCTAAATTGAAACCAAATGTACACAAATATATTCTACTTTCAATAATAATGTTTCTACCTTACTCAGTCTTCTTGTAGGGAAAATTTCTAAGCTAGTAGATATATGCTTTCCAAATGTAATCGATTTTTCTTTTTCGCTTAAAATCGTATCATTATTGGGCAGGTTGAATCTAGTGGCTTTTTTCTTTGTTTCTGGTGACTTGTTGGAAACAGGAGTAGAGAAAATGACTCCTACATTGAAATGGTGACTGTCATTTTGTGAAACCCATCTGTAAAATTCCAAGTAAATATGTTAATCTGATTTCACAACAATATAAATTATAATATAGCGTTTATCTTGTATACGATGTAGCGATACGGTAGTTCAATTGGTATACCAATCCGCGAAGGAAAGGTTTAACTGAGGAAATTCGCGGGTTCGAATCCCTGACCGGTTTTGTTTTTTTTCTTTGTTTTATATTTCAATATTATGAGCTTAACATGGTTATACATGTTAAAGATATTTTTAAACATTATAATAGTTTTTCGAATAATACGAATACGAAATTCGTAGTTCTTCACAGATAACTTTAAAAAATAATGTATTGATTGCTTATTAAAACAAACCTCTTTTTTAATACACCTTTGAGTGGATTTTTACGTCTCTCAGGGGTTGGATGAATTGCCATTCTTTTAGGTGTGTTCTGACTAACTTCTAACTCCAAAGCCATAATTTCCTGTGTGAGACCACTATGATTTTCCTTAGATTCTAATATACTAGTAACTCCTGTTGGAGTGTCTCCATCACAATCTAATATTCTCTTTCTCTTTTTAGCACGAAAGCTGTTAAAAATATATATTTATTTCATTATATGATGTTTATAAATTTGATTCAATATGATGCAGGAGCAATACTAAAAATATGAATATTTTTTATTTTTAATTACAATACTTATAAATCTGAATCCAAATTTTATCCTCCAAATCAAAATAATTGTTCTAAATATTTTGGATGAAATGCATTGGTGTCTCAACGTCCTTAAGGGCTAATATTTTACAAAACCAATAGATTAAAATAAGTAATTTAAAAATACATATTACCTTGGTATCCTTTTTAAAGAATGTCCTCGGCATAAGGGTGATGTAGACTGATCATGTTGGGAGTCCATAAATATGTTTGAATCCAATGAAGAACCATTAGCACTGCTGACATCTGTGGACTTGTTGCTTTTAGAGTTTGTGCTGTTCTTTGAACTCTCACATGTGTGGTAGGAACTTAGTGATTCAGAACCTGAATCATGACTCTGAAATATCATAAGTCTTTAAAAGTTATTAAATTATTATGCTACGTACGGCATGTTATAAGGAGGAATGATAGGAATGTTATTAGAAGAGTGTTACATAAGGAAATGGAGATCCCTCCATGAAGGGAGGGATCATGTGAGGAAAGAGAATAGCCGAAAAAAGATGAATTGATGGAATGCAATTGGGGCAGAAGGGAGAAATGACAAGTGGTAGGGCAGACAAGAATAAAAGGAAAAAACATAATGAAATAAATTACTATAATATATATTATTTTAAGCCAACATACAACAATGTCATCCAAGTTGATACTCTCTGCACTCATAAAGGGATGAATTCCTGATAATTGTGAGTTATCCATTATGGGTGAATTTTCTAAGGCACTGAGCAAACTTTTTAATTTAGCTGAAAATATAATGTGAATTAATAATATCATAATCAAGATAGATAAAATGGTTTTATAGCAATATCATACTAGTCTCCATAAGTTCATCCAGAAGTTTCTCACTAGTTTCAACTGAAGATGATGTGCTGTCTCCTCCAGAACCAAAGCTGAGATGTGAAGTGAGAGATAATAGTTGACCAGGAGTACGCATGTTGAGACTTGGTGTGCGATTTACAAAATCAGATATTTCCAAATCTATAAGTAATCATATTTTTATTAGCATAATGGCCAAATAATGAGTAAGCTTAGTAGTTAATAAACAAAACAAAATAACATATATGTATCATACACACCTCTATGTATTTCTATTTTAGATAAGCCAAAATCTGTAAGTTTTACATGACCACTTCTAGATATCAACATGTTATCTGGTTTCAAATCCCTATGAACTATATTATGTTTATGTAAATATTCTAGTGCCAGAGTTACTTCGGCAACATAAAACACAGCCATTGGTTCTTCTAGGAATCCATAAACACCTAGAAGTGATTTCATATCTCCACCAACCATATATTCCATGACCTTCAATGAAAAAACATACATATTAAGAATTAAAATCAATGGTATTCCTTTTAATAAACAATTATACTTTGAATAATTATTTATCAAATAAATACAAGATAATTCCCTACCAAGTACACAGAAGACACTGATTGGAGTGAATAAAATAAATGTACACAAAAAGGACTTCTTGATAAAGCGAGAGCATTTCTTTCCGTGACTACTTGATTCACCATATTTTTATTTATCATATCTGATTTCTTCATAACTTTAATGGCATACAATTGTTCTTCGTTGCTTTTCTTATGAGCAAGAAACACTTTTCCAAATGCTCCCCGGCTTATTGGTTTAATTATGGTAAAGTCATTTATATCTGGGACCTGAAAGAAATAAAAATCAATATGAAACGAACCCACAATTTAATTGTACATTGCACACCAAGAGCACTTAAAAACTAAGCAACACACTTTATCCAAGTTACGATGTTCAAATCATCACCTATTACCTTTTTTATATCCGAATTATTAGCAATGATTTTATCTAAAATAGTGTGGCTCGACGGCTTATCATGTTTTATTTTGAAATCGTTTGAAGTCATTTTGTGTTAGATTTATGATCCAAGGTCCTGTTCCGATCACTGTTCCTTGTGCTAATATATGTTATAAATTAAGTAGAACTAATGGCTGCCATTTCATATAATTATTACAAGTAAATATATTTTTGTAAGATGTTTATTATTATTTAGTATTTACTCAATACATTTTTGATTCTTCGTAGTTTCAAAATTATAACAGTTACAAATGTCAAATAGGACGTTGACGTTATGTCTGAATAATGTTGAACTCGGTGTACCTGAACTCAAAACATGTAACAATTAACACAGCGTTTTTACCTATACTGGTTTTGATATGGCTTTAATTAACCAAAGACTGTTAAACTGTTATTCCTTTTTAAAATAAAGTTTTGGCTGACATGTTACTATTCAACTATAGCCATATTTAAAGAATTTTCTGCTTTAAATATACTTAATTAAAAAACCATTAAATAAGAGGCCAATTTATTTTATTGTTATAAGAAAATTGCTTCATCACTACTACCAAAAACACATTTTAAATACATCGCTGATCCAAAGTCATCATTACAATATTTTAATAAAAATAATAAGTACTTCAAGTTTTTATACCTATATAAATTGAGTGTGTATACATAATAACAACAACTATTAAAATATTTTAAGGAGGAATAATAAGGAATAATTTAAAAAAATATGAATAAATATTATATTTTAGTCCTCGAGCCGACACGATGATACGCAATTGCTAAAAGCCTGAACGATGGCTGAACACATTAAAGGTTGTTGGGGATAATCTTCATAGCACCTCAACATCTGCAGAGTTTATTTAATATTTTGAGTTTCGGACAGAACCAAATAAATGTAATCAATAAAGTTCCGTTTTAGTACTTGTTTTATTTTATTCTCTAAATTCCAAACTACTTATTCATATTGGATTGAATTATTCGGATTGTTATTTTATTTCGGTCTTCGAAATAATATTTCGGGTACATTTTCAAATTCATTTAATAATGTGCATAACGTAAACCATGGCTTTGTTTTGTAGAAATAATTTAATAAATTTACTGATTGGTGGTACAAAACTAAACACTAATAAATGAAGAAACATGAAAATAAAGACATCTTATTAATTGCATTGTGTTATTATGAAAATGAGATGTAGAATTTTATTCACTTTACCTTTTTTCGCCATTCCGAACAATTCTTATTTTTTTTTATTTTACCTTCAGTTATTTTTGGAGTATGAAACAATTTGTTAGTATTTTCAATGCTTTTTTGATACTCTGTTTCTATTATATTATTAATAATTTGGTGTTCATTTTTTAGATATTCTATTCTATGAGACCAATAATCCTGTTCGTCCCCATGTAATTTAATACGATTGCTCGGATCTTTGAAAGTTACTTCGGAAGGCGACGGCTGTTGACAAAATAACTTTAATATTGATTATTTTGTTTCAAATAATATGGTTGAAATGTATGTTGAAAAAAAAAATTTATAAGAAGCCGGTTGGAAATGTGCCCAATAAACGCTAAAAGATATTATTCAACCCATTTTTTAATGACTAAAACAGTAGATAGATTAGATTCCAGTTGGTTTAAAAATGGATAGCTTGTGATGATATTATATGTACTAGTTGTTTAATAAGATACCAATACGTAAATCCACTACCGTATCATATCATCACATAACTTTAGTATCAAAATAACAAACCGCTTCCAAATCATCATCATCATCTTCTATTGGTTTTTGGATATTTAAAGCAGAATTCAAAGCAAACGTGTTCTCAAAACTTATACGTCTTGTGTCTCTGCTGGTAATAGTGCCCATTTTCGCTAAAATTTATCTTTGTCCTAGTAATAATAATTATTCTATGACATAATCAATTCCATTAATAAATTTAGTTCTTACTGTGATAGAAGATTTCAATATAAATATATGTTTTTAAAAATAAAGTTTTATACTGTCATCGGTGCCAGTGATTATTTTAAAATTATATTTAGTGCTTAGAAATTTATTTACAAGTTATATAATTTAACTAAATTATGGAAAGCTTTTTTTTTCTCATTGGTTATTTTTAAAGTATTTATTAACACAAAAATCTTTCTTTCTATCTATAATTTCTATTATAATATAATGAAAGAATATATAAAAAACCGGCCTAGTGCGAGTCTCGCATGAAGGTTCCCGTAGCATCCCGTAGTATTAAAAAAAATCACGTTTGATGTATGGGAGTCCCCTTAAATATTGATTTTATTCTGTTTTTAGTATTTGGTGTTAAATGTTTATATGGACTCAGAAATACATCAATTATGAAAATTTCAACTATCTATCATGGATCATGATCGATAGTTGAAATATCATATCTTACTATCATGGATCATGAGATACAGCCTGGAGACAGAAAGATGGACAAACGGACGTACGAAAAGCAAATTCTTAGTAATAGGGTTTCGTGTTTAATTAAGAATTAAAAATTTGTATTTCTAACAGAAGCTTTTCTAATGTAGCTAAGTAATTCCTTCCAGAGTCTTACAGCCTGTATGGTAAATAAGTTAAATTGAAGTTCGGTGCCACAAGAAGGCATTCGAAGTATTAAATTTTCAGTAGAGCGCAGTTGACGACTATTATTATCACCGAGAAAATGAAAACGTGGTTTGAAAAAATATAATGACAAGGATCATATCAAAATGCACAAACTTCTGCGATGTTTAATAGAAAATCATTTAAGTTTTGAATTATTGTAGGAGTTGTGTTTGTATTTGCGAGGGTCGAAAATGAAATGTCTATACTTATTGAGGAGATTATAAAGAGAATTAAGAAGCAAAACATTCATGTCAGAGTAACAAATATCAACATAGTCCATAATCAAGTAACTATGTAAAACTATGGGAGAATAATCGGAGACAAGATTTGACTAGGGTAATATGGAGTTGACATGAAAGGTATATTAATAGTAATCGACAAGGGTTACATCTTCAATAAAATAATAACGAAATCATCTCCCCACGCTTTGAGTATAACACAGAGTACTATGAAGTTATTATCTGTACCCGGTTCTCATCACTTGGTAGTATTTACTCTGTGGTTCACCTCGCATCAAAATTCCGAAATCTTATCTGTCGGCTGTCACATCATAAATCGCAAGTGGTAATTGCTCTAATATCGTGATTTTTGTAGTAGAAATTATAATTTTGCAGGTACTGAAACTGTAGATTCGTGAAATTATGTTTAGATAATTTAGTGCCCAGATATTATTTCGTTTGTTACAAATTAAATGTTTTGTATATGAAAGTATATTCTCCACTTTATCAATGTCTAACTCTAATCTTTAAGAAATTGCTAGATTTTTTTAGAGTTTGGGCAATTCTATCTTCAAAATGTCCTTATATGACGACCTTGATACGATCAAAGCACGTACGACCGAAAAAGTCGCAGGATGGTCTTCAGGAATAAAACTTTTACAATCCCAATTACAACTAAAAAAAGCTGCTGTAACACAGCCAAAGAGGGAAGCTTTGCGAAGATCTAATCAGGTGCCATTGATACAAAATATTTATAATTAAAAAACTTTTTTCAAAAAATATAATAAATCCCTTTGGTATAGGTATTAACTCCTGTAATAGACTTGAAAAGTAAATCAAAGGATGATGATGAATCTAACTCAAACAGTCCAAAAACTCAACAAAAGACCATAACATCTTCTTTAAATGTCCGTGACTTTGATTGGAATGTGGCAAATGAATATGATCCTATGTGGCCTAATGATTACGAAAAAGTAGCAAAAGGTAACAGGTTTCAAATTACTATATTATACCTATGTAGATATATATTTAATGTAAGGTTCTTTTGCGGTTTTTATAGAAATGCAAGCTAAAAGACTCAACCTAGACGGCAGTGGTGACAGAAGTGAAAGATCAGAAAGAAAGCGTAAAACAAGATTTACAGATGAAGAAGACATTATACCTGAAAAAACATTAGTACCAATGGTTGTGTACCTTGTTATGTACACATTATATGTCATTGTATTGTCATTTAATATATAAAAATAAATAATGTTCTATAAATTAAACCTAAAACAGCAACCTGAAGAGGAAGAAGCTGAAGAGATATCAAAACGGGCTGCAGGGGTGGCCATTGCACCCCCTCCTTCATTGACAATGGAGAGTCATTCACCCCCACCAATTATACCCACCCCTAATTCAAGTTCTGGATTTTCTCTTGGTGGTTATAGTGCTAGTTCAGTGGCAGCTAAAATTATGGCAAAATATGGTTTTAAAGTATGTATATTATATATATTTTATTATATAACTTCAAGTCAAACAGTTAATTATCCTGCATTTGTTTCTAAAAATGCTAGCTAATTAACTGTTTGGCTAACAGCAGTTTAGAAACAAAATTTCTGATTAAATAGTGGAAGTTTTTACTCCAAGAATAATGTTAATGAGTAATTATAAATTGCAGGAGGGTCAAGGATTAGGTAAAAAGGAGCAAGGAATGTCAGTAGCATTGCAAGTTGAGAAAACTTCAAAACGAGGTGGTCGCATAATTCACGAAAAAGACAATAATATGATGCCACCTAGTTTTGTCATGCCACCTCTATCCGGTGCAGGTATGTTAATAAATATTAGTTTATACAAATGAAAAATTGCTTTACTTTAATTTTTTTTTTTTAAATATCTTGGTTTTTAGATTCGCCAAATGCATCAAATTCGCCACAATCAAGACAAGAGCCATCAATAACGGAAATAATGAAATCACCTAGCAAAGTGGTTTTATTAAGAGTAAGTTAAATAGATATTATGTTTTTAAAACATCCATTAATTTAGTAGGCACAAAGAATATCTTATATTTTCCTTTAGTTTTGTTACACAATGTGGTAGGATTACTGCTATCTAATAATTAAAAACACCCACCCATAACCGACACTACACATCATAGATTGTTATGCATTTATTTGATAGCTATCTTAATTATTTATAAAATGTAATTCAAACAATTCTTTACTTTTCAGAACATGGTAGGTCCAGGCGATGTTGATGAAGAACTAGAACCTGAAGTCAAAGACGAATGTAATACTAAATATGGTGAAGTTATAAAAGTTTTGATATTTGAAATGCCAAATGCGCCCAGCGATGAGGCTGTCCGAATATTTGTAGAGTTCAAGAGAATTGAGAGTGCCATTAAAGCGGTTGTTGATTTAAATGGAAGATTTTTTGGAGGGAGACAAGTTAAAGCTGGCTTCTATGATGTAGAGAAATTTGCAACATTACAGTTGACAGAATAAAGAAAATGTAAAATATATAATAAAATAAGTTTTATTAATGATCTTCTTATTTCAAAACATAGAAATACGTGAAATTATATTTGTAATCTATCAATATTAAATGTATATAGCAGATGGCTAGAATATGCTGATGAAATCACTTGATACTAAAAGATTTTATTGTTACAGAAATACATATTAATACAAATAACAAAAATATATATTTTTACAGTACAGATACTTTAAAAGACTAGTTTTAACTGGCACGCATGTCAAGGACGTGACTGGGCTTCCACTCTAAAAAACAATAAAAAAAATATTGTTTCGTTTTAAGGATATGGTCAAAAAACTTAATCTCCCATAGACTTAGCTTAACTGAACCTGCGCGCGCTCGCCAATCGTTACTCTTAACCTTTTCGGCGCCAGGCACTTTATTGTAAGTCCTTGGGCGCGGTATGGACTGACTTCAGGAGCACAAAAAAGGGGGAGGGCGCTTAGCTCAACTCCCGCAGCGCATTGTGGCGGATCCTAGTTATTTATCTATTCACAAATGATGGGAAGGTTCTGATGAGAGCATAATGTAGGATTGTTGGTATAATATAAATTAAAAAAAAAAAACTGATATTGGCTATAATAACAATAATAATAATCACAAGTACAAATAAACTATACTGAGGTGTACTAATCTAATCAGCATTATCACATTATATAACACTTACAGGTACTTAAAAAAAACGCTATATAGAGGTTTACTAATCTCATCAACATTATTACATATTTTTTGCTGATAAGCAATTATTTTGTATTCAAGGTATTTTCTAAATATCTTTTTTAACAGTAAGTAATTGTTTATTATTATATCAGGTATTTAATATATTTGCTACAAACAGATGTCTGTAATTTTTTTTATTTGTAAGGAAAAATATATTTAAATATTATATATTTACATCAGTTTTAAAAACAAAATTTGGGGATGAGCCTGCATCATATTTTTGAAAAAAACTGCTCATGTGATGTATCATCATATAAACGATAACGATGAGATAGCTCATATCATCGTTAAAAAAATTATTGTATCGTAAATCAAGACGTTATTACGTCTATTGAACAGAAAATATGATATCCTAAATGGTTATTAAATGCACTGTTAGCTATAATAATTGGCTTATTTAAAGCTTGAGGTAGTAGATGATGCGTGGAATCTCCTCTTGGTGCTCCCTAGGCAACAACGGTTAGTGAGAACCTTCGGGTGCACCCGTTGGGCGGGTAACCTTTAGGTGGCCTGTAGGGCTATTCCGTATCTTTTTTGACAGTTAAAATGAAAAGCACTATCAGTAAGTGCGGACATAATGGTTGTCAAACAACTAATTTCCTATAGTAACAAACTATGTAACTATAGTAACAAACTGCCATGACGTCACAGCTGATGGTCATTAGAAAAGTCAAAAGTTAGCGAATAGCCCTGCTGGTCTTCCAGGGGGCCTGACCGGTGGTTTCCTCTCGGGGAGACAACCGCGGCGGAGCTGGACATGGTTACCCACCTGATTCCCTGAAATCGAGTCCCACTAGAAGGGGCTCTCGGCTCCCTTCAGACGAAGCAGGCTTGGGCGGGGGGGAAGGGGATACCTCCACAATCTATCAAGCCTTCAAAATAATAATAATAATATCAGGACAAATTACACACATTGATCTAACCCCTAAGTAAGCAAATTATTTGCTTGTGTTAAGGGTGTTAGACAACGATACAAACACATAGAAATACACATATAAATACTGAGAATATATTTAATAAACGACCAAACCTAGAAAACAGACATCTATGCTCTTCACATAAATGCCTGTCTCCGCCGGGAATCGAACCCGAGCCCCATTGCGGCGTGACACGTTAGACGTCTGCGCTAACCACTCGACCAACGGGGCGGTAAATGTGATGGATGCTCCTCGTTGCGCTGAGCCCTCTCCGTGGTTCACGTCGGGGCAACGCGGTGAGTGCGAAAGCGATCCCGTGGTGTCCCATTATGACGGCGGTGGCAACCGTCAGGTTTAGTAATTAGGAACCTCACAATTGCACCTCCATCATTCCCTAAATGGAGGTGTGTACCAATGATGGGTTGCTGAAGTTAAAGAAAAAAGTAGATGATGCTTGGTACAAAATATATAATAAAGTATTACGATACGATGTAAACTAAAAAAAACATGTCTAAGTTTGTCGCATGGTCGCACCCTATTTAGTCCGGTCAATTTAAACATAAAAATAGTGGTCAAATTACAAAAATTCTTGGAAAACCAAATATTGGTTGAGAGCTGGGGTTTACCATTACAAATAAAGTTTTAAAAATCCCCATCGAAATATGTGTGCTACAAAAATTTATTCGGAGTCAAATGTGAAAATTTGAGGTTTTTTGGATTATTCTCGAAAACGGTAAGTTTTATCAAAAAGTTTCATTTTCAGTTTGAGTTTCAAACAAAAAATTTTTTATGATTTTTTTCCTAAGAGTTACCATTCCTGAGATACCGGTCGATAGCGTCTGTACTACCAAAGGAAACAATAATCTGCAAAAAACTCTATTTTGCTTTTTATTTTTTCAATTAATGAAAACTCTAAATTAATATATGTACCACCAAAAATAATAAAGTCTAACAATAAAAAAAAACCTTATAGTCAGTACGCTGTATGGCTCTTTATCTTTGGCTCCCTTTTTGCCGACCATATAATATATATACAACAATCTGACATCGAACGTCAGTTGTGACTTGTGAGTTGTCTTCGGAGTGCGGATAATAATTATTTATGTGACAAGTTTAACTTATTATTTTTATCAGAAATGTGTCGAATTTTAACTGATTTGTTATAGAATATTAAATTAAATAAATTAAATTGCAACAATCCTACACAATCTAGTATACGAGTGGACTGGGCAAGCCGTGAATGTTGAAAGCTTTATACCAAAACCAATGATAACAAGTTTACCTGAAATATGGCTTTTTACTCCTGTAACCGATATAGGTTAATAGTTTTAATAATGCTGGGATTGATTATGTGGCAATGCTTCAGATTATTTTTAGTAGATAAACCTATACCGCATTTAACAGAGGACAGCTCATTGGTAAGTGTTGTAGATTTTAAATATTTAGATAATTTCCTATGACGATGTAAAAATTAAATGCTGTATTATTTTCCAGAATATTCTGCGGTTAGAAGATGATAGATACAATAAGCACAAACAAAACAAAATTAAGATAAGAGTTTACTATGAAGCTCTTTGTCCAGATTCTAAACATTTCTTCATAAGACATCTGTGGCCTGTTACAGAAAAGTTATCAGATTTTGTAGAAGTATTTTTGGTACCTTATGGCAAAGCTAGTGTAAGTTTGATTGGTGATTTCTGAAATTATTTCATTTTCATTATTTTCATACTTTGATATCCTGTAACATATTTTAAAAACAAGTCTGACTTTGGTTGCTATAGTGTAAAATAACACAAAACAGGCACAACTCTTTAGTCTAAGTAATCCATATTCTCTTTAGTCTTAAATAATTACAGGCACAACTCTTTAGTCTAAGTAATCCATATTCTATCCTAATTCATAAGTTTTGAAATAATATTAATGTTTTTTGTTATTGTAATTTTTCCTTGAAAACCCCTCAAATAGTATCTCACTAGATTCTTTTATTAGTGTCCATTATTGTATTATCTTATCCTAATAGATACAGTATTTTTTTTTGTATTTTTTCATACCAAAGAGCAGACCTGATAGATACAGTATTTTTTTTGTATTTTTTCAGACCAAAGAGCAGAATGGCCAGTACTTTTTCCAGTGTCAGCATGGCGAGCAAGAGTGCTATGCAAATAAAGTTCATGCATGTGCTATTGATGCACTTAATGATCCAGTGGCAGCAGTGAAGATCACTCAGTGTATGATTACTGACAATATGGATGCTGATGAGGCCTTAACTAGGGTATATTGTTGTTATATAACATTTTGAAGATGTTTATGTTTGAACACTGTCTTTCCAAAATGTGAATAAATTCACTTTTAATTTTTGAAATCATACCATTTTACTTATAATGTTGTATATGTACCACAGAAAACAAAAAAATTGTAACTAAAATATTAAAAAAGTTTTGTTATTTTTTAGTGTGCAAAACCAATGAAGGTAGATCCAGATCCCATATTAAACTGTGCGGTCGGTGCTCACGGCTCAGCATTACTAAAGAAGCATGGTGATGACACAGAGATAATCAAACCTACATTTATTCCAACTATAACAATGAATGGATCAAAAGAAAATCAGCCAGCCATACTTAAAAACTTTCTCCTGGAAGTCTGCAAGATGATAGACATGCCCCTACCTCCTCCGTGCTTGTGACGAACTAAACGTCTACGACAAACATTCAAACATGTCTTACTTTAAGCTCGTTCATTGAACTTATGGATGCTGTAAGTTGCTCAGATTAACATAGTGTCACATTATGTACTTTAAGGTCCATTTATATTTTGTTTTTGGAACTGTTTACTTTTATAGGATTTTTTTATATGTAACATTATTTTTTAATGTTATTTCTTGTCACAATGAATCCCGTATTAAATTGTCACAAATATGTTTATCGGAATGCTCAATTAAAATGCTATTATTATGGCTTTAAATTTATCAAAAGTATTTACTAATTAAAGTGATTAGATTAATTGGTTCCTTTGAAAGTATTAAAGTATTTTATAGGTTTGTGTACATTAAATGTCTATTTAGTCAATAAATTTCGTAACATAATAATTGTAATTTATTTTACATATTTTTTATGCTCTATACTTTGGTTGTGTATTTTGCATTTACAGTGTGTATTTTCTATATTATGCTTTTACATTTTTTGTTATATATACAATAAACTAAGGCTTGTTTGCTTGATTCTTTTTGATTGTTGAATTCAATGTGAAACAAACATAAAACCAATGTACAATTATTTGTTGTGAAACTTTGTTAAGAATTTATTTATGAATGCAGTAGAATTGCTCTAGAATATAACATTAATATAGCAATTAGTTTCATTATCAAAATGAATGTGAAATTACAAATGTAAATATTTTTTACGCATATCCAAATTAAAAATGTAAATATGTTTTACATGTATCCATTAATATTATATAGTCTGAATTTAGTAATAATGATCTCTGTAATGCCTTTATTGATTTGACTAACTGCCGGTTTTTGAAAAGGCTGATTAATCAATAAACTAACTAACTAGCTGTCAAATCTTGACTCAACATTGCCGTTTGTGAACCTGTACGGTGTACACTTAGTACGAGTTTTGACGTTTTAGCAAACTATGACAGTTTTAAAAATCCAATCAAAATCTATTTACATATTAAAAAAGTCTGTTAAAAATTATATTTATCTTTAGTATAAATGATGATTGCTATAATGAATTATGAATAATAAAAGATAAATAAAATTTTAAAATAATTTTTCCCCCCTTTAACACAAGTATCTTATTAGACCAATGTTATCATCATGAAAGAACTTTACTCGCAAGTATTATACTAGTAATTTTACTTTAATTGAAGAAATTGGCTGTAAAATATTTAATTCGTACCAATAAAGTAGTGCTAATAACTTTGACTCATTCCAAATGAATTGTTATTTTATGTTATCTTATTTGTTTATTTTTCCCAAGACCTCGTTAATGAATGATATTAATTATTGTTTAGACTAGCGTATCTTAATGATATAATTAACATATCTTTGGAATTTAAACTTTACATAATAAAACAAGCAAAGTGATTGTGGTATTATATAAACAAGATAAATTTTTGATACGGAGGTACGTACGTACCTAAACATGTTCATGGTTCATGAACAACAAATTCTGATATGGAACGTAAATCTAATAGATGTTTATAGAAAACGTATATTATTCATGAGATTTTACAAATATATAAACTAAAAAACAAAACGTAATATGTACTAGTTGCTGTTATTTTCACGTTTGTTAAAATTCACTTGCTGTTCCTTATAAATATTAAATTTTATTAGACCTTAACATAGTAAAAACATTAATATAGTGTAGGGTGGGAGTGTCAACAATGAACCACAAAAAGTTTGATGAGATATAACTCTTATCCTTAAGCGATTATTATAGCTTAAATTATACCATAAGTTAGAAAATTTACTAAAGTTTAATCGCTAATACTATAATTTTGCATATTTCCTACAAATTTTGTTTAATGATCAGATTAAAAAAAACATGGAAATGGTTCACTGTGTACACCCTATAGTGCACAATGAACCAGGGGGTAGTATTCAATGAACCATTGTAATTTACAATCAACCACGGGCTGGATACCCTAAAATTTGGGAAATAAATTAAACGTTATTATATGTGAAATGTGCTTATTAACACTATTATACTTTACAGAACTTGTTATGGCATAAGAATACAATCAAAACATTATTTATATATTTATTTGGCATATTTTTTTTCCATTGTATGTCGCCTGTTGCCTATTCGTTCCTTCTTAAATTTTATTTCTTTCAAGCTTACTCCGGCAGTATCAGGTTCGAGTGGTTAAGAGAATGTTTGATTCCATTTGCTTTTTAATTTTAAATAACAATAAGTCTTATTTCTGGCAGGATTGGTAAGTCCTGGTCGGTTAAAATAGAACAAGTCAAAATGGAAGGTGATTCACAACTATCACGTTCAACAATTTCGTTTGCCGTAATATCGGGAGTAGCTGGTGCTGGTCTATTACTAACTTGGCTTGGCAAAAAGTCAACTTCAGAGAAAATGTTTTCGTCTAAGGGAAATATACCACATTTTCTGAAGGCATTTGAAATGTTCACCGGGGTCATAGCTTTCATATATGATCTTTGCGATCCTTTTTTTCGCTCTTCTCTACCTCCTGTTTGCCTCCTCATACTACAACAATAATTCAAATATAATTTTTAAAAGTTACCTTCAGTTTAATTTTACTTTTTTCGTTCTTAATAACATGTGTACACAAAGCACCATCGTTCATTGCTTTAAGGCACACAGTGAACCAAGGTTCATTGTGTACCTTCAGGTACTGGTTCAATGTGCACTACCTATACACTTTTTAATATAGGTTATGTTAGCCACGACTAGAAGCACGTAGAAGCATTAACATTCATGCTAAAAACGCGTAATAAGCCACTCCACCCTGAGATAAAATTGAAAATGAGATACATGTAGTAGAATAAAAGTAATCAAAAAAATAAACTCTCGTAATTTTCTTACTTTTGCCGCTCTGAAACACATAAAACGTCCGCGTACACAAACTTACAATGGAGGCTCACCAGCGACTGAAGCAGTTGATCGGGGTAAGCGGGGGGGTTCTATCGTGCAAATTACATAGTCTGGCAACGTTTCGTTTTGTCGCTAACTATAGTGGTTCACTGTATCCACCTGGTTCATTGTTGGCTACCCCACCCTAAGCCTTAAAAAATCAGTTTCAGTATGCAAACTATTTTAAACATCCAAACTACATGGGATACTTGATGAAAGTATGCTTAATGTAACGCTTTTTTTAATTCCTTCATAAAATTATCCTAATAGAAGTGCGAAATATGTATAGTGTACATAGCAAAATAAACATTAATCTTTGGTAATAAATACCACGAACTACCATTTGGTGGACGGACGGACACTTATCCATCTCGAAACTATAATAAGCATAATGATATCGGTATTAAAATATACTTAAGATACGAAACTCATAGTCAACATTTATATAAAACTGTCGACTAAAACAAACGTCTCAGTCATTTCAATTTAAAACAGACCGAGTTATGTCAGCATCAATTTACTAGCGTCTAAATGGCTACCTTTGCTCCAAAAACCATTTCATCACAACAATAAATCTTCCCTGAAATCACGGTCTAATTTCGTAAAAGCCCCGTTTCGCTTTGCTAATTAATATGAATGGCATTTGCATCCGGCTTTTTCTCGCGTAGACCATTTCCAACTATTGTTTTGCGAAGATCCTCACAATTTATTCCTATTTTTATCTGACTGCATCCCAGCGGAGAAAGCCATTGAGAACAATAAAGCATCTTTTCGGCTACGATGAAATGAAAAGCTTTTGTTCACTAGATGAATTAGTATTATTTTTTCTGAATGATTAGAGAAGAGGTTCTGAAATATTATGTCCTATTAACGTAAGCAAAATGTTTCAAGCTAACTACCTTTTTAGCGTTCCGTATCCAAAGTATAAAAACGCAACCCTTTAACTAAGAATTCGGTGTCCGTCTGTTTGTCTACAGGCTGTATCTCAAGAACCGTGATAGACTGTTGAAATTTCCACAGATTAAGTATTTATGTTGCCGCTGTAACAGCAGCTACTAAAACAGAATAAAATAAACATTAAAGGGGGCGGGTACTGTCAACATGTATTTTTATACCGGTTTTTATAAAAAATGCGCGATTCTGACTTGGCAGGTTTTTTTTAGTTTTCTTTCACCAATGTAGGCAGGCTTATTGTTTCAAAATGTTCGAGAGGTCTGATTGCAGACTGATGGTAGTGTTTTAAATATTCAATATAAGTATATAAATGCCTAGCTATTAAAAGTAAATTCTTATTATTTATATTTCGTTATCTCAACGACTTGCAAATATTTTAACGTGGTTAGTAGTGATATTGTATTTTTATGGTTATTTTTATGGTTCCAAGAAAAAAATAGTTTTTCGCAATAAAATAAATACCTTACTGTTTATACTTTTAATAAAAGTAATATTTGTAAAGTATATCTACTAACAAATAGGTATGTGTTCCCTTATTTACCTTCTTAAGAAAACATACCAGTGGTTTTTTACTTACCTATTTGAAAAAAGATAGCAGTATTTTTTTCTCAAAAAACTTTAGATTTTTTTATTCAAAGAAAGTTGATTTTGTTAAAGACATTCTTCATCAATTTTTAATGATATCACTCACAATAAAAAACCCACATTGGCAATTTGTGTATTTATTAATCAGACTATCATATGTTTTAAAGTTTGAGGTAGCTAACTCTTTCTTAACACAAATTTCCAAAGTTCTAATAGCAAAAATAATTTTACTGGCATATAAGGTTAACATAAAGATAGGTGACACTATATTTTTAACACGCTTTTATTAGCTTCGGATGTATCTATCTATGTAACGGAATCTTTGAAGGCGATTTTAACCTACTTTGAAATGTCGGATTAATTTGAATTTTGGCATACTTATCAAGGACCGATGACAATGCAATAATTTAATCAATTCGTCCCGTTATCCTTGTCAGAATCCTTAGGAAAAGCGAATTTCAACCAAAAAGAGATAAACATATATAACATGCGAAAGAATGAAATAGAATATATGAAGCAGCATATCGTATTTTCGGAGTCTGCTTTTTGTGCGATGATACAATATATTATACAAATAGCTACCTAACCGTCAAATTTGAACACGCTTTATAAAATAAAACGCTTTGTACACGCTTTACAAAAAAATATAATAAAATAAATAAATTTAATATTAATATACTTTTTGACACATACTTTGAGTGAAAATAAAATAAAGTCCGTAAATCATGAAGAGTCTATTAATTCGAAATTAATAATTATATTCATTTCTAAAAATAAAGTAAATTTTATTTAAAAAATCATTTTTGAAAATATTCAATCACTACATTTACTTAAAGAATGCCACAAAAGTAATAGCACGAAACGCCCCACTCTTTTTTTTTCCGCAATAATTTTTTGCCCATTTTTCTCATATTACGATAATTTTAAGCTTTTTAGTTCGCTTCAATTTTAAAACATGTTTTTTTAGGTTTTTTTAAACTATTTTTATTCAATGTTTAAAGTTCCGTTTCAGTCATATATACGAGTATGTCAGAGCGAACATATATTATATAATATAATATTATTATTATTACTACAAGCATTATTATTTACATTTTCCAAAATATAGCAACATGGGTAAGTCTAAGACTACATTAATATATTTTTTATAGCAATGATATGAATCCCAAACATTCGTTTTCTGATTTCTCTGTTTCCTTATTTAGCCATCATTGTATTGAAGTTGAGAGTGGTTGTTAAGACTTCCAATTCAAGTCAAATTGTTTTATTTTTAAGGAAAACACCAAAACAGAACTACTGCTGGAAGGATATTGATAAGATTTTGAGAGGTTATTGCTTATTCGAGTAATGAAATAGGGTACCATCAACTGTGTATAGTTTTTTTATTTTTTATTTAAACCAAAATTTAGTTTAGCCTGTAAGTAATAATAACAAGCGGCGATCAAAAAAATATACGTGACGGATTTTGATTAAATTTCGTAAAGCTTATCACCCGATTTAACATAATACTATTTATGGCTGGTAAGTGTTATATTTCTGTACATTCTTTCTTATTGTTTGATTGTATTAATCTCAGAAACAACCGGTTAGATTTAAATTACATTGCGAACTTGTAACAAAATCATTGCCGTGGTCTCAGACGGAGTCATGAACTTCAGCTAGTTATAATTTAAAAGTGTAACGTTGGACAAATTTTTCAATACAAATATTACTTTTATTGCAACCATTGAGCAGAGCTCTGAGAAGCTTCTCGGAGATTAATATTATTTTAATGAGTTCTTTTCTAAAAGCCAATTAAAATCGAAAATTCGTCAAAAACATATTTCAGTAAAACATCTTGAAGTATGGAGTGCTCAGTGCTCTGTTTGTATGAAATGTTTTAATAAAAATAAAAGGGAAACTTTAAATCAGCAATTTGTAAATATGTTGTATACAATGTACATTGAGGTAGGTAGAAGACCTACCTACCGTGCGGTAGTTATTAGTGTAATACCTACCGTGCGGTAGCTATAAGTGTAATACCTGTCGGTGGAGCGCAAGTCGTGTAGTCTCATTAAAACTTTCCTCAGACTGGGCTTGCACGTGTTTTTAATTTTTATCGAGAGCACTCGTTAGCGGGCGCGGGGTGCATGCTGCGGCTTCCCGCTTTGATTACGGTAATGACGTCTCCAGTCCCAACTCCACTCATCTCTCTTCACTATCTTCAAATTATTTCTTTACAAATTGATGCATCTTTTTAATTAAGAGACTTTATGTCCATAAAAAGTTATATCATAAAATTTCTAGAGCTTTAACATATGGTGTCTTCATCTATTCGCTTTTCACAACTTTGCCCTCAATACATTATGCAACACTTTTCTATTTATAAACTTACGCAATTAATGCTTAGACATTATTTGTTTAAATTTATTTATTTTATATAATTAAAATATATTTCAATAGTTTGAATCCTTATTCTGAATATATATAGACATATATTATAGATATGTATTTGCCTAGTATTTTAAAGTAGAGTATACACCGTCATAGCCAAAATGATTTTCTTATCTTCGTTCACGTTCACAAGTGATCACGTTTTATTAAAAATTTTAGAAAGGAAGAATTTTCATGAAATTTGATTTAGTAGGTACTTTAATAATATAAAGTGTACAAAATTCTTGCTTCTTCGAAAAATATTATCACCACATTATAGAAATAAAATGTTCTACAGTTATTACTGCCAATTTCGTTAAAATCGATAGACCTGTTTTTGAGTAATGAAGCTTAAGCATACATACTACTAAATTTGGTTTGATATACCTATTTGATTTACAGTGGGAACTAACATGCAATTTTGCAAATTGTATGGCCTTTTTGGTATAATTAATATAACTTAAAACTAGCAATTATTCTCTCCGCTTTTGAAAGATGTAGTGATAAGTAGCAAATGTGAAGTAAGCCCTATGTGGGTAGGTATCATCTGTACAGTTCTTAAGAGGAAGTTAAGCACGTTGTATACCAAGTCATGATATAAAATCGTCTGTAGTATATAAAGCAAGCGATGATGCATATGCGTGTTCATCTGCATAGAGAATGGATGCAGCCGACAGGGGCCAACAAATCCGCTTAGCACGGTCACTGGCGCCGCCTATGCCGCGCCGGCCCGGTACCGATGCAACGCAAGCGGCCTTAATGGATTTTTCATGTCGATTGCACTCTGTATAAGTGTGCGTACGAGATTATCGAAAGGTTTGAATGGAAATTTTATTGTACAAATATATTTTTTTTATTTTTTATTCAGCAAAAACAGAGAAGCGTTCTATCGATCCCAACAAACTGGTAGATGAATTACAATTTTCGTTTTATAACTATCAGTTATTTTAAACCTCAAATATCAAATTCAAGAACAAAAACAATTTTATTCTAATTTTAGTTACAATTAAAACCATATAATATAAGTGTTAAATAAATCATTAAACGTTAGTTGGAGTGGTCATTTAAAAAGAAGTTTCAGAGCTCTGTTGTACATATGAAGTGGTTCTCGTATTGGCAATGCTTTATACTTTTGCATATTCTGTAGCGTTGAGAGTAAGCGAAGAACAATTTTCCAAGCCATCTTGAAACCATTAATAATCATTAGGACTGATATCCTTTGGCTTATTGTTGCGACGCTTAGGACGAAAACCGTATATTTTGACATTAATTTTATAATGATTGTACCAAATACAATGAAGAATTGATGAAAATTAGATTTACCAAACTTTATTCAGACTAATGGATTAATGGAATTTGTTGTATATATTCAACTTCGATAAAAAACAAACTTACTCGTACTATAGATTTATATAGTAAGGAATTCAATTATACCACTAATAATTACCTGTCCACTTGCATAACGACGAGTTTGCTGCCCATTCATTTTTGCATCACAACTTCACATGTTAATTACTTCGTGATATAATTGCTGTTAATATTCTAATTAATACCTTTTATAATTTTACCGTGACATGCTGTTTTTTCTGTATAAGAGCACATTTTTTCTTAAATTGCGGTAAAGGAGCGATGCCTTCGGCGGCGTTGCTTTTATTTCTTGTGCTACTTACATTTGGTTACGGACAAAAGGAAAAGCCTGTAAGTATAATTTAACAATTCAGTAAATTAATGTACAACAGATCTAGCGCGTCTGCAATTAAATTGTTTGATATATTATATCACTGAAAACAAAATTGAGATGTTATGAATATTCTTAAATGTTGTAAAATATAACTTATTCATTTTGTCTTAAAAATAAAATAAAAAAATCGAATTAATTTTGTTATATTTTTAAGTATTAGTGTTATATATTCATGTAATTTATATATAAATTTAACTATGATACTTGAATCTAACTTAATCACAAATCTGATACTTTACGTCTACCGAAACCCTATCATATCAAATTTGTCAGTGTAATAATTGCTGAAGACAGATGAAGCTCACAAGGCAATTCCCCCAAGCGCTTCCCAGCACTTATACTAAATCAATTTTTCAGAATTGTGAAGGTTGTATCATGTTTATGAAACGCTACAGTTACATCTTGATGATTAATGTCTGAAGGTTTCGCGACACTGTTTATCAATGTCCAAGGTCTTCATCAACTATTACACTATACATATTGAATTTATGTATTGTTTTTAACAATGTTTTAATTAAGACCCAGAATATTATTTTTTATCTCTATTATAATATCGTATGAACCATGCGTGGTATATATCAAATTTCTTTAATGTCAAATATTATGTCAAAATTGTATTTTTTTAAACGTAATAAAGACAAGACAACGATTCTATGTCTTTTAAATTAATATTTAACGTTACACAACTTGATGTGCAGTGGGTCGGTCCCCGTGGAATGTGATCTTAATAATTTTCTTTGAGAATGTTATGTCATTTTTAATATTGGAGTGACTTCTTTGCTTTTACCTTGTTCACAAAGGAAATGTATGTAGATCTAAGTCTAAGGGACTAGCTAATGAAACTACCTACGTTGAAGATGCGTAAAACTTATTACATATTTATAGTTTCGTAGAATATTTCGAATTATATTTTCTTTACTTATTTTCTCATTTTGTTTAGATAAAGGGATATTACACTAATTTTGATCGTATTAAATAGAATCAGGGATGTTTTATGAGATGCCTTTATGTATCTTTTATTTAATGCATACCTACTTGTCAAAGTGATTTAAATATATGAAGAAATAAAAAATAATATAAATTTGATTTGAGGTTTTTTTGTAAAATTCAATAACTGAAAAAGTACTTAAAACTTGAGTAAAATATTATCATTACTTCCATAATAGATTTGTATCCTCGAGCTATGTTATAACAAAGCCATGTATTTAGAGATACCTATGTGTATATTACAAATTAAGTATTTGTAAGGTATGACCACAATTAAATTTTGTTTAGGTACCAATGAAATAGCTGAAAATATTTACAATCAGCGTTGACAAAAAATGGATTATTGAAAGATTATTGAATGATGAATTATTGAAATGGGTAAAAGTTTGTGTGCTCAAGTTATAATTATGACAAAACGAGAGTATGTAATTTCTTAACAAGTTGAAGCTCTATGACGGTCAGATAAAATCTTCGATACACAATACACGTTACTCATCAATACTGTTATTGCAAAAATGTACATAGTAAGGAGGAAAACTTAATATTGTTATGTACAGATATAAATGCTCTTATAGTTCAAAGAGATTTTTGTTCAGGTGTATAAGTTATGTGGAAATCTAAATCAAACAATATTATGGTTTTTATAACAACAAAACTAGTATTATAAAAGAAACTAATGTATAACTGTCTGTATATGCGCTTAAAATATAAGGCAGTCTTTACGTCTTTAAATGTTGTACAGTAAGTTAAAATTGCTGTTTAAGTTGAAAAATATTCCTGAAAGTTTTAATCTAGACACCTATGTGACTTCGGGTGCTTTTAGATTAATTTAATAAATCATACATTTAACTTAATGTGAGACTATCTTCTAATTGAGCTATTGTAGTATATTTACGAGAGAGAACTTGACGAGAACGTATCGACATCTGGGAAGGTGTTACTTTGAGTTTGGTCGAAGTGGCCTGAAGCAGAGGAACTGTTCTGCTAATCTGCGGCTACTTGACAGTCAATCTGCAACCCATGACAGACTCTCCGGGAGAAATTGGTTGAGAGGATAATATTTAATAGTCTACCGTATAGCTCACCGGTACCGGTAGCTCAGTTGGTAGAGCGACGGGACGGTTTCCCAGTAGTCGCGGGTTCGAATCCCTGCCCGTATCGGTTTATTTTTCATTCTATATTTATAAATTTAAATAAGCTTAACATGGCTATACATGTTTACAGATATTTTCAAACATCCTTATTGTGGTAAATTAGATTGCTTTAGGTTATTGTGTATTCTGTTTTTATAACATAAACCTTAACGTATACTGTTTAACGATTTCTTTTAAGAAAATTATTTATTTAGTCATGTCATGAACCATGACTTCAATATAAAATCAATTACCACATTTTTCTCGATGTTGTTATTTAAAAATCTATTTACTGTTTCATTCTAAGATGCCAAAAAAGTAAATTGCTGAAATTAAATTTAAATAGATTTGTGAATATAAAAGCTTAAAAAATGATATTTTGCAGATTAATTTCGTTTTGGTCCAACGATAACTGTTTTTAGCCCCTTTTCAATAAAGCTTTCCCTTTCAAACGTTTTTATATCAAACAAAGATCTCGGAGGGCAACTGAAAATTGATTTCACGTAACTAAATTGTATTTTCAGGAACTAAGTGAAGAAATCAAAGAAATAATACAACATGTTCACAACGAGTGCGTCGGTAAAACAGGGGTCTCAGAGGGTGAGTACTTCGCACCTTTGTTCTTTATTTGTTTTTATGCCGATATATTTGCTGTATCTAATGCCTTAAAACAAGATAGTAAATATTTTAAAACATATGTTTTTATCGGAATTAAAGTACATAATATCAATTTACATACCCTTAGAATTTATGAAGATAATGTAGATAAACAAATACATTACTTTAAGTACATGTAAACTATGCTCTCATAGTATTAAGTTATTAGAATATAACTCTAAACGATATGTTTTTCTTGCTTGCTCTCAGAGGATATAACGAATTGCGAAAATGGTGTATTCAAGGAGGACATGAAACTGAAATGCTACATGTTCTGCTTGCTTGAGGAAGGGAGTCTTGTAAGTTATTGGCGTTTGATATTTATCTTGTAACCTATATTCATAGTAACCAAGACATAACGCGAGAATGCGTTATCTAAGTCTGAAGCATGAGAACCTTTTGTGATAATAGAACCTACAATTTTATGGTCAAATTACACAAATACATAATCTTAGGGACACCTATTAAATAAAAAACAAACAAAATTAGATTGTTATCAGAGAGTAGCATTCAAACAAAATAAACATTTTATTTGAATAGTTCGTGCGTACTAATCAGGTAAATTATATAGTGGTTATTTATTTTTCTTATATAGGTAGATGACGAGGGCAATGTTGACTACGACATGATGGTGAGCTTGATACCGGAACAATACACGAACAGAGTCGTTAATATGATAGACGGCTGCAAACATCTTGGTAATTTAAATAATATGGCGGTATAATTAAAAAAAGGATTAATTTAAAATTTCTGTACATTGCTCTAGGTTTATAATGCTACAAAATTCATTTGGTGAACTTTGTAATTTTTATTGCAGTCCGATTTATTTCGATTCAACAATTTGGTTTTATATATTTTTTTCGAATGGAATTTAACCATTTCAGTCAAGTCTGAAATTAAATCTGTGGAAAATATGCGTTTGGGATTTATATGTTATCTTGATAATATGAAATATTCAATAAAAATGTATGAATATTCAAAACGTATATAAAACTAGGACAATAAATAGTTTTTTAATAGAATACATATTTTTTAGATACGCCTGATAAAGATAAATGCCAACGAGCGTATGATGTCCACAAATGTTCGTATTCCAAAGATCCCAAAGTAAGTATTTTTGAAGATTAACCAAAGAATACAATTTGAAATATACAATTCTTTATGACAGGAAAATATTATTGTCTTGACTAAATTGGTTGACAACAAAAATAAAACTTATTATATGGCGCGATTATTTTCAGTATTACTTATCATTCTTTTCTTTTTCAGTTTTATTTCTTATTTTAAAAAGCTGAGGATGGGAAAAGCGTTCAATATAATTTAGTTTTAAACAAAATCATTGTTTCATTTTGTTTTTTTTTTATTTCTTATAATGCAGTCATTATTGAATTATACGTTCGTTGCATAGGTCTACACGTATTCGTAAATATAAAAAATAAAAAATATAATAAAGTTAAAGTTAGTCTGTCAAAATCAAAACTATTCTTGCTAGAAATAAGCTATAGTTGTTTGTTCGTCGACGGAAATTATATAATAGCTTACAATGTTATAATTTTAATTTGTTGATAAAAATATTCAGTATTAAAATATTTATATTTTAATATTAAGAACATTAACAAAATTGAACGCCACGGAAGGTAATCAGTAACTTATTCAAGCAGCAGTTTTTAAGGCGAAGAGATATGTACCTAGACATTATCCCTTTTTCGGTGAGATGAAATACTTGTAAATAATGACTTAATTTGGCTTTAGCCGCAGGCCGTCTGTTCGTCTGTTTTTTCGTGAAATATTTTCCAAGTTATTTCAGATTTTAAAATAAGTATAATACTTAACAATTAATTTGGCTCACGAGAAATTATTTTTGTAAGGAAAAATAAATGAGTTCGAATCTTGTAAGACATGTAATTGTGGTCTTTAGTGAAAACGAATTCAAAGGAATATTCTCGTTACGAGTTAATTCCGAAAACGGGAGTTTTTATTAAAAATACTTACGAAATCACAAGAAGATTTCCAAATTGTTGTTGGGAATAATACTTTTGTATAATTTTAATAAGCCTTATAAGATAAGATCAAGATAAAAGAAACTAGATTGTTAGTGCCCGTTCGGTCGTGTTTTTGTCTGAGACTAACTTACGGGTGAACAGATAGATATCTCGGTAGAGCGATTCTCAATATGCCGAAATAAAACATACAACATTGAAATTACAATAATAGACTACGTTATTTAACAGCAAACGACATTCAAAAGACGGAAAAACCGAGGGTCGGAACATCTGCACATAAAGAGGCAATTTGGAGATTGCCGGGGGCGCGCTACTGCCACAGAGAATTGTACTCAAATGTATTCAAAATTAAAAAACGAGGAAAATATTTCTAAAAAATTCATTGCGGTAAAATAAACAGCAGTAGCTTGTTACTGTGGACGAGCCGCCGCGAGATGTTCGGAGGGTTGACGTTCTCTCAGCTGTTTTCTCGACAAAAACCGTTTCCATTAAAAAAATATGTATGTTAAAATACGCAATCAAAATACACATATTACATTGATAATGAAATAAAAAAAACAAAAATTATTACGTTTAATTAGGTATATCATATCTTTGTCTTAGAATTCTTAAAAATAAAACTTCTTACAATCATAGCCAACAAACACGGCTAAAACAATCTTAATTCTTAGATAAAATTTGATATATATTTAAAAACGAATTGCTAACCAGCGCTGATTAACACCGAATAGAACCTCATAATTTAGATAAAACCTAAATTCAGCTACGTACGTTGAACACCATTTATTATAATGACGATGGTCAGAATTCGTCGGTTAGCTCAGACTAGAGTGCAACGTCTAAAGGCTACGGATGTCGCAATTTGGCGCGGAGCCGCCGTAATGATGGCCGGCCGCGGCGTACGTGCGCTGGCTAAACCAATCCTTCGTTTCAATAATCATTTTATCAATAGAGCTTTAGGGATGTCCGCCATATTTGGTATATATTTATTTTAGGTACCAGAGCTTATACAGAAACTAAATTGTGACAAATTTAGGCACAGCTTATCTGTATAGAGACCTCTTCCAGCTACCCATGAGTGTTGGAAGAGAAGGTTAGTAAAGGCAGAAATGGGTACACATTTTTTATAACATACTACGTGTTTAATAAAATTGCTTATAATTCACCACAATTTACAGTGATTTAGGCCACTCAGCACATATTTTCTTTTATATACATATTTATTTATATAATGTATCTAAATCATAGATTATCAGAAGATATAGGTTATTGTATCTATAGGTATATAGTTTATCCCACCATTGGATTCGTGTTGTCCAGATAGACAAATTTTGTAGAAAATAATTATAAGATTAATGTATTTATTTCGGCGCCTATAGTAGATTGAAAGAAAGTAATAATTTAAAATAAAATATCACAGCCAGATTTCTAATTAATAATGTGAAGTTTGTGTGTAGGTTCAGAGTTAGGTATATTTTGAATAAAAAATATATATTACGATTACATTAAAATACAACTATATATAATAAAGCCTAAAGGAAAGAAAGAAGTGTCAAAGCAATATTTAGATTTAAAAAAAGATTTTCGATTTTTATATTAAGGTAAGATAAGGTAAGCATAAGATAATGATAATAAAAAAAGAAAACCTAAAAACTTCCTGTTCATTTTGGCGACGTCACATTGTTAAATTATTTTTTTATATAAACAAACAAAAAAAAATCCAAGAAGATCAGTGCTAGTTCTTTAACACCGCAGGACAAAAACAGGAAATGACTAGAACCTGTGACCTCGTGGATGTCGTCCTGTCGTTTTGCTAATTGACCTACAGTACCCGCTCTGATCAATCTAGGATTTTAATGTAATTATATAAATAAGTTTAAAGATAATTTAAACTTGAATATCACATGTATAGTCAAAAACGAAACTACAAACATTGTTTTATCTCCAAGTTTATCATAAGTACAAAAAAAATACAACAGTTTTTGTTTTTTTTTGTAATTTAAGTATCCAAGCCCAGACAGGTATTCAGAATCTGGCTGACAATGATGGATACCCGTATGTGATAATATCAGGTTACAGCTAATTTTATAATGGATAGAGGGTGGAGACTAGCAATATCCCTTTATCCTAATTGAACTAAAAATGTAAAGGCTGGATACAATGCGCATAAAAAATCATAAAAAGAAATATGTTAGCTTCATGTTTATAAAAGAAAGAGGAGCAAAAAGTTTTTAATGTTTCTAACTTCATAGTGTAAGGATGAAATATATGTAAATACAAAGGGAAGCTACGGAAGTCAAGGAGGGTCTACGATGCGCTACGAGTCGGTCGGTCCACTGAATCTTTCTTTAAATTATCCACTTCTATAACGTGCTTCAATTTAATAGCAACTTGCTTTTGAAAATATTTATTTTTAAAAATTGCTCCCAAAAATTTTTTTGTTTATTTAAAAAAAGCTTGGTAAAGGTATCGTACACACTATACATAATATCTAAGATTTTAAATATGTATTAAAAAGTAATCAAATAAATTCTACAATCGTAAATATAAAGGATTCTATATCTCTAATGTATTTACAAACAAAAACAATTTATTGAACAAGATAGTATCGTAAAACAAGGCAATTATCTAAATAAATTGAGTTAGCCCTGCTCGCTAGCGACCCGTCATCCACGTCATAGTTGCCTTCAAAGGAATCGTTATGTTTCGCTATTTTAGAAGGTGTTTGTTTCGGAGGCGCGCTAAATGAATATTGATGACATCATAGGGTCGGAGATGATTTGCTGAAAAATTAGTTTCTTTCCATCGTTTTATTGTTGCTGCTAGAGGGAGTGATGAAGACTAATATAGGCGTTAATTTAACTTAGTAATGATAAAAGATGTATTTATAACGGTCATTAGTAATATTTTGGATTTAAATTAAGCAATTAATATAAATTACATTACTTTTTATATAATATGTAGGCACGTTTTGGTTAAAATTATTCATACATCAAGTTAGGGATTGATAATGTTATGCAAATGAATATGCAATTGGAGTGTTATATTAAACTTTTGCTTGGGGATACATCAAGGACGTGTGTCATCTTGGCGGGGTGTCTGACCGGAAGACACAATTTATATGCAAATTGAACACAAGATACAAGCCACAGATATGCCGCTCTTGTGCCGCGTGCGGGAGTCGAGTGCGGCTGCCGGCGGGACTCAATACCAAGGGGTCTTATATTAACACTTCTAAAATTACTTCCCAATTTCTTGCAATGTTTAACTATGAAATAACTTCAACTATAGCTAGAAAATAACCATCTTCTTTTGATAACGAATAAATAAAGATTTGTTAATTAGTATTCAGAAAAGTAAACTAAAATCATAGAAATGTAAAAAACGGCGAAGAATATTTACTTTTATTTCAAGCTCATTTCATAGCAGTAAAGTTAAGTGTGTTTATTTAAATTTTCCCTTACTGTGTTCGCTCGCGGAGGTGTGTACATAGTTTAACGATTGCCTTGCGGCAGTTTCCAAAATTACCTGGTTTGTAATAAAATGATATACTTGTAGGAATTGTATCTTTGTAAGAATATCAAATAGAATAATATTTTTATACCGTTAAAAGGTAGTTTGTATTTTTCTTATTAAAATGGAGGTTAACAAAGAATAATAGAACAGACAAACAGTTTTCTTATATAAATACTCTCTATGTTTCAGTGATTGCATTTTCATTCAGAAGTCAGCCTGACTCAGTTTTTCGTATCCGAAGATAATGTATATATATTTTGGATACGGTAGAATAATATCCAAACAAAAAGTAAAATAGAACTTACATCAAAATATTAATATAGATAATATTGGTTTTTGTTTTGTATTATTACACGTGTTTTAAATATTTTCAGTAATAAAATAATTTCAAATCCTTAATCGGTCACATAATTTTGTTTTATATCGGCTTATATTTTTTTGGAAACTGTAGTATATTTTATTTATTTTTCACTCAGCTTTTGGGTTCACTCAATAGAATATAAACGGATAACACGATATATTTTTGGAAAATCCGAAAAATTGGATACACTATTCAGGCACCCAACAATCCGCACAATAAAAGCGATCAAAACAGATATGCAAATACTTCAAACAAAAGTGCGAAAAAATGGGAAAAATACCGTATCTATCCTGCGCTGAGCTTAGATTGTTTTGTTTTGAGTGCGATGGCTACCACTGGCTAAGCCAATTAGTGTCCACTTCGGTAAACACCGGCTCGTTAGCGGACTTGTGTGTTTTATTCAATTCAATTTGCTAACTTTACTGCCACTTATTGATGAGGCACGCGTTTCTTCGAATTATTTTAAATTACGAAACTTTATAGAATGATTTACTTTACTATATTCTCTAAGGTTTTTTAACGGTTTTTTTATTTATTTTTATATATTTTTAAAATATTTATAATATGTATGTGTATTTTTTTGTATTTATACTTTCCTGATTCATGATCCGTAATGCTTCGAGCTCATGAGTAAGAACCCCGAATGGGTATGAAACTACTTGGACAAAAGTCCGATATAATTGATGTGAATACGGGTAATCATAAAAACGTAATTTTCTTACTATCCTATTATGCTTGTTTTTATAATTTCAATAAGATAATTATGTACCGAGAAATTGTCTTTGGGATCGAAATCGCGACGTCTCGCAGTAATCTAACCCGTGACTTGAGAGTCAATGGACTGTTCTATTACAACTCCGACCGATACCTTTATTACTTATGTACTTTGAATATAATAGAAAAACATATCGACAAAAAATAATATAAATTATTTATATAGAGAATAAACAAACAATACAAAAAACTTTGTTAGGTTTTTAATTGACCCAAATATTTCTTTATGGATGTAGAGTCAATTATATCACTCCCAAAAAGTGTTAACAAATCCCGGTCTATATATTGTAGTAGAAAAAATATCACTGTAATTGTATTGTAGTTTCAAATATGATGTAGGTGTTGAGCAACCTTTCAGATTCATACGCATTATAACGTGGCGTTTATTGAGTAGAAAATTAAATGCAAAATCACGGAGGAGTCATGTCATACCGCCAGTGGGGTGAAATAATTAATGTTGTATACGGAAACTCAGAAATTTGCTTTTATAAAACTGAGCAAAATTTTTTCCGAAATAGATTATTCTAATTTTATGAAACAATATTGTAGTATGGGATTAATTTGGATCGGGGGTCATGCGCCATGGAAAGTCGTTTTAAAAACATGGTGCGGCCATAATGATTGCTTGATGAGAGCCATACTGAGCGCTCAACTTGGTATATACTTAGAATGGCTGTATGCAATACTAAGCAGATGTTTATATATCATCATTTATATGATATATCTATGAGATAATCCAATTATTTTAATTATAGGAAGATTAATACATAGCCCATTTGCGGTAATGCGGGAGAAAAATGTAGCTACAATTATAATAATGCATGCATTATTAAATTATTGTCTAAAATCCACTTAAAGTTATATATATGAAAATGTTAGTAGCGACCTCAATTTATGAAAAAAATGTTCTGTAAACAATTAGAGTTTAAAAGTTTCAGACGTCGTCAAGAAAAATATTGTTGCACTTCAAAACTATTAAAAATAAACTGCTTAGCATTATTTCTTCTGTTACTTTAAATTCTCCACTGATAATCTTGGATGATTATGGCATGTGCTTTACGATAGTAAAAACTTACAATAAATAACTCACAGCCACGATGTACAGTGCTTATGAACTATTCAAACATACAAAATTAGAAGCTCTTACATAAATTAATTATTTTGAAATCATCAAACTTCACAGTTGGCCTTTGGTTAACTCGATACTCGAAAACTAACTTGTTAGTGTATACAATGTTAGTGTGCGGGTAAATTAGAGAGTAACCTAACGAATACTTAGTACTTCAGTCATAGGCACTAGAGAGGGACGAGTTGAGAATGTTCTAACAAGTAAACTGTCCCAGACCCGCGTCGAATAATAATGCACAAAACGCGACGACTCTAGAACCTTTACAAAACCATAACTACACTCGGAACTTGCTCGGATATACTCGGAACTTGTTCGGATATCTTTGAACACTTCGCGTTCTCCTAATATTACGATTTTAGGCTAACTTTGCCGCATTGCATTTTGTTCTTTTGTTTATTAATGAAAAGTGTATTGCTATGTTTTAACGTTGTATGATTTAAATTTGTATTTTATCTTTGATTTTCTAAAACAACGTTTTGCTATTGTATAGTACTAGGAACAAAGTCTATAATTTTTAGTATTGTGATTTGTTTTTAAAAATGTATTTATTTAATACGTAATTTGGCTCCTCAAATATAAAACAGAATTTTGAGAATAAAGAAGCCATAAAGAAAGAAAATACGACACTCTTAACATTTTGAAAAGTTTATTACTCATATTCAGACTCGGTTTTGGGTACAAAACTTTTATGTTTAAAATATTTCATCATTCATAAGATGATTGACAATATTAAGCGCTAGAAAGATGAAAAAGGCTAGATTTGTTATAAAAATGTACCTTTACAATAAATATGTCTTTTAACCTTATAATTAATAATATAAGCAGGAAAAACAATAAACGCATTACAATAAGTCTCGAGAATCAACTATTGGTAAAAAAAAATTTCTGGATATATCTATGATCTAACGTATCATTCAATAATTCAAAGTTCTTTTATTACGCCTATAAATGGAGTAAAATAATTCTCTAATTGTTTATTAAATTATCTAAAACAAAATTTCAAATCCCTGTAAGGAAGCAAAATATTATGACAAGTTTTAGTTTTCTAGCGCGTATTTTTGTAATTCAACAAAGCCAATACCGACAAACTACAAAAAAGGGACGTTCCACATATGAGGCACCATACATATTTATTGTTGTTTGTCTAGATACATTTATACATACAACAGGACAAGTTGAACTGAGTTTTTCGAAAGTTCTTCTTTACTTATTTGAGGACGGTCGGAGCGAGCGGCGAACTCCGTAACTTCTGTTATTGAATTTAATGTACCCTACCTCGCAGCTAGTTTCATTCCGTGTCGATAAAATCACTTCAACTACTTACATTAATCTTTAGGTGCATCTTATTCGACCAAAATCTTGTCATTAATACAGCTGCAAAGCTTAATATTATTATTATTTCAAAGCTTGATATTATTATTATTGTTTCAATGCTTAATATTATTATTCCAATAGTTTCTCGTACGTGCTCGATGTGATCTTTAAAAAATGAGACTATTCTTGACTTTTCTTCTGAAAAGGAAATGTTTAAACTATAAATTAAATCATGCAATTAATAAGATATGTAAATAATCTTTTATAAAACTAATTGGTTTTGCATAACTACATCAAAACATGACTTGTATGTCGCCTCGTTATTCAGTCAGTAAGTAAACGACACAGCGTTAAAACGTAAATCTTTCTCTGGGTTTGCCGCAAAAGGTTTTCTTAGGCTAACATTTACATTTGGCACCGACGTCTCCCCGTCGACTGTTTGCAAGAAAAGCCGTTTAATCACAGAAACAGGTGGAGAAAGCCCTCACCAATATTCATATTGGAAATTCTCTTCAAATACCGCTGTTTACTCAAATAAACAGCATTAGAGCTGTAAATAAAATATAAGACTGGTTTACGTTAAACACAAAAGTGGTGGAAACATATTATTTTTCTAAAACTAATACAAGTCTTTCAGGCTCAGGAAAGAGGTAGTGAAACATCCAATGGACACTGAAGTTACTGTGAATACCTGCACGTATTCAATTTTCCCGACAATATTTCACCCTACTGGCATTCGACGCGCTTTACGTGGTCCCACAAGAATTTCTAAAACACATTTATGTTAGGGAAATGAAGTGACGTTTTTGAGTGATCTCAAATTTGCAAAGAAATCTGCAGTAAAATGATAAAAATGTCCGCGGGCGGTATTTGTTTCGTATCAATATCCGGATTAGGGTGAATCGAATTTGGTTTGTACGATGAGGATTTATGCAGTGCTCTCAATTTCCTGTGACGACAGCGAAACATCCGGTATGCAAGTCCCCTCATCCCCCCCTCCCTTCCCCTTGCCCCCGCGAGCGACGTGGTCTCTCAACTCAACTATCGGTCCAGCGGCAAATAGACCGCATTTGCATAACGGAAAAATATATACATAATATTGATAATTCATTTGATTATAACGTTGATATTTTATTTTTACCCCCATACAGTATTTTTATAAGACTGTGATCTGTGGTACTGTACTAACAAACCTGATCAATGTGGTTCGTTACAGCGAATCGAGTATTTCTTAGGGTTGCTTATATATTCTACGAAATCTCATATATTTTATAGTTTTAATGGAAATTAAGATAAATGAATGAAATATCGAACGAAAACAATATGTAATACATTAATAATTTTAAAACCAAAAAATATATAATAAAAGAAATAAAAAGTCGACAACCCTACAGAATTAAAAGTAGCTTCTGTTCCAGCACGAGGTCGATTTCGGTTCGTTTAAGTTTGACATCCATAACGCGTCTGTTTGTGTAGCAGCTCCTGTATATGTAGCACGATGACAGAATTTGCAATGAAAATTTCGCTAGTCAATGTGAATTGCAACAGTGAACCGACATCTGGCCTTTCATTGGTTTATATTAACGAATCCACATTACATACGATATTATCAATGGTACTTATAATTTCCAATCGTTAATACATTCTGGAATGGTAATTAATTTTAAATATATGATTCTATTAAAAGGATAATAATTTTGTAGGATATTTTGCGGACAAGCGAAAATTACTTTGCCCAGTTAATAAAAACGGTATGTTTGTTGTCATAAACGCAAGCTAAAACTCCTTAAATATTTAAACCGTAAAATCTGTTATAACGCGGGAGTGAAGGTATGTTTGTCCTGATCCTAAACAAATAACAAGAATTTAATGAGCCTGAAACATGAAAATTATTCAAATGATACGAGCATTTTTGCATCGTCATGATTGTAGTTGTATATAATTACGAAATTATTATATTTAAATCTTTTCCCATCAATTCTGATAACAATATAACTATATTACTTCAATCTGAAAACAATGTTTGAAAATATTTAAATAACCATCGAAAATAGCCATGTTAACCTTTATAAATTTCAAATAAATATAGAATTATAAATAAATTGTTACAAGCACGTATTCGAAACCGCGACCTCTGGGAAACAGTCCCGTCGCTCTACAAATTGAGCGATAGAGCTTACTACGCATACGCTAATTCTATATTTATTTAAAACTTATAAATATAATACTGTATTTACAACTAAGTTACTTAACTTTGCTATATACATTATTATATTTTATTATAATAATATATTTACAATCAAGTTATTCGAAGATGATAGGTAATTTGTAATAAAATGGAAGCACAAATAATTAGGCTGAAGGTCTGGCGTTGGGCGTCAGCCGCAGAGGAAGCACTTAAGAAACCAGCTGTTGCGACTGCTGCGATCTGGTGGATTTTAAGCGGCTGGGATCTACTTGAGTAGATACAATTTAATAATAAGTTCGTACTAAATAAGAAATTTATTTCTATTATTAATCTTACATAAATAAATATCTTATTCTTAGTAACTATTATAATATTTTAAATTATATATCTTTCCAGTTTTAGTCTTAAAATCGTGAGAATTTTATTAGTGTATATAACAAAAGTTTCTTTATGTATATATAATATTTAATTAGTACTAATGATAATTAAGTTTGTTTTTTTCGAACAAATATCATGAAATATAGGTTATAACCACTCGATATTTATATCGAAATAGCAGTCTTTCATTAAAATCTTTCGTTTTCCCGTTATTTCATATAACTCTTGGTAGACTCTGAATACCAATGCACATAAGATTGCACAACTTTCTATTAATTTACTTGAAAAACTTTATTATTGCTTTTTATGATTTATTAGTATTCATTACTACGATATGTTGTATAAAGGCCGGTCAGTCGATAGGGACCCGTTTTCCATATAGATAGGTTTCCTGACACTATTGCATAAATATACATGATTTACTCCAAAAACTACTCAAGCAACCCCTTTGCTTGATCTGATAAATTTGATCGGACGACGAAATTATTATACGAAATAAGTATGGAATACATCTTTGTTTCATATTATATAAATAATCATAATTTATTATCACTGCTGCTTTTGTAATTAATTACAGATATTGTAATAAGTTTAATATCATTCAACAATATAATTAATTCTAAGTACCCTTGTAATTTCTTTTATATAATTATAACATATTAAGAGGTCTTAATTGGCAATTTTAATTAGCTGCTAGTGAGGTTGTTCATTTTTGTGGTGGAATCACGAGACAAATCGTGAGGAGCGGCGCGAACCCAATTAAAAGCAACGGAGTCGACTACGTATTGAAAAGTCGCTGCAAGTGCACTTCGTTGCTGGCACACTGGCGGCATAATATATCTTTAGGGTTGACACAAATATGCAATAAAATAAAATGTTTTTTATTTTTAGGAAAAAAAAATTGGTGATTCACTATAATGACTATGATGATACTATTTCGTTACACATATAATATATACATTTTATAATTAAAAATATTTTTTGATAAATAAAATAGATTATTATACTGATAATGTTTCATTCCTTGTTGCTACAGTGGCGGCATAATTTATCTTTAGGGTTGATACAATTATTTGACATAAAAAAATGTTAATATTTTTTCTTTTAAATATTGCTGTTAAGCTATAACATAACAACATTAAGATATAACATTGATCATAATATTTTATTATACATATTTTTTTTATTTTTTTTTCTAATTACTACATATTTATAAAAATCACATAAATGATTCTGATAACATTTTATTATACAGTCATAGAATACATTTTTGATAGTCTTATCAATCCATTATTATATACGTATAAGAATTATTTGTTAATATTTATTGTATTTTAACAAACAACATATTGTATGTTAAACTTTTGAAACATTTACACAAAAGTTAGTAATGCAGTTTCACACTACCTCGAACAACGCTGGTTCCAAATGTAGCAGATTTTACGATTTTTTTGTATACAAAACAAATGAATTGTCGTTAAATCACATTTGTTGTTTGTCATAAACGAATTTTTCAACTTAAAAAATATATGTTCTTAGATCGATTGTACATATTTTTTTTCAAACATAATTGTCATCATTTTAATTTTATATGTGATTCAAAATAGAGCAAAAATATTTAAATTTTATTAAATATAAAAACAGTTTTATTTATTTTTATCTAAATCACAGTTTTTTCAACTATTTACTAATTAGACAATAACTAAATAAATAAATAACACATAAATAATTAATTAAACGTTCTTAAATTGTTAGAAAGCAGCCCTAGCATCATTTGCCGCACATAGCATTCATTTTTAATTCGACCCAGTCAAAGTTTGGCACAAACCGCGTGCGCCTGCGACGTGCTGGGAATAGTCTCCTTCATACTTTATTTAGTGTAAATCTTATTTCTCGTCGTATAATTAACATCATATATAATCCTTTGTCAAATTAAAAATATGAACATTTCATTTTATTATTTTAAAAGTAGAATTAATTTATGAAATCTTTATCCGTCGGAGTTATTAATTAACTTAACACATAAAGTGTAAAGATTCTAAAATATACGTAGAATTTTCTTTGGTTGTAATTCCCTTGGGTGTAGGTTTCCAATCGGCACTGGGAGGTCAGTCAGGAGTCAATGAAAAGCGGTAAAGTGGAGCCGCGGTGTTGATTAAACCCTGAAGCAATCGCCCCGGAAAGTATTTATAGGTACACCTGTTCGTTAGCAGCGCGGATCCCGGCCAACTCCTTGATTAGGCGCCAGCGGGCGTTCTTTTCTACAACAAATAAAAGTATTTTTCTTTTTGCAGCTAACTAAAGAAATCATGCTGGATTAAAAGAGTGAACTTTATGGTTGAAGTTTATATGTCTACTTTAAATTTAAACAGTCTGTTAGTTACTAAGTTAGCCAGCTAAAGCATTGAAATGAATCCTTAAAAGTTTAAATACTACAAAATGTATATAGCGCATTAAGTTTGTTCGTGAATGGTTAAACTATTATTGGGTTTGAATAGTACATTTTATAGATCGTGTTAATTTCTCCAAATTTCCTGTAGAAAACTATTTTAATTTGAAATAACATCGTTTTAAAGGAATATTTTTTTTCTCGTTTATTCGCTTATCACGTTACAATCAATTATTTGTAACTAATACTAATGTTCAAGATTATTGAGAAATTCAAATGATTTAAAAGCTTTACAATAATGTTTAGTAAAATATACTTCGCCGATGGTTAACAGATAAAAATAATATCGATAAACTTCGACTTGAAACTTATTAATTAAGGTAAAAAGTATTTTTAATAGCATTACCAAAGTTTTAAAATTGTTGGTAAGCATAAGTTTATTTTGATTTAACAATTATATAATAATATACATACAGAATGCTATAGCGGTGTAGTAACTCTACTGATAGAACGGCTGAAAGGTTTTCCAGAGATCGCAGGTTCAAATCCTGCTCGTGTTGATTAATTTTATATTTATATCATATAAGATTTCCAAAAATATCAAAGTATTTAAAATGGATTTTAATAGTCAGTTTTTATTAAAACCAATAGTTTCCATTTATAACGGAGTCTTACCTATAAAATGTCCTTAAGCTAATTTAGACAAATACTTGTACAGATATATTGTACTTATTTAGTCGTGAGTTGGTAAAAAAATATAAAAAGATTAATTTAATTAATAAACGATGACCAAAAAAACCCAATTCTGATATATAAATAACCAAATTAGATGATATAATTATCTGTTAAATTAAATCACAATAAATTATAAGGAAATACTAATAAAAGTTATTGTAGCGTAAGATTGACAGCGTGTGTTGGTTACGGGTTGTCGCACATGGTTCAGCGACGGTTTTGCATGTGAATGGGTTGGTTTTAGGCGTGTCTTGATCATAACTCTGGTCACGGATCTTCTTAATAACATCACGTTTGATGCGCCTCTATTATTATATTTTCATCTTAGATGGTCCCAGGACTGGGACTTGTGGCGCGTAGGTAATAAACGGTTGCGTGAGACTTTGATTTTTTTTTTTGCGTTCAAAAATTAATGAAATGCTTTCAGTTAGATAAATGTCTTTTATTTTTTTTTTTTTAAGTCGCCAGTTTTGTTTCGTCGTTTTTAACGAGATACAGTTTGTAATATATTTTGTAAGACATATTCATCTTCAGAATGTGAATTATCTGAACTAACTTAGTAAGTTTCAGACGAAAGGAGGTAGTTCAATCAGTAGGCTGCTCACGTTCTAAGAAGACGCTTACCTGAAACTTTTTCCACTTCTTAGCACATTAACCAGCCAATGCTTTAACCGACGGTGTTCAGCTCAACAAAACCTACGTACTTTATTATTATACTTTAATACTGTTCCACATATATTCTTAACTTTGTAAAATCTTACAGTATTTTGAATTTATAATGTATATTAAACATTATATAAAAATAGCATATATAATTTAGAGTAAAAATTGTAAAATACGAATTAGAATAAAATATATTTTATTGAAAAGAAGTCTAGATTGTTACCTAATTAGTAAAAATGCGAGCAACAGCAATTTAGTAGAAAAATAATTATTATAAAACAAATAAATTACAAATTGACGATAAAAAAATATTTTAAAAACACATTTTTTATAAATCGAGACGATATATATTCCAAATATATATCGCCAAGAGAGACCCTCGGCGCGAGAGTAGAGCCAGACAGCGAGTTCGTTACTCGCGCTCCGCTGACTCCGCGAGTGACACCGGGTCTCTCCACGACCAAATCTCACCGCAAAATGTATTAAATATAGAAAAAAAACACCTTTTTCAACTTTCTCAACGAGTTCAAGTGAGGCAGCATCGTTATAACGTCGGTGGTTAGTATAATCAGACCTCTATTGGAAATAAACAAGATTTTTTGCTTGGCTCAAATGTGAAGATAGTTTACACTTTAGAAATATATCTATTATATGTCATTGTAGTGTGTGCTCTGTTTTATAGTAGTGACCGGAAGCAGCTGACATCGATATAGATATTTAGCCTTCCACCGCGTCACGTCAGCTAATTCTCATTTTCAACAAAAACTCCCGGAAATTAGATATAAGGATCTCCGCTCGGATCCGGCTACGTGACGTCTGTTGAACACGTCACTTCACTATGTGGTAATTTCCGCCCTGTACTGGTGGAAAATTACTTTAGCCGCATTAAATTTCCGATCGCATAAAAATAATATGAAATATAGAAATAAAATTGCTACGGATACAAATATTAAATATTTTCAGCCCTTCCCTAAGAAGAATACATAATAAGTTTCTAATATATATGCAGTTTATATAATGTTTATTTTATTCTATTTAGAATTGACTTACAAACTTGAAATCGTTTCAAATACTGTTCTCAATTTTATTAATTAAATACGGCTCTCAAATATTTTTGGTAGTCTAAAAGACAACATATAAGCACTCTTCTTCTGCTATACTACCCCTCAACAGGTAAGTGCTGTTGAAGGGCTACAAGTGCGTACTCTAATGAGAACCTTCTATAAATACTTATGTATTTAGTAGTGCTACGGCAAGTGCCTATACAAATAAAATTACTCTGCCTTTTTCAATGGTAATAAATAAATAACTGAAAATATGTGACTAATTACAGTCATAGCAAATTATAATATATTTTATTTTTAATTATAAAAAACTCACACACGCAGATGCTCACACACAAACACACAAACGCATATGTGTGTGTTTATGCTGTGCGTGTATATACGTAGCTACTATGTAATAACTATGTAGTTATTTAAATAGAGTAGGTGTTAAAAAAATATACCTAATAAGTTCCAATCATTGTACTTTGCTATCGATCTTCAAATAGATACAGGCATTATTATTATTAAGAATAATTCAACAACATTATTTACATAACCATAACTAAAAGAAATAAAAGTTATTATTATGTTATGTATGTTCATTGAAAAATAGTAATATTCTCAAATTATAAATGTTTTCGTTAAATTCCTGTCATTGACGTCGCTGGCACGCTACGCGCGTGTAACACCGCACGTAAATAAGTCGCTCTGACGTGACAGGAGGAAATAGTTTTTCTTTATTAAATATCCCCAGCTATGCACTTTCTGTTAACTTATTGTTGTTTGTAAATGGTCTGTAGTTACAGATGTTTTTGAATTATGTTATTTGTTTTTGATTTATTAATATCAATGTTATTTTGTTGATATCATGAGCCTCATTGAGCTCAGAGTGAGCCTCAGTATTTCATTAAATTCCTGTAACTTATTAGTCATAGTAATTCTAGTATTGTAATACTTACTAGATTATAAATAACAAATAAACAAAAGATCTAACAAAGTGATTCTATTTTAAGATAAACCTTTGTAGTTAAAAATTCTACTGCTACTTATATAAATATAGAACGAATAAACCACCGTCCCGATAAAGACAATCACAGATAGAATGCTTAATTCACTGAAGCGGACAGCGATACGGTAGCTCAGTTGGTAGAGCGACGGGACGGTTTACCAATAGTCGCCGGTTCGAGTCCCTGCCCGTATTGGTTTAATTTTCATTCTATATTTATATAAATTTAAATAAGCTTAACATGGCTATACATGTTAAAAGATATTTTCAAATTCCTACTTCTACTATTGATAAATATTGATTTTTTTTATATTTTTACCTGATTTTAATTAAAATTTGATAATTATAACTATATATTTTCTAGTCACAAATATAAATTGTATTTTCTATTTTAAAGTCTTTTACTTCTTTATTTTAGATGACCTTTAATTTTATTTCAAGATTAAAATTATAGATTTTCTTGATTCGGATTTATAATTCTAATTTGGATTTTTATTATCTAGATTTATCTTTCTTATTAAGTTTTTTTTTTAATTTTGATACACACTAGACATAAGTGGTAGCTGCAGTCTACTTTATATTTTATTGCTTATATTTCTAAAATATTTAATCAAAATTATTTAATCGTACTAAATAAAAAAATCTACAACTCTATCATTGGCTATTCTCAGGTCTTCGGGAAATAAAATAAAACTTATTCTTACGTCAAGCGTATTACCACCAAACAAAATTATCATTTATACAATAAAACGTATGATATCGTTGACGAATACTGTTATCAAAGTTTGTATATTAATATTACTGAAACAGAACAGGTTTCCCAGATTACCATAATTTGCTTCGATGCATTTGAATAATGAGAACGTGTTTCACCCCGTCCCCTCACTACAGAGCTACACCCAGCATCCGTCAACAAATCTACGAAGTTTACTGAAATGTAAAACATGGATATTACCATTCGAACTATTAGCGGATGAAAGGGTTAAGGATAATACAAATTAACAAATTAGAAGTAATTAAAATACTAATCATTTCGGTATGAAGACGTACATTATAATGTGGTACATGCATGTCTGAATATATGAGGTAAGCATTGATAATCCAAGCAGGGTTTTGACAGGTTAAATTTGATGATAGTAAGACACAAGTAAAATGCTGCTGGGGCAAATTTAATCGTCTGTTTCTGTTGTATAAATCGTCAAATTTTCCCTTATTACAAATATTGTAAGTATATTTGTTTATCCACATCTCGATCGATGTTATTTGACTATGAGGGTCGAAGGGAGGGGGGGTTGATAGGCTAAATCGAATCCCGGGATAATTAGATGTAATAATAGAAATGCTAAACTATTATACATACAAGCGCTACAGACATACTCGTATATGCATATTTTAAAATATTATCAAGTCGAAATATGTGCATTAAATATTTAATGAATATGAAATCACTTGCAAATGTTTGTACGTTTGAAAATATCTATAAACATGTATAGCCATGTTAAGCTTATTTAGAACTTGTGAACAGTACGGTATTATTAGGTACTACCCTAGATCGAAAACTTCAATGGGGTTCACATATAACTAGCGAATAGACTTAGCTCGGCAGCTTTAGCAATCCAGAAAAAACGCCAATTAACAGGCGAAGTTACAGAGCGGTTTGTTTATTTCAGGTCCTTCCACAGCGTGAAGTCTGATGGTTTACTTTTATAGGGACACGCAGCTGATAATTAAACTATTTACATATTGCAGAAAAGGGCTATTCAGGCAATCTATAACCTGTCTAGGAGTCACTATTGAAGAGAAATATTTACGAAAATTAAAATTCGAACTTTGCTGTGTCAATATATATTTGATAATTTAATGTACGTTCATAAAAACTTTGAGCAATTGAGAAAATAGTAGTGATGTGCACTTTGTAAATACAAGAAATAAATACCAACTAGTTCCAATTCACACCAGGCTGGCAAAGATTCATAAGTCATTTTATGTACAATGTTTATAATAAAATCCCTGCAGAAATTAAAAAACTTTCACTTTTAAAATTCAAGTTCAATCAGGTGGAATGTAGTCAAGCATTGCCCTAGATCATATAAAAAAAAATAAAAAAGTAGTTGGTTGTGAAGCAGATATTGCGAGATAAGGCCTGCTTACGATTAAGGATTATATAAATGACAAATGACGTTCAAATAAATGTAAAACATTTTCATAGAATAAATATTTAAATAAATATAACCTATAATAATATACCTAATAACCTGCGATCGCTCCGAAACAGTTCCGTCGGTCTACTGATTGAGCTATACGGTTTATTTTTAATTTTATATTTATTTAAAATTTAAAGCATCTAGTATTATTATACTCTTAGTGTAATGACAGTCTAATAAAATTTTGCTAATATAATTATACTGTTGTACATTTGTGCTGAAATATAAACGGAAAACCTATTATAATTTAATGTAAATAAAGCAATGTTATTTGAATAAATTATAGAATAATATAAACAGTTTATTGTTTAAAAATATCTATAAACATGTATAGCCACGTTAAGCTTATTTTAATATATATAAATATAGTATGGAAAATAAACCGATACGGGCAGGGATTCGAACCTGCGACTACTGGGAAACTGTCCCGTCGCTCCACCAAGTGTGCTACCGTATTGCTGTCCGCCTCGGTGAACTAAGCATTCTATATGTGATCGTTTTTATTGGGACGGTGGGGACATCTATTAGGTTTCTTTCGAAAATCCAAACAATGTTTCTAACTTTGCAGTATAGATAAACATTGAAAAGATGCCACTACCGAAATTATTGATTGAAAATATCTATAAACATGTATAGTCATGTTAAGCTTATTTAAATACAGGATTTGAAATTCGAAAGAAACCTAATAATGTCACCACCGTCCCGATAAAGAAGATCTCATATAGAATGCCTAATTCACCGAGGCGGACAGCGATGCAGTAGCACAGTTGGTAGAGCGACGGGACGGTTTCCCAGTAGTCGCAGGTTCGAATCCCTGCCCGTTTCGGTTTATTTTTCATTCTATATCTATATATATTTAAAAACAGTCGAATTACTAGCACACATAAGTGCAATAGCATAAAAAAAACATTTTCTATATACCTAGAATCACTACTAATAATATTAGTATGAAAAGATATTATCGGTAAAAAGATTCGCAATACTAAACTATAATCCAAATTGCAAAACAAAATTGGGTATTAAACCCAAAATTATGTAGAACAATACTGCGATTTTTATACAAATGAATTCAATGTACTAACTTGTTGGAGAGAAACAAAAATTAGGAATTGGACTCTGTTATCTGGTATAACTCGCTGCACCGGCAGCACAGTGTTGCCAACTTTCAGGAATGTATAATTCTAACCAAATTCTAATCAAAATTCTATGAAAACAATTTTGTAGGTGGAATAAACATAAAATCAGTAATAAGTTACAAAACTTCATCGATAACATTGAAAACTTTTAAACAGGAGGCTGCTGTATTCGAATTATTTTTATTAAAACTTTTTTATTATCATCTATTTCAGTGCATTAAAAATGTATATGGTCGAAGTTGTACACTTGGCAATGGTAAGTATACAGCCTTAGCCCGCCCTAGACTCTGAAAATAATATTTTCACGGAGGAATATTTAAAAAGTTATTTTTTACGACCAACGATGTAATCATTTTCAGTTGTGTTTTTAAATTATATAATGCACAATAGTTCAAATAACAAGGATAAAAAATAATGAACTTAAATAAATCTCTAGTAATACAAGAAGTAATGGAAAACATATTTGTTTGTCAATATCAAAGTATTTTCTCAGGCAGTGTAGTCTGTTCGAAAGTTGAGATTCAAGTTGTGCTAAGTTGATAAGCAAAATATAAAGCTGGATGCAGAGCAATATCGATCTCCGAATAAAAGTTTAATTGCAAAAGTTGTTTATAGTATGCAGACGGGTAGGCGACTCCTATGAAGCATATCTTCCTGACACTAATATGTTTTGAATTATTATTAAATTGATTTTAATTTCAATATTTTAGTACTAAAAACTTGATATTTCTGCGTTAATGTTTTACATATAGGAAAGAATTAAATTTTATTATCGCTTTATAGGTTGATTTACAAACGTAAATATAGTACCTTGCCAGCGGTGTGGTATGCAAAGGCTTTATTAAACTACCTATTTGTTTATTTATATATAATGAATAGGTAATACTCTTTAATATATTTTTTGCCCACGATGGATCATTAAATCTACATTTGGGGAGAGAGGATGTGTGTGTGTCTGTTTGGGGTTAGAGGATGTATGTACACATCATTGAAACCATCTATCTCTAAAACCACTGGTAAGATTTTAATGCGGTTATTAGTGATGGGTTTTTGTTTTATCGTTTCATGTTCTTAGAGACGTATTACAGTGACAAGGACACACCAGGGAGCCCTGCAGTAAATATTTGTTTGTAAAAATGAGTAATGCCATTATCTTCCAAACAATTACTACTAGTCCGATTTTAATGCGGTTTAATTGAATAAAACAATAAAAATATTTGGTAACTGTATTTTTTTAATAACTTGTTTTGTATAATATAATATGTGTATATATTCTTAAAAAAGTATGAAATAATATATATTTTTTTACCCAAACGCTAATTTAATTCATTATTATCACGAGAGATAATTAACGTAAAAAGAAATAGATAACTTATTAATTTAAACGTATTACATGTATGTAGATTTAGTATAAGTGAGACATAAAGGTTAGTATAACTGAGATTATGCCCAGAGTGAAATCTGTATCCGTGCATTTTGTTCTCAGCGAGGTGACCAGTTTATGTTGTTTACGACACCCGGCGTCGCGACGTCTCCGCTTGCAATAAGGTGACTGTCACAGATATATTGCTCTGTGAATTGTTTTGCTTTTTAAGACAAATATTTACACACTTTTTTGAACTAATATTTATAAAAAATATGTTTAGTCTGTGATATATTTTTAGTCTGTGATAAAAAAATGTATAATTATTTTCATACAATGTTATTAAATATTATAATAACTTAGACGTTATGTTGATTAGTTTACATATTTTACCTAACATGTGGTTGTAACTCTTTTTAAGATAGTCATTTAAAAAAAAATAATAATAAAGATTTTGCTACAGTTCAGAACAATAATATAAAAAAATAACAAAAAAATAATGAAAGTAAAGCAAGTTAACAAACCAAAACACGTAATATTAATATTTGACCTTAACGGTAAACACAATTAGCTTGGAGCGTGGAAACAGTTCAGAATGAATAAATAAACAGCCTAATAGTAATTGCGTTACATTACTTTAATTTTTATTTGCCACACGAACCTTATCTATTCTTCTCAAACGTATAAAATTGGTTGCAAGGTAGTTAACCCTTGCGGGATGGTTGCGGGCGGATGGTTGCGAGGGGAAGGGGGGAGAAGGGGGGCGGGGGGGTCGAGTAAGCCCGCAATAGATAAAACAGTGATAGAACATGCACCGTCCCGCTGCCATGAATAATTCATTAGTTTCAGTTGCCACTTTTGTCGGTATCGGTGGCTTTTCAGCTCTTCACACCGTCAAAAATATGCACCATTTGCCATCAAATGCTTATTCTTTTTGTTATCATGTTAATTTGATTATAGTGATAATGATTATTGGAAACGGTTTTTAAGTTATCGCAAATTGTTAAATGAAGACCGTGTTTTTGAATATTAATAAGGAGTTATAATATGATCTATATTTTGATGGTGTGGTGGTTAGTGATCCTGATGAAGTAATGGGTTTGGGTTCGATTTCCATACTAGAATTTTTTTTGTGTGATTGTTTGACTTTTGTTCCCAGACTGCGTTTACTTTGTATCGTTATCTATATGTTTGTAAAACCCCCGTCTCACAGGGATAATATAATCTCCAATGCTGTAGTTGTGTTTTTTATTAAAAGTAATATAACAAAAATTGCATGACAATATTGAAGGTGCACTGAATTTCAGGCTGTAAGTAAATTATTTCTGTTCACACAGGATGTAATAGCTTGTCGAGGAAGCCAACACTTTAGAAGCGAGAGCCGTTAACACGCGGGAGACCGCCCCCGTAGATTCCCTGGTAATTTACGATCATCCCAAAAATCCGGGATTATTTTTATTCGATAACAATAAAGGTTAGAGGGTTACCTTTATTATCACTCAGTAAGGGATGACTTTTTTATAATGTAACACGTGTTGGGATGGACATAAATGCTTGGATCTTTTGTTATTATTTTATTAAGATGAAACGTATTTGAATTTATTGTGGTTTTCATTTCACTTTGTTTTAGAGTGCTGATGTATTCATTCAAATATGAACTAAACTTCCGCTGCTGTGCACCCGAGTTAAATAAAAAGTTTTGTTGATATTATTCGTTTATATAAAGAATTATGTGTTTGGAATAATAACTATATATATATATATATATCTTTCACAATTTGTTTATACTGTATACTACTAGGTAAAGCTGAAGAAGCTTTTTTGTTTGAAATTGGTAATCTTTCGAACGCCAGTCATTTTTGTATTTAAAATTCTCTTTATTAAGATTTGTTATAGGTAGTATAAATTCATACTTTGATTTCTACAACCAGAATTATACTTTTTATAAAAAATATATTCAGATTTCATTATCAAAGTAATTCAAAAACTAAAAACCAGTAAACAACTTTCTTTTTAACTAGATTGCTACTTGGCAGAGATTAGATAATTACTTAACTTAGACTAGATAATTCTCGTAGAGATTAGATAATTATTCAACTACTATTCGTTGATTTTTGATATAATATACACCATCATCTAGATCTCAATCTTAAGCCTTCCAAAAGTCCCAACAATAATTTCATCTGTGCAAAGTTTTATATTTTATAAGCAAACAAAAAGACAGACCGACAGAAAAAGCGTTTACCGCCTTGGGAATTATTATTTATACGAGAATAGCTATTATTTAATGTCGACACTATACACTTGAACTATAATGTGGATATTAGTAGGGTTGCAAGTAAAACCACTAGTTAACTCCTAAACTATAATGGTATAGCTGGTAAACATTGGCGGATTAGATCACTAACCGCTGACAACACTCCACATCGACACATATGCCTTAACTAGTCAATTAATGCTAATGACAATATCTTACCAATACGCGATCTACATTTTCAATAAATTAGAAAGCACCATTTGTTACCACCTTTCTAGATCTAATCATCATGAACATGTCGGCCTAAAAGGACATTTAATTTTAGAATGTTCTTTTTCATAAAAATTAGATACAAATTTTGCACTTTCTGTTACAAGATAAAGATTAATCTAGAATACAAGCCTTACTTATTACCTATTCGTTCACAAAATCGAGAATTAACGCATCCGGAATAGGCATCACGTACCATTTATTTGACTGACGTTTCGACCAGGTTGCACCGGCCGTGGTCACAGGCTGACCGTGAGCCTGAGTCAGCCTGTGACCACGGCTGGTGCAACCTGGTGAATGAAACGCGATAGTTGAAAAGATATTTTTTTTTTATATGACGTAAAAATTTACCAATTTTTCCTTTATCTGTGCTTTAAAACGTTGCTTGGTACCAAATTTTAAAACTTTGAGTTCACGGGAGTACCCTGTACATTTATATTTCTTTTTGAGTTTCAAAAAAGTATAAACACCAGTATCTTTTGATTGATTTGGCTTGTAATATGAATAAATGGGATATGTGTAACACTTTTTTTGTGTATGTAACCTGAATATTCAGGATGTCTTTTTGTATGTTTTGCTTGCATTTTAGTTTTACACGACATAACAACCATCAACTTCGTGGCAAATCGTCTTCCTTAATTAATACTATATTTATAATCTTGGGTTCAGGAACTTGCGATGCGCATTTATAACGATTAATAAAATATTAATATTAATAATATTTTATTAATCGTTATAAATGCGCATCGCAAGTTCCTGAACCCATAATAGCATAAGTACTATTAAGACAAACGTCCAAACATTTGCACCATTCTTTTTAAAAATTGCCAACACGTTAAATTATTAATATACAGAACTTCATAGTACTAATCTGGAACGCTAGCTGTCGGTTCTCCGACAAAAAATGGCTTGTAGTTCCATTTTTAAACATTTAATTTTTAAACACACGCTATTTTTACAAAGGTTAGTTAATCAACTATTTATTAATATGGCTAGCATAATCATGCTAGCCATATTAATATAAAAGCAACAAAGGTTAGAGGACATCAATCGCACAAGGGCTACTCCTGATCAGCATTAGACAGTCTTGTAAAAAAGTAATGGTTTATATAATTGGAACAATCTTAAAACAAAACTATTTCCATATAAAGGTTTTATGTAAAACATCAATTTATTTCTAGGAACAGAGCCATACAAGCATACATAATACTATATATTTTCATCCAAAAGTTCCATCACAATTAGATAAATAGAAACGTATAAAGAACCAACATATAAAGCAACCGATTTGTTTGAGGATTACAATTTTATTATAAGTATAGATAATCTGGGTACGATTTTACGATAACTTTAAGAGTGCACAGTATATGTAAGGACCTTTACCTACTACCAATACAAAGACAAACACATATACAGTATATTTATGAACAAAATATTTTATGGAACTTTAATGTAAATATCATACAATTAAATGATGGCAAAGTTAACAATCCGAATGATGATACTTCTTATACACATATTATAGAATGCTTTTTTTAAATACTTCTCAATTTAATGATTTATAATTTTAACTCTATTTCAAAGTTCAACAGATTATTTTGTGGTTTATTTAATAATTTTTAATCGATTTTCCAGCTTAACAAATCATTCTGGTGTGTATTGTTCGACAAGTTATTACTTAAAAAACTTTGATGAATTTATCAGTTCTATATAAATTATTTTTAGGTCAATTATTTCTGGTAATCATAAAAACTTTGACGACTTTATACGTCCGATAATTTTAGAAGATGTGGTTATAACCTGTTTATATTTGAAACTAATATATATTTAAACTAGCTGATCCTGACGGCTTCACCAGCAGAAAAACGATTTCACGAACCTAATGATAGCAACTACTCAGTATCACTACCTGGTTCAGACTTCGTGTTTTTATTTTAAGTAGATTCATTAAAATGATTTTAGTTCATAAAATATTACATACGAATTTTGTAATTATCCTCTTATCTTCACCTTGTGCAAGATTACTCGAAAAGGAACAAAAATCATTAATGTATGTTATGAAAAGCCAAAACATTCATATACTTAAAATATGAGTTAGGGACTAATAATATATACTTTATTTCCAGGATAAATGCCCTTCCTTGAGGCTTAAACTTAAACAAACTCTAAATTAAACAAATACTAATTGGCATAACCCTTTGGGCCATAAAGTGGCAGACAGTTTGATAGACAGACAGAGTTATATAACATTTTAATATTGGTATGGATTTTTAATTTAAAACCATTGATAAACTTTATAAAATTATAAATAATTCAAAAAAATCTACGAAGCTGAAGTTAAAAGAATAACTTTAACATCAATCATATAATTATTTAAACAAAAATAGAAATTTCTCAACAAAATTATTTTCGAAATTTGAATTTAGAATTCGTTATCCAGAACAAATATATAAAATCATCTAAATTAAGGATGCGTGGGTGTTATTTGATCGAGGTAGTCGGATTAGAAGCGGCGGAAAGTGATCTGTTATAATTTCGGGAGTGGACAGTAACGGCTGGTACGCACAGATTAGTCTCTTCGATAAACAATAGCATTAGTATGCGAGGACGCGATGACCGGCGCCGATCAGACCGTCTGACGCCCGCCCGTGCCCGGATTAATTTGCCTTCTGGAAATTATGTCAGCTTCTCTGTATAGCGTAACGAGAAGATCAGAATACCCTATTATACCGTTTCAGTGTTATGCTTACGAAATTACTTAAGTCAAGATTGAAATTATTAGGTTCTCCACTGTTTAAGGATAGGTTTTAAGCGATTTGTTCTGTTGTTTTTAATACTCATAATTATCTAAAATATGTTTTAAATAATGTGTCGCATTTTAAGTAATTTTATATTATAAAGTAAAGTATACTATATTCAAAAAGTCTATGATATTGTATGAGTGTAGTAGAATGTCTGATATTTTTTGAATTCTCAATCATTGTCATTTTGTCCATGTTAGCTCAAAAACTGTTTGATGGATTCCCTTAATTTTTGTCTTTCTCTTTACTGCACATGCGGAATGAAAATGGATGCTATTTTTTATAATGACCGCTTATTCTTTAAAAAGTGTTTGTTCTATTCATATATATTAAGAGGTCATTTCAAAATTAATAATAAAAAAGACGATTTTTTTTCTTAAATAAATAATAGATACCACTAAATCCTTAACAGAAAAAGATAAGTGAATAAGATAATTTATAAGATAAAACATTTCCTAAATCTTGTATATATAAAGTGTCGGTATGAAGAATATTTAAATTTTTGTCATTAAATTTCATATTATATTTTTAATTTTATACCAATTGCTTAATGTCGATGTCATGCACACAATTGTACATATATGTACATACATACACAGACGTATTTTAATTTCATTACATTTGTAATATCTTGACTCTTGTTTAGGCAATTTTAATAATAAATACTTAACACAAAATAAAATCCCGGCTGACACCATGCTTGACAGTTAGAAACGAACGATATATTTATTGATATATTTTTTTAATGAGACTGCTATTAAAAATTATAATGAAATGAAATAAATGAAAAATAATTCTTGTGGCAATCTTTATTAATTAAACCTCTATAATATATTTAGAACGCGATCCATCAAAATTAAAAGAGTATATGGTTTCAAATAGATCAGGATGGAGAAGGTACAAAGTTTTGGGTTGAAAGAAATTGATCTTTTTTTAACATAGTTTACATTTTCAATATTTCGTAACTGCAATATCATCTGTTGTAATCTATACTAATTTTGTCGCTAAACATTTTTTTTTTGTTTCAATGCGTGATCTTTCAGAGATTTTCAGAAGAATTCGAGAATTTCTTGCATTTATAGTCTACTTAGATTTATTTATATATTTTGTATATTACGGGAAGTGAGTCTCTACTTTATAAGTTTTTGTCACGGGTTTAAGTAGTGGTTGTGAAATTATTAATAACAAGGTCATTAGACTATAGTTAACCGAATATAGTGGTGGGTAATAGCTAGTGTAGGTATAATATAATGCTGTAATTGTGATATAAAATATTATTTTTTGGATTGAATTGAGCAGTATGTATTAAGTTATAAATTAGTCGTAATGTGCACCGTAGACTGAGCAAGCAGGGCGGTAGAGGGGAGGGGGTGTCTTGTAACACGCAACCTTTAAAGCTCTTCTAATAAATAACTAAAAAGATGCTTAATATCAAGAAAAACAAAAAGTATATTACCTTTTTTCAATAAGTTTGACCGTTCTTGTGATAATTTGTTAATTTTTTTTTTACTTTTAACTTGAGTTTTAGAATTGTTTCATGATTGTTGAAGCTTCGGTAACATAAAACAGGAATACAAAGTTTTATCTAAATTAATTGAGAGATACGATGTCTCCGCTAATACATATTATATATACTCAATTACATATAAAATAGATTATGTTTTAGAGTCAGATAATAACTATAAATGTTTAGCCATGTTTGGTATATTTTTAATTCTTTATTTATTTATAAATTGTTTTAAGTGTTCAAATAAAAAATAATACATATTTTAATCTGTAGCTTTTACACAAAATAGTGGGATTGTACAATGCACGGGTGTTTTACGACAAATACTAAACTGTCTTAGATTTCCTAGCGTAGTTTCCTTCCACATTACTTCTTAAAAGTAGTTTTCTACCAGCAAACTATTATGCAATTGGCAAGAGCTTGCTGGAAACCTATAAAACTTAGGTAACTACAATCTTAAGTTTAAATAATATTTGTATCGACTTCAATATCTTGTATTCCTTAAATAATGGTATTTATGTAATAAATACCATAAATTATGGGAAAAACCTAGTCAATAATAGGCACAGACAAGTTTCATCTTAGAGTTCAGAAGCTTTTATTTTTTAAAAGTTAATAACAATGACCGGTAACTCTATTTGTTCCAGGGATATCCGGTTGCAACGGAAATTCGAACACGCCTTTCGTATCGGCCGCTAAGTAATGAACTCCATTTAAAGTATTACATTTATAGTATAAAATAACATTGGGGACTAAATTTTTTTAAAATAGTATTTTTTAGGTTACCTAGGTTCCATCAGTAATCCATAGATTTAAGGATAGTATCCAGGATACCGTTCTAAAAACGAACCCCTAGGCAAAATTAATTATTAGTTAGTGAGTGCTTTTGGCCTTCTTATATTTTAATTATTAGGTTGCACGATATCTTTTAATATCATCATTCAGTGTTATATATATTTACCCGGCTATAATCATCTAATTATAATACGAATTTGCCCGATTAGTTTCCGAATTCCGATTAAAAATTACATAATTATAACCGGGTAAATTTATATTTAATAATCATCATTGTTCACGAAAGTTTAAATACATAAAGATAATTATTAAATAAATCAAGTTATAGACGAATGTTATATATTGATAAAATTTAACAATATATAATATATTTTAGTTTAGTAAAACATTACGAACTGAAAATATTCCATTATATTATTTTAATAACATTTAAAATCATCTTTATCATTAATTTCAGATAAATGTTTTTGTTAAGATAAAAAATTTGACTTTAATAAATTAAATAATACTTTAATAAATTAAAATCAAATTTTGTTAAAGATTCAGGGGAGAAGGTACTATGCGTGCGTAGTGTTCTTTACATCAAAAACACATTTAAAAGAAGTTAGATTGGCTTACGGGAGTTGGCGGGTAGCCATACGTAGTTGGAGCTTTTTCGGCGCCCCAAAGCTGCGGTAATCTTTGAAGAACCGCCGCAGATTGTTTGTAAGCATTCCGGTCCATCAAAGTATGATGGATGAAAACTTTCTTAAGATAAATTTTGATTAAAGTATAAAAATTTAGGCAGAAATATCGAATATGAAAAGATATCTTAAAATAGACTTTTATAATACTAATTTTCGTTTTTAATTATATTGGGATAATAAAAGAAATGATATTTAAAACAAGCTTTATTCTCCATACCCTACTTAGTTGTATCATCGCGTGTAAACACGCAGGTTCTTAAACGTTATATTTCTTACAATGCACATAGTGAACAATTATTACATCAATTATACACTCTGTCATTAAAAACAAACTGCATTGCTTTGGCTTAAGGATTATATTTACAACAATATATCTATGCATTTCCTTATAAATTAGCAATTTGGCAACTTTAACTTTCACGTACATTATACATAATTGACAGAATAAATTTTGAATCTAAAGTGCAAAAGTTACAAAAGCTTACAACTAAATATTTGAGTGGTAAGAGAAATAATGATATATGATTAAGCCGAAATGATGATCCATACAATCCATACATATATTACAGGTAATACATTTACATTCATGTCAGCAAAACTATAATACAGACAACGAATACATACATATATTTATTATTTATTAAAGAGTTTAAACTACATAATATGTAGATACCCTTAATGAAAGCTTTAAGAGATATTATTAAAATTATCACAGCGAAAATGATGAAATGAGCAATAAATCATTTAAACAAATAAATATAGTTAGTATTCAGTCTTAGTCTATTTAATTGAAATGATCTTGATAACAGTGCTCTTAGACTTTAATAATAAAATCGATATACGTCATGACACTTAGCTAGGTTTAGCAGATAATTATAATTATCATAATTAATTATACATTCCAAGGAAAGAATCTGCTAAACCAAGAGTTTCTTTTAAGGAACCTTCATTCCAATAAATATATATTGTATAATCAATAACAACATTTTTACATATGTTATATATATTATATAGAGTCTGTTTACAACTCAATTATTTACTCTCGTCTATGAGATTACATATTCCCTAATTTATTAAAACTACGTTACCTGTTTCCGAAGAAATATTGAACATAATTACATTTACGTATCGACTCTATGACTGCAAATTTAGTATTTTCAAGTCCTGTCTTTAAGTTCTCTTACAGCATAGAAGCAAGATATTTTTATTCCAGTTACAGTGTAGCCAAGCGACTTCGTGCGAAATAATAAATCATTCTTAAAACAATGTTACCCTAATATATTATCCAGATGTGCACTAGTGTTATTTTAAGGTGTTCTTTTAAAAACGCATGTACTTTAAGGTTAATTTATTGGTATCTGTATATAATGTACTCAGCTATATAAGTATTAAGCATAAGTTTGTATATATTATGGACATTGCTAGTGTTGATAGTGTGCAATTAAATAAACCCATAAATGTAAATTGATACACAAATTATAAATAATTTCATTGGATGGCTTCTTCTTCTTCCGGCGTTATCTGAAAATATTATGAATAGTGTATTTTCCATTGTATTACAATATATTTAAAATATGATAAAATAAAAATCCTGTAAGGTTTTTGTGTATTAATAATATGAAACTGACAAGTATTTTCTATTAACTGAAGAACTATTCTTTCGTCTGTTATTTTATCAGTGTAAATTTTACAGTGTAAATAATATCTTAAATAAGAAACAAGATATCCTTTTTCCTTTTCAATCTGTCCTTCCATCTCATTGAAGGCTCAATTATTATCACGGTAAGGTTTCTTAAAATGTTGGTTTATAAAACTGCTATCTAAATACCTATTTTCTCTGGTGTTAAAAAAAAACACAATGTTACCTCATTAGGGATAAAATTTAAACATGAGAGCATTCTGTTTTAATTCAGATGGTTGCTTCAATATTGCGAAAACCAGTTCAGCGGCTTATGCGTAATTGTGAAATAAATGTGTAAGCATTCCTATTAGTAGGAAAAGTCTTTTACCATTCAACTTATACGAATATTTTTATACAGCCATATAAACATACTTGGGTAAAAATGGTAATAAAAGTATTTACCTGTAACTTGTGATGCACCACCCACCCAGTTCAGATGCGTCTTCCCGCCACCCTCGTCAGACTTTTGCTTCCCCTTATCGATCTCATTCAAGTTCGATTGATACTTCGTTCCTGATGGAGAGACACTTGATTGAGTAATAGCTTCTTTTTATTAAAGCACAATCAAACAATACAATAGCTTGGTATTTTTAAAGAGATCATTGTATGAACAGCTATTTCTCTTAGGTAATTTATATCTAGAGGCATTTTAGTCAATAAAAACCTTATAAGGTAAATAAAGTCTACCAGATATTGTGTACCACATAATAACTATACAACCTTAAAGAAAATGCTTAAAAATAAATATATATTTTTAAAAGAGTCTATCATAAATAGATATAACACTCATTAGGGAAGAAAAAGATTCAATATGGCAAGGGACAGGCGGCGGGCTAGCGGCGGTCGGCCAGATATTGAAAAGTTGCGCAATATTGTTGAGTGGCTGGCCCGTCCGTAAATTCGTAATGGAAGCAAAAAATAAAACAGAAACGGAGGTCGATGTCCTATCTGCGTCGCGTCGCCGCTGCAAAAACAACTCGCAGCAAAACTTACAATTGTCTTCTCCTAAATGGATTTTTCAAGTTCACGCATATAAATTATATTCGAACTAACCAGACACGTTTTATTGGTAAAATAAAAGGATTATATCCTTCGAATACGTTCGGAATAACATGTTCATATTCTGGACAAACAAACATTTTTATTTTGATTGATATATTTTATCTTTGGTTTAAATATTAAATGTCAATAAACCAGAACTTAATTTATAATGTTGGAATTGAAGACAGAAGTTATAAGGTAAATGTAATAGCTTGTAGCACAAGATGACGTTGTTTGGCGGCTAGTGGCAACATGTCCGGGAAAATGTCCAACTTCCCAATAGCGGTCGGAGTAATGACGCGCGTCAAACTTATAGAACCCTGATATTACAAGACCGTAATAAGATTACACTGACGTTCAAACTCATAATGTATTAAACGCTAACTTACTTTTATTACTCTTCAGGTTTTATTACAAGTAAATTGTTTTTATTAAATCTTATGTTAGACTTCTATTTTGATGATATGGTAAGACTATTAGTCTAAGAGCATCGTATCAACAAATTAGAATGTTCTATGGTCCATTAATGTGTTGTTTATAACCGATTTGTCTGTTTTACGAGAATCATAATATTTGAAGCCAGTTAACAGCTTCACGACAAGCAAACCGTCGTAATAGTTAGTTATATAACGACCTCCAATAATAACTGAAACAGCAAACAATGAAAATAAACTGAACGATCTCGTGGGATACAACTCGTAAAGGTATTATTATCTCTTAATAAACAAAATCGCTGACATAAAAATATTGTTTGAATGCATTTTATACACATCGATATCAGATATTAATGAACTCATTTCATGGCAGAGTTTATTGATATTATAATGTTTACTGTGTAAATAAATTATACGTTGTTCAAATTTTATAAAATATGTTATTTCAAGAGCAAAATGAAAATATCAAGAGTATAATTTAAGTAATTATAGTATATTTTTTCAGCTTTTGTAGTGGTGTGTATATGGTTCTTTAGTGATGGAAAAATATATCTGTTTTTATACCCTTATCAGTCAGTGGTGTATCACGTCTAGGAGGATGTGATGGCGGTGGTACAGTCACAGCTCTTGGATCTGGAGTCGTCGTTGGTGGCGATGATGCTAAAATCCCACAAATTGCTTTAAATGTTGTCTATAAAATTAATATTTTATCTTAAGTGATTTTACTTACTATACAATCGAATTGTACCATCCGATTCTCCTCTAGGGTTTTTTGCTACACATTTATAAGTTCCATAATCTTCTGTAACGATGTGCCTGATGAGAAGTTTCATATGAGTCTTATAAGGTGGAACTCCAATGGTATTTTCCATATGGTACTTTGGACTTTCGTGAATCATGTGTCCATCATCTCGAGTCCAATAGTTTAATGACGTAGGATGAGCTTCAGTGAAGCACTCTAACGTCACATTGTAGTATAGAGGTGCTCCAACCAGCTGATGTGGTATCCATAGCATTGGTGGAACTAGAATATTTTTTATTACAATTAAATAATTTATAATAACTAAGTTTATATCACCGGAAAGTCACTTACAATCCACGCTAACTTTGACTCTTTTAGAAACCGTTGGAGGTACTCCATTACTAGCAATACATAAGTAGGCTCCCATATCTAACCGTGAAATCCTTGCCATGTCTAAAACCTCGCCTTCCCACTCGGAAACTAAAATGATAATATGATTATAAAACATTTTAATTCGTATCAAATAGTAGAGTTTTATTTTTTGTCAATTAATGACCAGAGTGTCCTTTGCTGATGGAGATTTTTGAATTGTCATCTCGTTTCCACTTGATGGTGGGCTTAGGAGAGCCATTAGCACGACACGTCAGAGTGACGTTGGCGCCCTCTCGGACGATAACGTCGCTCGAGCTCAACGAGTCGTCGATGGACGGGGGCACTGAAAACATCAATAACTAAGGTGACCAAGTTTTTTGATTGTTGAAGCTTGAAGTTGTTAATTTCGATATTAGTTTGTTAATATACTGTAATGTGAATAAATGGAAGTTTAATTTTAATATTTTTTTTATAGCATTATTGAATAATTTCAAATACATGTTGTTTTGATATTCGTATGTTTACGGCTTTTTGAAATTGTCTATAAACATGGTTAGCCAAATTAAGCTAATTAAAATTTTAATAAATTTAGAAAGAAAAAATCATTAACACGGACAGGATTCGAACCTGCGATACCTGGGAAACCCTCCATCGTTCTATCAGTTAAACAACCGTGTTACATGAACGATTTATTAAAATTATGAAAACATATTTATTTTTTGAAATTGTAAGGCTAACGGTAATCTGCAGCGCAAGCTGAAAAAACTCAATATGAAATTAATAGTAAATAGGATAGTACTAACCAACTACGTGAAGATATCCAAATTGTGTTTTAGCAGTGACAGTGTTGATCTGGCACATGTATCGACCTCTGTCTTCCTCTCTCACATCTGATATGTGCAGGAACCAGGTACGATGCTTGTCATGACTGACACTCACTCGTGGGTTGCGGGTTATCACGTGGTTGTGAACTGTCAAAATGGCGGATTGCTCGAAGTGCATCCAGGCCACCTGAGGGGAATGATCAAAAATGAATTCCTTATTGCTACTTAATACATGGTTATACTACATCTAGCTCACCTTAAAACTGATTTATCACTATATAAATGGAGGTAATTTATAAGAAATTGCGATTATTAGCCAGATTTGTTTGTTTTCTTACAAATTTATTGGGCTGCAAAATTACGTATATGGGTTTACATATCTCATAAACTCATATTTAACTTATTAGTCAATCATTTGATCTTACAAGAAACGAGATAGACATGAAGAATGAAAAGCTCCGCTCTGCTTCAATGATTTATAATCGACTCTAAATTGACAAGTGACATAACGGAAATTAAAGAATCATTCCTTAGAAAAACGATTTACGTTGAGATCTAAAGTTACTCACATTTCAAATTTGATTTAACGAGTGTTTTGTTTTGACAGTACCTTTATATCTATTTAAATCAAATTCAAGTTAAGACATGGCTTAGCTTACATAAAATCTTATAAATATATTTAAATTTATATCTGTTAAGCGTTATTTGGAGAGTATTAAAACATTTATAGTGTTTTTAAAATTTATAAACTGCTCAAAGAAAACTACTTTTATGTTATATTTTTTCGCAAAGGATTATTGATGTTTTATATATTTATTGAAATTATTTTAGGTTTTAAATTTGTTTTTCAGATCCATTATTAAATAACTATGACTTTTAAAAAAAAGTTTGTTTTGTACATTTAAGCACGGTTGATAACAAGAACACATTTTTCCAAATGACCATTGAGACATTAAGCTAATTAAATCGACTGTTAATCAAATAATCTAATAAAGAGAATACAGTAATCCTAGACTGTGGCTTTGTAGAACAAATGAAACAACATTAATAGCCGACAAAATTGAACGTTTACGGGTCGCTATTAGACTCGGTGCGAGCGTCGCACATCTGTGTAATTGCCGAGCTGCCATCCCTTCCCCGCTTCACACCAATTTCCACAACATTAACCGCTTAAAATGCATTTCACCGAGATTGTCATACTGAAAACAATATAGCTACTTTTAATTTTTGCTGCTAATGTACGTAATGAACATAAATATTTTAAATATGCCAGTATTTTTATTATTATCATTATATTTTAAGCAGATTAACTACTTTGGGTAATATATATAAAGAACGTATACTGGCTTATGTTTATTAGTATATCCGTTCATAAATAGTAGTATAGGATTCACATTTAGGAAACTAAATTAACTCTTTGAATGTTTAAATACGAATAATATAATCATTTGGTGTTAATGAAAATATCAATTAAAATGTTGTTAAAAACTCATAAATTTATGAATAAGAATATTTATTATTATAACAAAACGACCAATATTTTTAACTATATGTAGGTTTTAAAAATTTCTCGCAATAAACAGTTTTACATTAGTATAATATAAATTTTACAACATTTTAAACAGTTTTACATTAGTATAGTATAATAGGTGTATAACACCTACGTTTCTGAAAAATCAAAAGTTAAACCATTTAAATAAAACTATGTTACGGATTCAACTTGCTTTTTTTAAGGTATTGACTTTTAAACCAACGAGTTTTTTTACACTGAATTTTATGGTTAGTTGTTAGTGATAAAGCTGTAGTCATTCGACTGCCGGGGTAGAATCATCCTAGTTAAATTTTAAAGAAATATAGAATGAAAAATAAACTGATACGGGCAGGGATTCCAACCGACGACCTCTGGGAAACCGTCCCGTCGCTCTACCAATTGAGGTACCGTATCGCTACCCGTCTTTATGAATTAAGCAATCTGTACATAATTGTCTTTATCGGGACAGTGGTGACATCTATTAGACTTCTTTAGAATATCCTAACCAATCTTCTAACTTTGCAGAATAGACAAACACACACGCGGGTACGTCATACATGGTCGCTTACTCGGTCGGTTATTTTTATTCTTTTTAGAGGTCTTTTTGTATCGAGGATTTTTCATTTTTTTTTCGTTGTATATTTTTTTTAAATTTAACTAAGCTTAACACGTTTTTAAAAATATTTTCAAACATTTCATCAGTAAGCTAGTTTTAGTAAGGAATCCTTGTCTTCTCCGATATCGTTCCATTTTTAAATATATAAACGCTTTTACTTTATTCTATGGTTTCAAAAATCAAAAATTATCTTCAAACTTCTAATGTTATCAGGACGTTGAACAAAAATATGATTGTTAGCTTAGATGGAACTAAGTTTATTAGACATAATTTATAATTAAAAAAAAACTTTTTTGAAGTTTTTGGAAATTTTTGTACGTGTTTTGGGAAGCCTACATATCCGCCTCTACGTGTACTTTTGGGTCCAAGAATCATTTATAATTACAGAAGAGTGAGAAGAGTGAAGTATCCCATCACTATGATACATTGCACGTTGACGGTTTATTTGTTTTTTTATTTCATTTCTGATATGGTTTCCACAACGTGTTTTCATTCACTGACTAGACCCAAACAAATAATAATAGCCAAGTTTGTCTTATTTAAATCTTACAAAACCACAATGGTCGGAACAGTTTAAATGTATTATTCATTATTCAACATTGTAATTTAAAATGGAAAATATTAATTAAGAAGAAAATAAAATTGAAAATTGCTATTGCATTGAAGTTCTGTACATTGCTAGGATTTGTTTGTCCCAAATTTTTACTATAATAGATGTATAATTTAGGCTAAAGGTTCATGCATAATGATCTAATTATAACAAATATGAGTACTTTCTTAAAAGCGTTTTTCCTAAGTGCAGTTATAATAAGTATTTTTAAACGATCGAATAATAAAAGTTGCACGTAGCCTCTTCATCTTTTAATCCAGCTTTAAGTTTGAGTCACGGATAGTTCTTTTTATCAAGATTGTGGAAGTAATATAGGAGAAGTTTGTTAGCTAAAACTCGGGTCACATCTTACCTATCTTAAGTGATACGGCTCTCAGCCGCTGTCTAATTTATAATGGACTTGAGGAAACTTCGCCCATTTTATTATGCAATGGGATGGTTACCCCTAATGACGACGGCCTCATTCCTTCCTAACCTGCTTCCGGGTTATTAAACATCACTGAATATTACGAATGATTTACGAGGAAATACTTCAACATAACTGCACATAATACCAAGGACTACAATTATAAAGCCTATATTTAAAAACAATATAAGCCACAGTCTATAAATAATTACTAATGTTTAATGATTTAAAAAATTATATGAATCGTTTCGATTTAAAACGATAATGTTAAATGTTTATCAAGCTAAACCGGTGGCGGAACGATCGCGTCAACGGCGGATGTAAATCTGATCTGCGTAATTGTGGCCGGCGTCTAATCTAATCACAGCGGTGTCCGTCTGCACCGAACTCATTGAATTATCCTCACTCCCTCCCGTCTTATCGCTACATCAATATTTTGAATAAATTAACCGTTATGATTAACTTGTCCTTGTACATGTATATGCTGATTAGATTTGATTTAATTTCTACCGAGTTTCACTGTAAAATTTAATTTTCAGTTAGGAGTAAGGATTGGTTACATTTAAAGAAAATTATTTAAGATAAAATGGAAATAAAATATGATTTTGTCAATGGTATAATAACTTAGTACTATTACAATCTAAAACCTATCAATAAATGGTATAAAGTTTCCCTTTATTGTTCAGGCAATTCAGATCAAATTCGGATGAAATCAAAATTTTACAAGCATTTAAAAGATAAGGTTTGAGTGTTGAACTTGGGGTTCCATCTTGCGGTCGGGTCGGTTTGGAGTATTTCCTAATGTCCCAACTTAATTCGTTATCCGGGTGATAAAATATTTATCCAATTAAAGAGAAATTCTAAAACGCAATCACATATTATTGTTATGATTAAGTGATCCAACAAAAGAGTCGATATTGTTTTTTCTAAAAATACATTTTTTTAAGTTAGTTAAGAAATATAAAAAAAACTTTAGGGTTCAACAACCAATCTTCTACATTTATTGCGCAATTAGTAAAACAAAACAATTTTTAATAAAAGGTAAGTATTTGTTTTTATAATTTGTGCAGGCGTGAAGCTAGGTTATACATAGCTTTTTCGAACGTATACAATTAACAAAACTTTAAAAGTTAGCTAGTGGTCGATATGGAAAATAATACAACACAGAAGTAAATGAAGTGTAAAATAAATAATGGAGATAAGCAATAAATAGAAGATACTTAAGTAATATCGTATTTGTTAAATCATTGATTTGAAAGTTAACAAGTTGTTGATTAAATAATAATATAAACCAGAAGTAAATAAAGTGTGCAATATGAACTAATGAAGAGCGTGGATGCAAAATTGGAATATTTGAAATGACGTCTGCTAAGTAATTTCATTTTGCTGGATCCTAAACGAATTAGAGACAGGCTGGGCGGAGGCTCGCCGCTTACATAAAACCTAGTTTGTTATGTGCAAATTGATATTCCCACTGGAAAATTTGATTTCATCTATATTTGAACAGATTTTATTACTAATTCCACTGATTTTTTAAATTAAAGCTGCTACGTGCTCGATTACAAAATGACATTTAAATCTAATTACAATAATACTGAAATTTTATGTTTCTAGAATACCTTTAAGTTAGTAACTAAAAAATAAAATAAAATTACAATCCAAGGAACGTTATGAAATGTTCTAACACGACGCAAAATGTTCTTTTACACCAAGTTCGGTTAGGAAGTTGTATAATAAGACTCTATTAATCCGTTATCTTATACCTTGAATTCTGTCCCTTATTTCTTTTTATCTTAATTGTAGAGGCATTAAAAGGTAAAGTTGAAGTTGTGAGGCTCGGAGGGAGCCGCGTCCCTCAGGACATGGCTGGAAGGCATCGTTTGATTTATAATGGACTGGTTGCAAACTTTGGCCATTCTGTCGCACCGCGCCGAACCTTCTTAACGACGGACCCCATCGCCGGAGGAGATGATTCGTAGATGTGTTTAATAATATTACGACAGATTTAATTATGAAACGTTTAAGGAGTTTCGTCTTGCTATTATCTTTACTTTCTTCGCTTAGAGGCGTAATCAGTTTTTGCAAAGATTTTATCGCTCTTTTGTAATCTTAATTTCTTCTAAACCTATTGTTACTTTGTATAATGTTCTAGACGCTTCTAGCTGTTTGGTTAAAAAAATAACTGTTCTCTGAGGACAAAAGGTTTTATTTTATTTTATAAAAGAAAGCGACTTAGAAACGAAATCCAACACGTTCTGACTATAACTGATACATAATTTAATTATTTTTCATTAAAAAAAAAATAAGTTACTTCCTATTTTTGAAGTGTTGACAATTTTACAAAGTTATACAAAAACATATTTGTTATATTTGTTATAATTAATTATGTGATTTTTATATTTAATAGTAATTTCAAGTATTCGATAATTTTAACATATTTTTTTAGTTCAACAATTTAAAACCAAACTCAGAATTAAGTTAGTCTAATTATATTTTGAGTTATGTTACGATTTTATGTAAATCTAGGTAGTTTGTGTTAATTATTCACCCCCGAATACAAATTATATTAAAACTTCGTTTTGTAAAAAGTCTCAGAATTATGTGCTGAAAGTAACCTTTATTTGCTCTTGTGTTATCATTTATAAGAACCGTGGAAAAGCCAAGGAGAGATAAAAATTGAACTGTATTTTATAAGGAAAAATAAATAATATTTGTAAATAAAAAGGCCGTGATATGTGGAAAGTGAATGTGCGAAAGCGTTGGCCCACTAAGTAATGCAATCGCGCACACAGAAATAAGTGAACATCTTGCGCGAGACGGCTTAGCTGACTTTTACTAAAAGCCCACTTAGAGATCTCTTCGGCTACGGATTTGTGTCGAGGGTCCTTTAACTTTGCTCCGATCTTCAGCCAATAAGCTATTTTTGGAATTGATGTAAGTAGTGATGTTAGTTTAGTTGATAAAATCTTTTTCAACTAATACTTTTGCAACGTCAGACATCACTAATATTGAAACTCAGATAAGTTTAAAAGCAAGCCAGCAAAAAAAAGATAAGTCTCTTTTTAAAAAATATAAAATTTATTACAATATTTTATATGCTAATTCAAAACGTCAAGATAAATCAAGTATATAAGGTGGTATTTATTTAGTTACAAAAAAATATTAGAAATGTTTCTTGAAGTCTTGTTTAAAGAAATATACCATATTTGTATTACATTTTCTTTATTTGTTTAACTATTTCCTTGTGTGTTTGTTTGTTTAACTGTTTGCTTGTTTTTCTGTACACAAACAAATAATCACGCAAATATTTTAACTTATTATGTATTTTTTTTTTGGGATACCATATTGGATTTGGGAATTATAATAAAATATGTAGTCAGCCTATTATTAGAGTCAACAAATTAAATGTTTTTCACATCTTAAAATTCTATAATTTTTATGCCCATTTTTTTACCAACACATTTTTTTTAATCCAATACTTACATAATTAATAACATGATTTATAATTTATAAGTAATGATATTTATCATTAAGTTTATAATTAAATTCACAGTGATGGACTGACAACGGCGGTACAAACAGCTAGTAATAAGAATAATTTCTTGATTTTTATTCTGTAAATCAAACAATAAAAACTGCAATCAAATGGATTCCTACAACTAACTTAATATGTACACAAAAAGATGTTATCTAACAAGTTTTTATATTAAAACACGTGAAATATGTCAGAATTTGTAGAGGCGGTTCTCGCATATTGTGTTCGTAGCATAGCTGTAGCTGTGACTCGTAGCATGTTATTGCAAACCCACATACGTGATGCTACGAGCCCCGACTATCTGACATTTCATGCCGGTGAACAGACTACGTGCATACCTCGTAGCATTCCCCTAAAATAGGAAATATACATATTTTCATATCAAATTATCATCCTATTGCATATTTGTCTAACTATTGTAGCATTCAAATGGTATTCCTTGCATGTGTTTATTAGAATTTATCGTGGTCACGTGGTAAGTGGTCTTAATAAACAGCTTCAGTAATAGTATAAGCATGACTTATAAGGCTTTTAAGACCAAAATACACATATAAGCCAATAATGATTCTATGATTCTAAGAAACAATATTGAAGTAACGGATTCTCTTTTATTTCATTCGTATTTAAGATAAGATTTGAATGTAAAAGCTAGTACGTAAATGGAAATATTTTGTCATTTCATCGTAATATTTCACGTGACTCAATAATTCTAAAAAGACGGACGAAGAGGCAAATCTTTTTAACCGATGCGGAAAACTAATGGAACAGGCGAGGCTTTCGGGGAAATCGGCTTCTTGTTGTCAATACAGGGCCACGGTGATGGCTCCCTCCTTAAGCCTTTATTTCAAAAGTACACTATCTGTGGTTTCATTCCGCACCGCAGATATCTCTAGATATCGTAAATATATGCAGAACATTATAGCGGGTAAACGGTAATATAGTCTGAGAACAATTTTCGATATTTCTTGAATGCTTTTTAAACTTTACTTGAAAGAGTTTCTACTATGTCAAAATATTGTAAACCTTACCAGTATTTAGTATTTTTTTTTTATTACGGCCATAAAATAACATTTATGTAGGATATAATTAAAATGAAACGGGATATCTTTAATTTGGTTTTTTCCAGTTGTAAGCGATAGTCAGTCAGTTTAAATTTTCATCATATTATATGTGTATCGTACCTTTAATAATTAAAATTACTTTGGTTTTCACGAAATATATATTTTATATTTTTTATAAATGTACAAATATTTTTGTACAACATTTAATAAACAATATTTTTTGTATTATGTTTGTTGTTTGGAACGATTAAAAAAAATCCCTGGTAAAAGTTACATTATCCACTAGCAACACTGGCTACATTTATCTTGATATTGTAGTTTTTAGATCGGAACCTACGCACGTAAAACCACAGTAAGTTGCCTAAGAAAAGCGTTACTAAAATTATTTACACGCAAAATTTAACAATTAGCGAAGTACGTACTCCTCAGTTTTTTTTAATAACAACAATAATTACTTCATACGAAAAATTTTTACGTCTTTAAAATATACTTATATCTTTCATTTTTGTATAAGAAATGTTAATCAATTTACGTAGGAAATAGACAACTAGTTAAAATGCAATATTAAGTTATTAATTACTTTATGGGATTCAGAGTGCAAAAACTACAAGGTAGAAAGATTAGCTATTGTAAAGCTTTGAACACATTTTCAGTTACCCAATATTATCAATGCAATTATTCGATACTATACTATATGCAGAATATTCAGGTCAATATCTTAGACGTATTACTAAATATTTAACATATATATCTAGATAATATATGACGGTTTATTGACAGTTCTTAAGTCTTAAATCGTTAGGTGCGAAATTGTTGTGCGTAGAAATCATATTTTCCTCTCTTTATATGGACACTTTATTACGATGGCGCGTTCTAAATCAAATGATAAAATGATAAAATGCTACCTATTTTATGTTTTCTTTTGTCTGCGGGTATTGTCGCCTTCCCGGCTGCCGGTGGCGTCTGCTACCTAAGTGGTTTGCTAGCGTGTTAGTTTAGTACCGCTAAATAATGTCGCAAACAAAGCATGACCACCTTTTAATGGTGCTGTGATAGATTTATGCAGTCCCGTTTAAACATTGCCAACATTTAAATAAAACTATTTTAAACCAATCTTACTCCCGTATGATTCAAACGTATGTAGTGTTTCCGTTAACAATATTACAGCAAAGTAATCGAAACATTTAAATAATTAAATTAAACGATTAAGTTTAAAAGTTATAATGTAAATTGAGTATTCGTAAAAATCTAAGATTACGATATTACTAACTTGTTTATATAATATATTTGTAATTATTACCTTATATGAACCGAGGTTTTTGACTGAACACGCCAGTTTGACACTACGCCCTGCTGGAACTGTCACATTTTGGATGACATCAGTGAACTCTGGTTCCTCAACAACTGAAAAGAAATAAACAGTTTAATAAATTCGTTCTTTACCCGACTTTAACACAACCACTCAAAGATATTACGTCTTTATAAATGATTTATGCCTACCGTCCCCTAAGGCTTATGAAACTGGTAAGACATTACAGTTATAGGGACATTTTTGTGTCAAAAGATACGATTTGTAATGTTCAAATTATCAAAGCAGAACGCTTTTAAACAAATTGAGTGGGCGATAAGGAATAATGTCGTCGTTTATCAAGTTGTGAGATAGATGGCTACTGCTCTACTCTACCCATTTTAAATGCGTTTGTCTTCGACTTGCCAAATTAGCTCTCTTTGTTATTTTTACAAATTCGCGCCTGAATTCGCTTACGGAAATGAATTTCAAATTACATAACCCTTAGGTACGTAAAGTTATTAAACGTACTTTTTTCAGTGACTGAATAAACATTTATCATTCTTTGTGAGTATCCCGTAGGAAGTCGTGACTCGTGACGAGACGCCAACAAGGAGTTACCCCGACACAAATTCTGTATACAGAACCCGCACCGCAATGTTTGCAGAAGAAACTTGCTCAGCGACGATAGTTCCCGCTTGTTTACATATCACAGTTTCACCCACACTGTTTTATTTTATACATTTGTTTAAATTATTTTAATAAATCATACTCTAATACAATTAAACTTATTTTATATTAACGTTAATAGTATATACATTGTTTTTTTATTATTCAAACACATTACATTTTGAAATATTCATATCATTGTAACGGGTTTTCACGATTCGATTATTATCGTATCCTGTCAGAGTCAGCGCTATGAATAAATGTACATATACGAGCTAGACAATAAATATTTGTGAATATTTAGCATTAATATTTGGATTCATCTTATGCATACTTGAGATACCTGAGTGAAGATGAAAGCTCCATGGCGTGTTTGTTCCTGATCGTATTAGCTGAGCACGATGCTCCATTTTCTACCCCGTTGCGCTGACTCAACCGCCGTACCTCGCGTATTGCCAACCACAACGCACCCTTATCATCTATATGTTCCCGGCGAGGTATGGATTATTGATTTAATCTTAACAATGTTTGTGTGCAATGTACAATGCTTTTATAAATGTCACTCTGCTTTTACTTATAAATGACTTTATTTTTCTTATTCAAAATCAGCTTTCAACTAAAAAAAAAATCTCTTGTGTTAAATATTAAAGTTCATATTGAAAGCTAATAAATATTACTATTTTTTTTTATCATACAGTGTTTTATAGTATTTGAGCTTTTTACGGAGTTAGCACATAAATCTAAATTTAAACAAAACTTAAGCATGTTATTAAATATACTAATAAGCAAAACCACCACAAATGAACATATAATTAAATGAGAACATTATAAACATCTAATAACACATCTAATAACCCTAACAATGACTCATAATAAAGTACAGTTAAGTTAATGAGAGCGTCGAGACGAGGAGTTCTGTTTGTTTCAATAATACCTTACATTAAAATTAACCGAGGTAACGTTAGCAATAATCTTACATACCACGAGTGCGGCGCATACAAGGGTATTTAGGGGTTAATTAAGGAACCGCAGACTGCGAGGGAGTAATCCCTTTGTCAGAGGCCAAGACGACGCTCGTTCACTTAGTGCGCGTATCTGTCATTATTGCAATTTGAATATTACATCTGCTAATGAATATAAGCTTTAAATTATTTAATGACATTTCAATACTCTACATAAATTTGCGAAAATACCATTACTAAATATAAATAAGTAACTGTAACATCAGGCAAACCCAATCGAGTCGTAATCTCATATTAGAGCCCTTATGCAAATCGGAGGCGGTCACTCGGAAGTCATCAAGAGAGCGCGGGACAAACCGGCCGCAAAGTGACAGCCTCCCCGTCAGCTAAATTGATTGTGGATAGGCATCCACCTCGTTATAATTCCTATGACACAATGATAAATAACGTATCCCTTACCCATGCGTTGAGGGTCTAGTCTGTGTCGATCTGATGGCAACGCCCTAGGGGACTCTCTGAATATTGTAAAAAATATAAATTTATCGTGTGGTGTGACGCAATAAATTTATATTTTTGATACCAACATTGATATTTGTAGATAAGGATTAAAAGATAAGTGTAAAAAATATTTTACTTAAAATATTTAATTATAAGGTATGTATGAAAACTTCGATTACAAGGATCGTCTAGTTAGTTTGCTTGTTAAAAGTATTTCAACTTTAAATCTAATAAGATTACGATATGGTTTTATTTTTGAATGTAGACTGAAACGTAACTAATCAATTAGGATCACTTTTATAACTCGACGCACCCCATTCCAATTTTCGTTTAATAAAACGAGCATTGGAAAAATTCCAAATGCAATGTACCTAAGTAATATTCGGTGCTATATTCGTGAGTTTGGTATCTCATTCATTTTTTGTCGAGAAGAATCAAATTGAATTAATAACAACTATAATGTAACAATGAAATCGTGTTTATTACAACAGTAGTATAGTAGTAGTAGTATAGTAGTAGTAGTAAATATCTTAGATGTTTTCTATATACCCAGATTTTTAGTATATTGTAGATTTTTTTATGAATTTTTTGTTTCATTTTTTTTAATAAAATAAGAATATCTAATAATAAACAAAATTTTTTGGAAGCAACCGCAAATTTCTGAGGACCTCAAAGTAAAGCAAATGCTTAAGTTTATTTGTCCCTTGGCACAGATGTTGCTTGTAATATTCTCATACACGATCAAATTCTTTTAAGATATCCTCAGATAAAGAACACAGCGCGGGGTGTCGGGACGGCTTCGGACTTTCTCTTATTTGTATGCCTTACCCTTCGCGGGGACGGACGTGACTATTCGAGATACATAAACCCTGAGTGAATACAGAAAATAGAAATAAAGTAACATATTATCCTTCAGTGGGCGCATTGAGATGGAATAACTATTTGTTTTTATTATCACAGAACTAACCTTAATTGAGAATCGGATAAAACATACAGTGGGATATTTATGTTGTGAAAAAGATCTTGTTAATATCTAACTCATTCAAGTGTGTATCTAACTCCTATAAATGTGTATTTATATATCCATGTTATAAATTTATATAAATATAGAATGAGCTGCGGTAGCTCAGTTGGGTGAGCGACGGGACGGTTTCCCAGTAGTCGCGGGTTCGAATCCCTGCCCATATCGGTTTATTTTTCATTCTATATTTATATAAATTTAAATTTAAATAAGCTTAACATGGCTATACAAGTTTAGAGATATTTTCAAATATCCATGTTATTCTTATTTAAATTGTAAATAAATACAAAAAAAAAATCAATTTTATATAATAAATTATTTTTATATAATTATTTTATATAATAAATACAAATTTTATACATAAACAGAAAAACTGATACTGTCACATATACTGTTCAAGTTTATATATATCTCAAGACATTAATTTCGGTTGTAGCATCTTTTAATTTTTTATCTATACTGCAAACATATATTGGTTAGGATTTTCGAAAAAACCTAATAGATGTCACCACCGTTCCTATAAAGACGATCCTACAGAATGCTAAATACATCGAAACTGATAGCGACACGGTAGCTCAGTCGGAAAAGCAACGGGACCGTTTCCCAGACGTCGTAGATTCAAACCGGTCGGTCCGGTTCGTTCTCGGTTTATTTTTATTCTATATTTAGATGTGGTTAATTTTATAAGAATAATTTTATTAAAATGATTACCAGCATTATATAGGTGTATTAAACATTATATATTATACGTATAACCCAACGGAGTTATCATAAATATTATATAAATATTATAACTTTATTTTTTCCAAAGAAACGTGAATATTGGTTATAAAAACCACACGTTATAACTGCAGGGTCATGTCACGGTCAGTTAGACGGAAGCGTGGAAGCAGATGTTGACAAGCCGCGCCTCCCCTATCACCCTTCTGTCAAACTTTCTTTCAAGAAACGCCTATTCGATCTCCATTCTTCAAAAGAAATGAAGAGAAATAGTCTAAGAAAATAAATGTTAAAGAATTTTGAGAATATAAACATTTTGGATACAATAATAAATATAATAAATTGATATATAATTCAAATTTTTATATATTCCGATTTGACAAATGTGAATTAAGTTCAAAATTAAGTTCCATGGCTTATTCTGAATAATAATGAAGATATCATTACAATTACAAAACAACATTAAAGGGCATCAAACGCATTCAGAGGAGTCGTCGTTTTGCATAATAAGATTTCTTAAGGCTGATCACTAAATGTACAAATGTTTGAAGGCTCGCGGGCGCGTAAGTCTAATTAAAGCACCTACCGCGGTGCGACAGGAGGAGTAGGAGCCCAGTAGGAGCCTATTATCACTCCTCCACCTCCTATTAGCATTGTCTTCTCGAGAGCGATACTTATCTTTATTTAAATTCACTTCTTAGTAATTGGGTTGACGAGTCGACAACGTGATTTGCATTGATGAGAATTGGACAGTATATCCGGACTCCACTCACTTTTTAACTTTGTTTATTCGTTTTATTACTATTATAAAATTTTAATTATTTATTATATTATAAAAGATTTGTATGAGAGAACTGAGATAGTCCAAACATTTAACAAATATAATAGTCGCTTAAATTAAAATAAATTTAAAAATCGTTTATTGTTCTATTGAAACTCCACAAAGCTACTACGATAGATATATCTAACAATATATCTCCAGAACTATATAAAAACAAACAATTTATGAAGCATAAAAATGTATAGGCTAATAATGCATCTACGTGCTCTAGAATTATGGACGTAGTTTGCACGTTCGCAAGCATAAGGCAGACGTTGTAGCATTTTTGATAGCAACTGCGTGTGAGTGCAGTCAAAGAGGATGCGCTTGGTTATTTCTCATTAAGGCACGCGCGATAAAATCACAGAGTCGTTGCCTCATTAAAATCTTCTGGAACGCGCATCTGTAAGCCTTTTGTACAGCACCCGTACTCTCGACGCCTTTCACGTGTCATTTTGGTACAATACTAAGGGACATGTAGAGTATAGAACGCCTACAATTTTTGCCGTGACACGCTCATTGAATATATTTTTTTTGATATTATTAATCGTATTCATTCTCTTGTTAAATGTATTCGTTAATTTATCTATAAAACTGAATATAGATATATTTTATAATGAGCTATTTATTTTCTGCAGTAATAAATATAAACTTTTTAAAATACATCGTGTTCAGTGAGGTGCATTTGAAAAGACCAGTGAAGTGATTTGGTTTGAAGATATCATATTATTTTCTGGTCAACGAAGTAAAATATTTTGAAATATTATTAGTTTACTTCATAAACTAAACTATAAACCATACATAGTGATTTCAAATTTAAAAAAAGAACACAAATTGCAATTATATTTTAAGTTAAGAATATCTTAGAGCATTAATATTCCATTATATTTTATTTAAAACAAAAGTTATCGCTAATTGCTTAACACTTGAGATGCCTCAAACCGTATATTAACCGCCTAATAAAATGTGTTTTCTTAATACAACTAGAAGTTTATTGAAATAAGTAAATTGGTAAAATTTAGACGCTCTTAAGCACAACAGGGTAGTTCAATATTTAACGTAGGCCACTTTGCATATTCACAAGGCCGGGCCTGTTACCACTAACCTACCGGCTTGAATGGTAATGTCGCTATTAACCGTCATGCACCGGCTTAAAGCCCGACAAAAGTTGGATAATATTACCAATTACCGTTGAAATACCGATCTACCTGAACATTTATTATTAAAGATATTATTACCAAAAAATGCACTGTATATTTTATATTATAATTATTTGGTTATAGGAAATATTATTAATTTTGATTTGTCTTCGTATCCGAACCGAATATTATTTTACGTTAGGGATGATTCAAGGATATTTATAATAATTTAAAGTTTCTTTTGTAGTTTCAAAATAATTTATCAAGACAGGATAATTATTGATATCGATAATTTACATAAATAGGTATAATATATTAGTCTTGTTTTTCATGTTTAATAAAATTGTCGTTTAGAAACTTACCGGGTGCGACTTCAACAATTATTGAAAGTATAGAGACTGACATCCTGTAAGAAGTGTTTCATTCCTTATCAGGAAATATTTTTTAAATTATGCAAATGTTTGTTAAAATTATATATATATTGGACAGAAAATATTTTTTTAAAGACAAAATCAGTATGCGAATGTTGGTATAACGCTCAGGTTAAACCGAGAAAAAGATCGAGTTAAGTAACAATGGATATTATTAATCACAGATTAGAAAAAGAACAGAAGGAATAATATATAATCTCTCATTTAGAAATGTTGCAGATGAAATACATTTTCAATAGTCATAGCTCGGATCTATATTTAATTGGGATCAACCGATTCAATCTGCGATTGTTATTCCGACGGAATGTAATTTCGATTTGTATCTTTGTTATATGTACTGTATTTTGCAAATTCGTAAATATTATTAACTATAATTTTAATACGATTTGAATTCCAATACTCAATTCTTTGATAGAGCAAGTAATTTAAATTATATTTTAAATAAATATAGAATGAAAAATAAACCTTTACGGGCAGGGATTCGAACCCGAAATTTCAGAGAAACCGTCTCGTCGTCCGCTACCTTATTGCTACCCGTCTCAGTAAATTAAGCATTCTATACATGATCGTCTTCATCGGGACGGTGGTGACATCTATTACTATTCTTTCGAAACTTCAAACCAATAGTTCTAACTTTGCAGACCGATTATCATGACAAATAAGCAAATTATAGTATGGTTGTGTTAAATATTTAATATAAATGTAAAGTTTTATGATGTTACTATTTATTTATATATAATACAAAGGTTTGCTGTTTGCTCACATTCAAATACGAGTTCAATAGATGCAGGTCACGAGTCCGCTCAGCGGGTTCAGCGTCACGGAGCGGAGATACCATGGTCTGTTCATTCCATACAAATGATGAGATGATATACTTTTGTATCAGCATCACACTATTTGTACACAATAATGTGATGTTATTTTATAGTTTATAAAAAATATACACGTATATGATAACCAATATAGAATTTAATTTTTTAAACTAATTGAATCTATCAACTCTATAATTTGAAAATCGATATAATATACACATCATACAATTATTGTAATAGGTTTTCGATTGTCCGGCATTCATGATGAAGCTACCTGGCGTCCCTCAATTCACAATCATAGCGATTCAGATACAAATATTGACTTGCGGAGTGCTACAGAGTGCTGCTGGCACATAATTACAGCGAGGGCAAGTTTGTTTACAGACAACCACTTAACTCAAACGAGTCATTACTGTGTTAGCTTTTAGATCTAATTATTTTTCATTGTATCAATTGTTATCTCTTTGTTTACAACTCCAGTTAATTAGTTAACAGCTTCTTTGCTGAATGAGATTTGTTTTATGAAAATGCATTCTATTTTGTTTACGTACAACATAAAATGGATTATTTATTACATTTGTAGAGTTCAATAATTGGAATATTTTTAGTTGATACAACAAATACAATAAAGATATTTGAATGGCTTATACAACAGACACGTTGTTGGAAGTTGGAAATCCACATACTCAAATACTTTCTTTTAAGCTAAGAAAATCTTTGTATTAGATACCTTTGATAGGCGACTGAGCCACGAGTATGTAGAGATACTTAGTAAGTGCAGTTACGTATTACATATAAGTCTGTCGTTGGGAGCGGATCGTTATCTATTTCAACTAAAGGAAACTGGCTTTTCCAAAGACCCACCCCAATGATGTGTCTCCCTCCCTCCTAGCCACGACTTTTCCTTTTTGTATTATTTCATTTTTCTTTGCTGAAATGCACCTGCTAGTTAGCTGTAACTCGCTCATATTTCTCGTGTTAAGTTAACTTCTAGATTATCCATAATTAAATAATCCTGCATTACAAGTTCATTTGTCATTGTACATAATATAATATTACTAGACAAATTTCACAATCTGATCTAAGCTCTAAGCAAGCAAACTATTTGCTTACGTATTTACTCGTATGTAAAAACGCATTATAAATACTCCCAGAAATAATATCAAATCCAGAAATATAGACTGGCAGGCAGGCATCTATGCTCATCACATACATCCCGTCCCTGTCGGGATCGAACCCGAATCCAACCAACCTGTCCAACCCCTCGACCAAAGCGACGGAGCTGTGAAAAATAAAATATGTACATCTTAAAAGAAAGAAATATTTTGTATTTTTCTTTCTTTAATTTCATGCAGTATTTGTGTTCACAGGTTTAATATGAGGTGTCACACAAAGGATACAATTCGGAAATGTATAACACAGTTGGTGGATGCATTTGTATTCCTGGCAGACACGTAATCAATATTCGTTTGAGAGTCGAAAGCACCGACGAGGATGACTCCCTTGTGAGGCAATTTTTCCAATAATACGTGCGCTGGCGCATTTTGCAGAACTAAATTATACCTTATAATTTCGACAATCATCCTATTATTAGGCATTAATAGAATAACACATATTATGTGAAGACGATGAAAGTCTTATCCATAATGTATAAACATTTATGAAGTCAATTACACTATATGTAATAAATAACTGTAATCGCAGAAAAATATAGTCGGTGTAGCGTCACGCGTATCAAATAAAATAACAACGGCATGGTGCGGATGGGCTTGATACATATTTGAATACATTACAGAACACGCAGATAATGCTACCGACATGCCATAGGTATTCATAACGAATACGTACTCACACTCTGAATACAGATATTGGTATCTATCGACTAAGTTTTGTATTCGTTATAGTTATCTCTATGAACATTTTATTTGTCTGCACTTTATTGAGACATAATTTTAAGTGTGTTTTACTTGTGTGTGTGATTTCAAATTGCGTCTGTGTATAGTAGTGTATGCATGTGCGTATGTATATATTATCCATCATCGTAATATAGTAAAGTGTATGTATTTACAAAAAGATGAATTATTATTAACTTATATCGAAATTTTTTATTTTGATATTTTTTAACAATTTTAATTATTTTTTAAAAACTTTTTCCTTACAGTTTATTTTAAAAATAAAGATACCAAGTACCTTGCACTTTGAAACCCTCGTGCATATAGAACACACCAAAATGGAATTAGTTGATACGTAATAATCTCACTAATTTAATTTAGTTAAAAAAATTACAGGCGTCAAAAATTGTGAAGACCAAAAAAAATAATCAAATGGTAAGTTCGATCGAGTCTCTTCCTGTAATTCTCTGAACACGTACATTGTCCCCAGACGTGTTGGTAACATTTCCCATAATACACGAAAACGCTTCGCATAAAATGTTTGTCACATTTCCAATGGAATGAACAACAAAACATCCCTACTCTTAACGCGTTCATAAAAACATATTAAAAACCAATGCCACAAAAGAATTCCAACGAATTCGTTATTTATATCCAATACTTATTAGTCTTTTTTAAGAGTTTTGTTTGTTTGTTTGTTGTTTTTTCAACTGAGTAGAATTAAATCCTATTATGAATACCTTTTAATGTATGAGTAATAAATTCATTAGCTCAGGTCTTAGGCTGTCTAATTATAATTAATGGGTTATTTTTTTAATCTCTTAGATTAATTTCGATTCTTTTTTAAACTTTATAAGATATCGTTTTATATGTTTCAAAGTATAAATATAACGAATAGGTATGTAACGGAATTTTAGGAATATTAGTAATTCAAAAGTAATGATATTGTGTGTTTAATAAAGTTAATATGTTGTTTTCTATAAGTTTAAGTCTTTTAATACTTTTCAAAATAAAGCTAAATATCTTTATCTATACGATTACAAATATACATGTAAAAAAAACGTTCAAATAAAATATATTTTGTGGAAGTAAAGCAAAGAAATTACGGTACTTGGGTTAAATGAAAACCGGATGATAATAACATGATTCATTTCGAAGAAAACTTTTGAAAATCTTACAAGTTGTAAGATTTAATTTAAGTTATATTATTCAAGAGTTTACTAACAATATTTTCAAACATAAATGTAAACTAAAACCAACAACAATGTTTATTTGAAATTGGTGAGAAAGAATACATGCAATCGTAGCTGATCTCCAAAGTTTATGTCTCCCGTGCGAATAACGGAAGCAACACACTAAATATTGATTCTTACGTTATTAAAACAATATGCATATTAAGTGGTAATTTAATTTTCATATTTGAACAACACGATTCACTTTAATAATTTCATATGAGATGCTTAAGTAAAATTAATAATATTTTTTTAAGATAAAAGCTAATAAGTCTATAAAACTTATAAGATATAAAATAAGATTAGACAGGGCTTGTCACCTTACGAAAGGGCCCTCGACTCGAAGAGTCTCTTGAGACAAGCGTCTTCATACTTAAGAGACATTTGAACAACATAACCCACCGAAATATGTAGAACGCTTTCGAATTAACTAAAATAAACACATGGCGTTCACAAAAAGATTACACATCTTTTAAACCTTCAAAAAGGTAGATTATATAGCTTGTCATATAATGAACTTACTTCGCGACAGTACCCGGCACGTATTTTAATATCACATTCCTTGCGAGTGTCTTATACGTATGCAAATTAAGCGGTGTTGTAAAGACGGTCCGTGATACGGAATTTTGTAACATCTTTTGTGAATTCTTTTCCTAATCTGTGTTACATGGTATCTGTAAGATACATATATAAATACTTAAAGTTTCGAAATCAATTTGATAGTAATAAAAAATAATTATCTTTTAGAATAATTTAATGTGTTATTATTATTTGTTTATGACAATAAACAAATGCCAAAGAGAAATCCTACACGGATTCGCACAACAGATGTTCACTACTTCGTGGAAAATTTAAACAAACATTGAAAACATTACCAACATAACAAAAGCAGCATTTACAAATGATCAAATTTTTTCCCCTAAAAATTTTAATTACAATCCATTATTTATATATCAGTGGAAACAATTTGGATTAAGTTTGTAGAGAGCCATATAAGGTTTATTTCAATCTCCCATTTTAATTTCATAATAACTAATTTTGAGGGAAATGAGTAAAGAGCTAATCGATAAATCGAGCTATTGCCAAGACATTTATATTTAATATACATATACAATTAGTATCGGTATAGTATCGGTTTATTTATATCCCATAAGTGAGCACTATTCCAGTTATAGGTACCATCCTACTCGGAAAGAAATTCGTAGGATTGATCTTACGAGTTTTTCCCTTTACCAATTAGACAAGTCAAATATAAAAATCTATTATAAAAAAAATATAATAGTCCCGTTTCGAATCCAGACCTCGTCAATTCATACAAACATTTCTACCACTAAGCCAGGCTCTCATCACAAGTCAAAACTAGTATCATCACTAAAGTCATTATTTTATTACATCCAACCAAAATCAATTTGTATACTGAATACGTCCATTTTGTCACAAAGGCTGAAACATGTATAAATCATACAAAAAAGACAACGAAATCGTAACAATAAGTCTCGTAGATGCCGACTGTAACATGAATATAACAACTAAAGAACTAGCCTGATTGAATCATCCGGTTGTTCTTTGTCATAAATCCGACAACGGCCGGTCGCCCAACAATGCGTCCTGAAATCGTTCCATTTCTCATTTTGTTACTCTCCCCTTCAATCTCGCATCCGTAGAAAAGTGGATCAGCGTTGCAAAAGGGCATTGCAGTGTAGAGTCGGTCTGATTAATGTATTGTGTAAGTAGGTAATCGCGGAATTACCTACTGCATTCTACCTGCTAACTTTGAAAGATTTTAAATTATTTAACGGATTTAATTATTGATACTATGGTCTGGCGTTTCATAAGTGCAATGTATAAATTTTAGATACAAAACTTTGACTTCGAATTTGATATTGATTTGCTGCCTGAGTTGTATAATGTGACAAATTCGGGACATACATATGCCAGGTGTAAGAATTTGTTAAAAAACTGTTACTCTGTACCTCTTCAATATATTTTGAGCAACTTTGTATTATTGATCCAAGTCTATGGAGTAACGGCATCTCAGTGTAATTCACTTTTAAATTTTGTATATGTTTACAAAATATACAAAATCTAAAAGTACCCGCTAATTTTTATAATTTAAGTTTGGAACTTTCATGTTTACAAATTTATATAATTCCTAACAAAATAACTGTAAATCCAGCATAAATAAAATCTTCAAGGAAACAAGAAGTATCCGAAGTAACATAATTGCGTAATCCCCATAAGGAAATCCGAGTCAACCAGATTACACCCGCTAACCAACTGATCCCCGGTCGGAAGAAACAGAATGTCTTGTGAGGATAATGTTAAATTTATTGCAGTGCTAAAATGTTTACGGATACCGCGCGGCAACGCACCGCCCGCGTAGCACCCGGCCCAGAGCCACTCACCCTTGTAAACACGTTTTATTGGCTTTATAATATGTTTTACGCGTGACGTTTTACAAACGATCCCCGAACAGCGTCGAATTATTTTTACGGCACGTACTCGCTACGCAAAACATTGGATTTTTTTCCAAGAGTGATTTGTAATTACCTCTTATACAAACAATTGTGGGTTTGATGGATTTATTATACATAAAATGTTATTGATGTTACGGTTATTTTTTATATTATATCTTCTAAAAAAATAATAATTAAAAAATAACAGTTTTAATATGTTCTGCTAATTTGCGAAATCAGTGAGTGAAATATGTGTTTTGTTAGCTGTGGAATGTAGCACAGTGGAACAATTGCGGACTCTAATACCAGTCAACCACTTGATGAAGGTCCAGCCCGCACCCTCCCGCCTCCCACTTCCTGTCAGTATCACCACATAAACGACCAGTAAATAGTGACAAATAACGTGTTATAAACGACTTATAATAATTATATTTGTAATTGTTTGTTTGAATAAAATAAATCTGTTCCAAGAATTATTCAGCAAAATATGACATCTTCACAGTGGAGTGGAAATGTCACCGGTGATACCTCGTATATTAAAGGTGGAAGCTGTTTATATAAATGCAAAACAGATCGGCATCTTGTCAGTTCGGCTCAGTGCAGATTTTGTCGATCGAATATGGACTTAGAATCTTTCCCATTTCGTGCGCCACGGGACTCACCCTCACTCTATAGACGAGGTCGGACAACCGAAAAATAATCTTTACGGAAGGCAATTTTGAAGTAGGAATTTTTATTAGAAAATTTTATGTTAATTTTACCTTGAGAGATTTTTAATCAAATGATCATGAAAATAATTTAGCTTATAAAAAGATTTTCTCGATTTTTATTAAAAATACTATAAATATAGAATCGAATATAAATCATTTTAACATAAAATTATCCTGCTTAAGTTATTTTATATATAGTGATATATAAAAAAGGTGAAGTCGAAGTGCCATAAACTGTTAAGTGCCACGAGTAAATCTGCGGTAGTTTTTCAGGATTTACTGAAACCCGAAGATCCGACGCAAAAAGGAAATAAAACGTAAACGTAGCGTTCTCTAATCCGGTGCGTCTCGTCCTTATCTTTGGAAATTTGTATTTGTGTTCAATAGTGAAATATTTCCGTTCAATCCCTCCGTTCCCAAGCTGCGGCTGAATCTAATCGGAGGGATATTAAAAGTTTCCGTCCTCGCTGCTCCTGCCCTTTGTGCTAACTGATGACCACGATCCGTACTCCCAAGCTCGGCTTTATCTATTTGTGTACATTTAAATCCACAAACAACTAATTTAGCGAAAGAAATAGAAAAAACAACCTTGTTTAGCAGGCTGATGAAAATGTTTTCTTTTCAAAATAAAATGCAAATAGTAAATATTTATTTTATACCTACAAAAGGTTTATATTTTATCTCTTTTAATTCCTTGCAAGTGAATGTAATGCGTTTCTTGTTAAGCTTGTTCTGTTTACACAATTAAAAAGGCGTTAGTAACAGACCACGTTCCTTCTCCAAGTTACTACTATTCATTAATTAGAAGTACACTTATTTTCTAAGTGGATATTACATTTTTTTATTTATTTTATTACTTTAATAGATATTAGAGCTATGAGAAAACTTTTAATTAAAATGTATAGATAAATATACATCAAATGTATTCGAGGTTTCATATTAAATATGTATCTTCATATAGGTGCTTCAAGAGCACCTTTCAAAAGCATAATATACATTTCATTTCATTCAGGTTTTAATTTCAATATTATCAATTTGTGTTTATTATTTCGTTCTCAAATTCAATAAAATATAGTTCAAGATAGGACTCAATTAGTGGGTATTAGTACGAATGATTTTCGTTTTTCCAATAGCCTTAGTCTATTCTACTCTTTTATATGCAAAATATTCACAAAATACTTTATATACAATCTCTTACTACTATCTAAAAAATTAAAATAGTTTTTAAATTATAACAAATAGTAGATATAAAATTTCAAAACTTGGTTTAACATTTCATTGTTCAAGAAATAAATTTAAACACCATAAAAGTTAAAAGAATTTCTGAATTAAATGAAGGGATGGTAAGACAAGTGTTAAGAGTCGTAACAATAATTAAGAGCCGGTCGTTTTGAAACCGCGGTGTCACCGACGAGATTTAATTAGTGAGAACAATCCTACAGCGGAACCCGACACCAAACCCCATCCTAGTTTCGAAATTTATAGAAATGCCACGCAGGATGTCTTGTGACTTAATGTTTTAAAATTTATATCATAAATCATCAACTTTTTAACTTTATTTTCATATTTATTGCTATATTTTCAGCTAATTTCGGGTTACATTTACATTTTCTTCATCTAGTACGATAATTTCAATTACATTATAAAAATTAAAAATTTGACACATTTTTTATTTTGGTAATATTACATTTTTATTACCTTCGTCCTTCTTGTACCAATTAAGTTCTTTTATAATTTTAATATATTCTCGGTTATATTTGCAATACACAATCTTCAAATCTGTACTTGTTGAATTCCACACTTGTACATTTGAACACCGTCTAGCAGATATGGGACGAATCTAAGGCCGACAGAATTTAATTACAGGGTATTACAAACGTAAACGGACCGTATCTTGAGCTATGTGTACACTATCATAGAGTTACTACATATTAGGACTTTATTCTAAATAAATTATTTTAAAATTTATCAACACGCTAGTTTAATTGGTAGAATGACGGGACAAATTCCCAGGCGTCGCAGATTCAAATACCTGCTCGTATCGCTTTAATATTCATTCTGTATTTAAAGGCATCGATTTATATATTTTAGCTGATTTATAAATTATGATAAGAATACATACAGCATTTTAAAAGCATAAATCTGCGAGCTCCAAAACCACTTTACAGCACTGTATATCTTGTCTTATTAAAATGTGATATGTATCTCAAAAAGAGTCCGTTAAAACGACACGTCTGGGACTTCTGGTAAATCGGATTTCCCTATCTCCCCATATTTGTATTCGAAGCCCGATCCATCTAATATTTCCTTCCAACTCCGCCGACGCTATCTACGTTCTTGCCTGACACTGAATCTAATCGGAATAGATATTAAAACTTCCTACATCTCAGTCTTTTTCTGTTCTAGATACATAATTTATAATGTCAATAAGCATTGGTCGTATGTTTTTCAAATTCCGAAACGTTTTTAAGTTTAATGATTACTGTTTTTATTATATATTTATAAATCTAGAAATTTAAGATACAGTTCTAGTGCTTTAGAAAATGAATTCAAAAGAATTTATTGAAAGGGCCTGCAAATATTTTTAGCAAATAAACTCTCAACGAATAAAACGATACGATATAACATTTGAGTTCAAACGCGTAGTATATAGTATTCCTATTCCAGTAGCATACAGCATTCCTCGTCGGACTCTTTTCTCAACATGGGCTTCATAATCATAAGAAAATTTATCAAGCTATAAATCGGTCTGTACGTACATACAAGTAGACTAAACGATTTCGATTTTTTTAGTAACATTATAAATCTAGTAAATTTGCAGAACAAATTATCTACATATAACTTACTTCTTATTTCGTACGATGGTAATAAAAAAATTTCATTGTTTATTGCTTCTCAGCCTGGCTTAGAATATATTTTTTTTTACTAACTTAAAGTTAAGAGGATTTCCCAGAAACTAATTAAAAGATTCTATGATTTTCTTCAAATAAACAAGACAATATTTGTGGTTGAGAGGTAGCAGGAAAGTTAATTTGTATTTAAGTAGCAAGAAACCACTACTTAACCGCCAACCGCGAAATTTCTGCCAACCTTTTTTGGTGAGCTTGCTTTCAACCTGACCCTCTCGTTTTTGTAATCCCCTTTTCTTTTCAAAGAAGTTTATAAAAATTACGGGACTTTGTAAGCCCGGATTAGAAGCTATTACAGAACATAGAATGTTTTTAGGTTTTCAGTAGATTAGATTTGTGAAACTCTACTTTTTTATTTTCTATATCAGTTTTACTTTCTATTTAAAAAGACAACTCTCGCATTAGAAATTTGTCAGACTCGGTACTACAATCTGTGGATCATAAAATGAGAATCAAACCCACATTTAGCTCAGCAGTCAAGGATAAGGATCCGGGCAGATTTAAAAGTACCATCTAATGTTATAAAGATTAGAAACATTGAGTGATTAAAAAATAAAGTCTAAATTAAAAAGGCTAGAATTTACTATAAATAATTAAAATCAATAATTTTAATCAAAACATACATTAGTTTTTAGATACAGAATCATTGATACAACCGATGGTACATATGTTGTGTCAAAGTTAGTGTACGAGTACTCGTATATCCGCAGAAACACATTCGTGACTTGTCGCAAAGTTGCAAGGCTCATAAAATATTTAACAAAAGGCCCCCGACTGCGCTCGCTCCCGCGGGACACCCCTGAACTCCGCTACTTAGCACCTCACTGACGATTTACGTTTAGATTCTATCTACATTTCATAGTCTTTTATATATTCCAAACTAAATCATATATTTATATTTGAACAACTGAGCTAAACAGTTTAAAATAGAATAATAGTTACTATAAAGATCATAAGAATACATTTAAACAAACAAAACATTGAGGCAAGTTTTGAATTCTAACTGCATAGTGTGCATAGAAGTGCCCGTGAGGAATAGTTAATTGTAAACGCTAGCGATTTTGTTCCAATTTAAAGGTTGAGAGGCGAAAACGCGATGCAACGAAGCGACAGAATGGTCATTGGTGTTGCTTTGTGCCGCCACTGTTTGGTTGAGTGCACCGCCTGTTCTGACTCATTTCATTTCTACAATATAGATAAAATATTCTATTTAATATAACCTCTTGACCCGCTATTCTTAGCATTACTATAATCGATACTCCAAGAATACGTGAAGCAGATGTTGGTATCAATGATAGTGGGAATATCTTTAAGTCTTCTCGATCACTTTTATTGTAATATATTTTAACCTAATAATATTAACTTAATATTTACTAGTATTAATAAAATAGCACTACTTCCTTAATTAGATTGTAAAGTAAATATAAATATTCTAGAAATAGATGATACAATTTATGTTGAAATGCAAAGTTTCCAGAAATAAACTGCAAAACGGAAGTTATTGCAATGTTTCAACGATCAAGTTTGTTGTTGAGTGCTCGCTCAATGTTCATCTGTCCTCTTCGATTGCCGCTCTAAGAATAAATTGCTATCTTTGGGTATTACTCTTGCAGTACTCCAATTTAGTTTAATTTCAGAGAGATAGTTCTGTCCTGTAGGAAAAGTTTTAAAGATTATATTAGAATACTTTTTGTACGCTGTCCATATTTGAGTAATCAATGCTTACCAGTAATACAAGATATATTGTTCATAGTAAGATTTATATATAAAGAGGTTTGTAAGGTATTTAATAGGAGAGAGGGTTCCGGCGAATGAATAACCATCGGAAAGTCATCAGTTATGTAGGGTGTATCGTCGTGCGCCATGTGGCCGACGATACGTTGCGAAATTTTTCCGCAGGCTATTTTCCACAAATTTTCATACAATGTACCCACTTCTAGCACTCACTTGTGCATTATTTAAATAATATTCATATCTGAATCTCACACGATTACTTAAATTTGAAACTAAATGTGACGTTTGAAATACAACTTCATAAATTTAAGTACTAGCTAAGTTATTTATTGTTTGATATTTTAATGATTTCGTTTTTGTATTCATAACGTATATAAATAAAACCGCAGCAACTAATAGCAATAAAAGTGAGTGAGAGTTGAAGCACTCTGAAACGAACTAAAATTAATGCAAATCGAACGAGATGTATTGATACTGGCAGCACTTTAAAAATATTATTGAGGACGGTATAATAACCTTTTAGAATCAAATAATTTTATAATTTGTGTTTAATATTTTTAATACTATTTTCGGAAGGCATTGCATCTGTCAAAATGTTATGTAATTTATTTTTTATATTCTAAATTCAAAATATTTTATGGACGCAATAACAAATGTAACAACTCAACAACGTGTATTATATGGACCAAAATTCTATGTTCGGTCAAAATCATGATATTTTCTAATAAAATTTATATTAAAAGTATTTGGAACAAAAAGGTACATAAAAAATAATGTTTCATTCAGTTACAACCAGGGCAGAAACCGGTGCATCCGATAGCCAAAAAATTAATAAAAGCAGACAAATAAAAAAACATACATGTTGCTCCATGTAATAGAGCGATCACTTTTATTAAAACACTACATCAGTCCACATGGTTTTTATGTACACAATTTCAGGCATACTATAATTTATAAAACTCCTACATAGCTTTTAAAACAAGTACAACATTGCACATGAACATATAATTTATAATATTGTCATGTAATTAATGTTAATAAATTAATCTCGCGTTCAGGAGACAAATTAGACGCAGGCTGCTCGACTAACGACTGACTATTTGGATTAAATGGGGGGTTGATGTTTATGATTTACGGAGGCTGTATAATTGTGGCGCCGGCGGCCTGGCCGTCCCGACGTACCATCCCACACACGAATTATTACAACTTATTGATATTTACAATAACGTGCTTCTAACAAAGGTTTTCAATTATGTGAACTTATTTATTTTACAAATTTTTATCGAGAATTTTTTGACAGATTTTTTTTTAATTTGAATCAATTTGGTTTCAAAAATGATGTATTAGGAACATTGCTTGCTCTATATCTATATTGATAGATAGCAAGAAAATGCTTTTTATTCAAATTTATACTCTAATAACAAGCGTTTTAATTAGCATAAACTACTTCCTATGTGAATATTCCTTAATGGAATTATATAGGTGAGGAAATATTCTTAAGAGCTTTTTGTCTAATGAACAATTAATTTTCGCTTAGCGCTTCATTATAGAAAGCATATTCTGAATGTTTTCCTCTCTGTTGTGTGGAGCTTCGAATAGACAACGATAACGATAATAAAACATGATAATCAAGTTCAGAACGTGGAAACAACGGGACGTAGCCAGCATGTTGACTATTCATTATAACATCTCGCCATAAGACAAACAATCCTTTGTTATGTTATTAGATTCCCTGCATGGAAGCTATCTACGATCTATATCTATTTAGGCTATATACAGTTATATAGTACGTAATAACAAATTATATACCTAGTTATATTTTATAATTATTCTGTAAAATCCTCTAAGTCTCTATTTATAACTATATGTACACTTGTATCGTTAGTAGGAGACAACTTGTTTGTCCTCTTAGACTAATTAAAAAGTTTGTTTCGGAAACTTCGGAGTGGCAGTGGCGCCAGAGTAGAACTTCCATCAATTTGTTACAGGAATAAATAGATTGTCTTCCTTTCAGCGTACTTGGCCTATGAAATGTATTAGAATAGGAATATATGTAGAGATAAAGTATACAGCCACGTAGGAGATATGTGACCGGTCGATCATTAAATGAATATTTATGAGCCCAGATATAGATAAGGAAATGAACAGACAATGCCGCTGATGAAATGAGGAAAGAAAGTGGCTATTTTAAGAGAGGTATTATGTATGCATTATTTATGAAATTATAATTAAATTTAATGTTTTATTTATTAGAAGGTATTCAAAAATAAGGGTTCAACAAATTGCTTTTTGATATGACTTATTTATGTTTCAATTTAGAGCCGTAAATATTTTAATATTTTTGTAATATGTCATAGCATTTATTCTAGTTATAACTTATTTTTGTTATTCAAATAAAGCTTCGATTAATAATTTACGTAATAAAAGGAAGACTAATATTAAAAGGGCAGTATTTATTCAGAGTTACGCAAGGACACTAAACTCTGGTAAAAATTAATAACAAAGTTTTGCGGCTATATATTCTCGTGTTACGGCTTAGTAAACATAATAGATAAACGTTGGGTACGAATAAGGATTTGTGAATATAAAGACTTGGGGCTGAAAACGAGCGATAATACAACCCTCTCATGAGCACGTACAAACCCTAATCACGTCTACAGGTGCAACTGCAACCCCTTTGTTCTTTACATATTATCAACTATTTACATAGTGAAGTAAAATGTTGTGCTAATTGTTCAATAACTCAAAAATTGTGAAATAATTTATTAATTTCAAATAACTTTGTACTAATTAAATTGCAAAGCTATCCTTTCGTATTCTTCCACCTATCATAACTTGGCAAAGTTCCGTGGCACTCAATTTCTTAATTAAACGATATATCGTTAAGTAATTAGATAAATTATTTAAGTTGTTTGCAGAGTTGGCAGACTGGCGCGTGATAACAGTGTGCTGTGCTGCGCTTCAACTGTTACCAAGTTCTCCCTTTATACACCTTAAATGAGTAATTACTTAAAAAAATACATTATTATTAATTAATATAATTATTGTCTTTGCATAACGTACAGGTAAATAATGGCGTAGCAGATGATAAGGATATACAAATGTAATAAGACAAGTGTTGTTATCAGGGTAGGTTTCGGTGTAGTGTCAGGGTAGGTGCGAGGAGGTGGACATCGGGCAGACTGACACCGGCGGCGACGTGGAATGTCCTGGCGCGTCGACACTGTCGGCACTAAGCCCGCTCGTACTCCCTAATAAATTGCGATTTAACTTGTCTCTCGGATAACGCCAACTTTTCCGCGTTTGTTCCTCGCCCGACACTTTTTCCGCCTCTTCATTTCCTATCTCTTACTTTTGTATTTTTCGTTCTTTCCTTGCCGAGATAAACTGGCGAGAAACGCTGAAAGGAGCTTTACAAATTCAAATTGAACTTATCACACAACTTTTTACATTTGTTTCTGATCTTCAGTGAGGGAAAAGAGCGAAGAGGCATTTAATAGTACAATCTCGAGAAAGATTGATGATATTGTATCACACCTCGCTTCGGGCGGCTCGTAACGAGTTGGATGGTCCTCGACGTGGGTTGTACTGAGTCTTATCTGGAATAGGATGCCACTTTATCTCAAATTACATATATTTCTTAAACGATCATGATTCGTTTGCGTTTATTTAAAACCTGTTAGTAAAAATGTAGGGTGAAGCTTAAGGTGTTATTGAAGCTTTCTTAGGTTTATAATGAAAATAGCTCATAGCATGTGGAGTAATATGGACGGACGGGGGTATTTATTAAGCAAGTTGGCGAGACATAAAGAAGCAAGTTTCGCCGCGTGCAGTAAATAGCGTTCACTTAATTTGAGGGCCACGTGTGGGCATACCCGCAGCATATTTATTCCATTATGCACGGCACGCCAACCGCTGCGGTGATGCGAGTCACGTCGTCTGAAACGAATCGCATGTGACATTATTTGTGAAGATCGTGCTCTATCTTCGTCGGCGACATCCTCGGGACGTGGAGGGATTACTCACAAAGAAGTACGATTTCAACAGTACGATAAAGAAGCGAGAAGTAACGCTGGGTACTCTCCAAGGGATTAGCGCACGGTTAAACTTTCTCTCTTCATTTCGACGGTTCTGTATATTATTTTCACGTGAGATTAAATTTGATAACAAATAAATCATACATCAATCACATCCTAGGAGCGTTCATGTTGAAATTTTACTAATGATATAAGCATATCTAAATCAATTATCAAAACTTTTTAGACAATTTCCATAAAGCTAAAATTCTATATTGTACGATAGAAATTAAAATAGTGTCTATGGGCTTAGTGTTGAAATAATCTTGAAGTTTTCTAAAAAAAAACATAACTCATTTTCTGTAAAGAAAACTTTTCGAGGAAATAACTCATTTATCATAATAAAAAGTTGCCAAAACGTCATTGTTATACGTCTCAATTTAATTTAGGCGCAATCATAATCGCGATATTGCAAAATAATTATAATAAATGATTTATATAGCAGAATAAAGTTGTTAATTAAAAACTTTGGGAGGTAAAAGGAAGTAAAAGGATAAAGGAGCACATTAGCCGGCGTCCGGAGGTGTGTGAGTCAGCACAATATTGGCTAAGGCTCAGCTCTAGCTGCTTGGTATTCGCTACGCAGCTCGCCTGTTCGGGCGCTGATACCTATACAAACCTTATCTATAATATATCTATATCTCATATTGGCACTTAACTCTGGGTTTACTTTGATATACATTTTCCGTTTAAACTGAACATTTAATTATCACATATGCTCAAAAATCGGGATATGTTGAAGTACATAAAAGGTGTATACAATAACTAGTGGGGCCTCGCAATTATTACAAAATATCCATCCATTTTTCCGCCGACCGCGCTCAACCATGCGTAAGTCTGATTTTGTGCGTTTGTTCAGTGTCTGGACGCTTTACTGTGGTTATTTTGTTATTTCGAAAACCATTTGTCGTGAAATAAAACATTTTTCTGATATTTCATCATACAATTTGTAGTTCGTAAACATTACCACACATATTTTATGTAATTGTTTGGAGCGTGGTATCCAGCCGTGTGGCAATGTTGGCTTGTTTGATGAATCGACACAACATTGTTAATGACATATTACGTAAATATTCGTGTTAAAGCACACACGATACGAGTGAGGTAAAAAGATTCAATAGATTCGATAGAGCAGTCCCTAAATCCCAAATTAAATCATGAGATATTTCTGCACCTGTCTCGAGCCTCGTGAGGCGCTTTCTTCACGTCTTCTTCGCCGTTTCATTTTTGTATTTCTTCTGATTTAATCAATAATCACTGAGTCTAACAAAGATAACGTGGATTTATACGAAGTATTAGGGATGTAATAATATAACAATGCATAGGAAAAACATCTGAAATAGTATCTTCTTTTGTAAATAGATATCGTTGGTATAAATATATTATTCCTATTTTAAATTGAAATCATCTATAAATATGTTTACCCATGTTAAGCCTATAAACATTTACAAATAAATATAGACAAATAATGAAATATTAATCGATACGAATTACTAACATTTTTATGTAAACTTGTACGAAAGTAAATTGGGACTAGATTTTTATCTCATTGCATATAAGTATTCACGATTCTAATATACTAGCAGAAGTTATGATTTACTTCTTTAGTTTTGAATCATTGCTGGATCTAATATATTAGTTTTTTATTTCATCGTCAAACATTTTTCACATATTATTTATCTATTTAAATTTTTTTGTATAATAATAAATTTGGTACAATAGGCGCACTTAATGCAATAAAACATTCTCTACCAGAAAAAAAAACAATATAAAGAACTGGAACAATGAGGCTGTACACTTAGAATTTTAAAATGTTTAATTCTTTTAGACATATAGGTTTTGTGAAGTCGTTTAGACTCTTAAATAAATTACACGAAATTTTAAACAAACGATAAGAAGTTTGAAAATGTGCCGATAAGAAAGATCTTCAACTCAAAGATTCACCGAGTGTTAAGGATTTATCCATCCATTCGTTTCAAAGAACCACTATCTCGTATCTCCATCGAATGTGAGAAAAAGCTGCGGTTTTAGTGGGACAAATTCTATCCGGTTTAGTCACGTAGTAAGGCGATGGGCCTCTTAGAAGATTTGGTAAGCGTTGTTTAGGACTCAGCTGTTTATTGAAACGAATTGAATGCACACATATATAAAAATATATCTGTTAAATATTACAGCTAAAAGTCAAATTGAAATTCAACATCCTTACTTTAAATACATTATGAAATGTTTGACTAGTTGCACATTTCGAAATAGTCTATGTAGAAAACCGACTAGAAACTCTATAGATACTCTTTAATTTAAATTTATTTACTCAATTACAATTATTCATGGTACTTACTGTAGTTTTCCTAACGTTAAATGTATAAATAAATTAAATTACTAGTTGTACGTCATTTAACATGTAATTACAGCTCGCAGCTGACGCGTCGGCTCGACACGCTGCTGTTAGCCGATGGCATCGATATTGTCTCGTAACATACAACCAAGGCAAATCGGACAATATTGCATCAATATTACTATCTAAATTTAGAATGATATTTCAATTAAACTTCTAATACATAATTTCGATCAAAGTTTGTTGATTAATATGGTAATACTCAAAGATATTAAAAATTAATAAATGGTTAAATGATAATTAATAAAATTTTTGCAGAAAATAAACTTTCTTTTTATGTATTTTAGTTAAATTAAGTACAGAAAATATTTAACTGTTTTGTTTTTAATTACGAAAAGTATCAAACAACGTTCTCAATAAACGATGTTGTAAAATAAAACACAACAAAGGCAAAGTACAAATAAAAACCCTCATCACGTATATGGATTTGAATAAATGAATTGTAATATTTTCTTAATTTCGTATATTATCAGGGTCGAATGTAGTGGACTACTGGGGATGCGAGACGTAGCACTCTAAAAATTAGATTCTGACTACACATAAAACTTTAATTACGTACAAACACAGATAATTAAGAAGCATGAAACCGTTTTGAATATTTCATATGTATGAGGACATGGTTTCTAGATGAAAATTATGTAAATTTGCATGCCTAATGAATATATTTGATACGAAATCTCCTTTTTCCTTAAACGCACGAGAGGTTTGAAAACTTGGCCTTATTAATAAAATTTTATCACAAGCAAAATACTAAAACATTTTATAACTTCTAAACCAATTAAAAAGCTTTGAGGTATTCCAATATTCAAAAAATTGAATCAGCGTCCATAAAATAAACATCGGTCGACTTCCTGCGTGTCATTCGCTAAACACTGGTTCCATGAGTGATCACAACAAAACCATGAAGCCGCCATAGCGCGTGTAATTGCGAACGTCGAGGTCCCCTTAATCTCGCTAACACTCGATAAAATGCAAGTCACCACATAATGCTCACACTTGATTTTACGTTGGAACTTTGTGAAATCATCACACATTATTAAACAAATTTTCCTATACCTACGCTGATTATAGTGAGGTAACTTCAGCTTAGTGCATGTCAGGCGCTTTGCCAAGTTTGGCCAGCCACATCCGCATATCGATTAGATGACCTTCTTATTAAGCCTGTTGACGTAGCTTATATTTTATTTATCAAAATACAATTTAATAAAATTTAATATTACATTTCTGTCAGTATTATTAATAATTCACTTACATAAAAGTCATAGTAGCAAATGAATACTATACTGTAAGTATTATTACTGCAAGCATTATTACTGTAAGTGTTATTACTATAAGTATTATCTATTATATCTGCAGAATTGAATACTATAATAAACATCTTTGGTTAGATTTGGACACCCTCTAACCAAGTATTAATTAAAGTTTGGGCATAAGACCTGGGTTTTATTACTTATCTTGTAAAATTCCCATAAATATATTCCAGAATTATCTGTAATTTAGTGAGATCTAATTCTTTTAGTGTAATTCACAATGTTCTATGTTTTTAATTTATATATTCTTGCATAGAGCTTCTATGGCCACATTCCCATTTCATGATCAGATCATTATTATTTTTATGTTTAATTTGTCATAAAACTATTCAGAAACAGAAATTAGAATTTTAGGATCCTTCAATTTTAAAAAAACACTATATTATTAATAATAAAAACTTTTAAATGACAACGGCCAATGACTTTACTTTTTTTTAAATATCCTGACCGGACATGTTTTATTTTTAGTTTGGTGGACAATGTTATTTTTCAACGACCAGAAATAAATATCAACATATGAATTATTACTCCAGGGGATGAAACTCGGGAAACGTCAACTGAAATCCAAATATTGGTATTGCTACGATAGGCGGTTAGCGTGAAATCAAATGGAGTCAAAAGTCAATACTATGCTCACGCGGTCAACGTTATTGATAAGGTACAAAGTGATGTACTCAAAATATTTCAAGCGTATATATTATAAGCTTCTAAACATATATATTGTTAAAGGAAGACTCTTGCGCATCCTCTGATATTAGTCACGGTCGGCGACGGTGATCCCTTCTAATCAGCCTCTTTTGCCCTGTTTTTAATATTAAAAATAGCTCACAAGCATTTGTAAAATTTAAAAAATCTATGAAAACCAAACGACATATCTATCTTTACATAGCACATTTTAAGGAATCTATACCTCAAACTTAAAACGAAGACTTAAACGTAAGTCGATTTTAATTAACACGATTTACATAAAACATTCATATGAAGAGGGGAAGGGTAACTAAAGTCACTTGACTGCAGCTTCAACACGAACTGGCTCGACCAGGCCTCACAAGGGATGGCGGTCAAATAAAGATATAACTATTTTAGCTAGCAGGTTAGTGAAAGAGCTGAAAACCCAAACCCTCGTTATGTTGTAATATTATCTGGCATTCCCAATTCCTAATGAGTGGCAAGTAATAACGCATTAGAAATCTTAATTGTTATAAACATCCTTGGGCGTATAAATATATATATATATATTTATACGCCCCAATACATATATATTATCTTACAATGACGTTATTGTTTCTAATGAGGGATTGAAACATATTTAATTTTTGTTGCACCTAACTTTTAAATTAAATAATATATTTCTGTTAAGTACCGTTATTTTTTCCAAGTACTATTATTCGTAACGATTAAAAAAAATGGTACCAACCACACAAGAAAGTAAATTATAAATGGAACTTTTTCAGTAATATGTCATAAATATTAAATGATCAGTGTTCCTACACGTACTATAGGTGATCGTGTGTCTACGCTCACAAGTAGAGCATTCGTAGCAAATTGAATTTGAGCGAACGCCGGCGACGAGCCAGTTTGCGCTGCTAACTAGCTACGACGTGAATGCCACCGCTTGTCTTCATATTACATCTACGGGCCCGCTACGATTCAATGCTACGTGGTTGCAAAGAAAGTCCAAATGTAAGATTTTATCTTGATAAAATAAAATCGATTCTTTCATTGACTTTTTACAGAAAGCGACACTTACGACAGAATGTATATTCTAAAAACATGAATTTCTTTCGTTTCATTATTATTTTATTAATTAAATCCTGTAGGACATTTTCAATTTAATTTAATATTCATTAAACTACTACAGGGAGTTTTGGAATCAAATTCTCTTTACTTAACCACAACGAGATAAGTCACGCTCGTATTTCTAGAAAGATCAAACTTGTGGTAAACAGCTACGCGGGGAAAATAAAAAGATTGTGATATTTGTGATATAAACTGAGTTATTGCCTTTTCGGTATAAAATATCTCAATCAATATAAATATATGGTTATTTTTCAAGAACTTCAAGATAACGGTATTAAACACGATGTTAACAAAATTACACACTGTAATAAGCTATTGATTTTAATCATGATTCAAGGGTGGGAAAATAAGGCGCTCTAGTATGAGCTGAGAGAAAACACATTTGTCTTGTCCCGCCCCGTTAGCGTATATTACTCCTCGCTGAGACATCGCCCGCTGTGCTTCTTAACTTCGTTTCTCCTACATTAAGGTATTGTGCGTTTTTCATCATTATAACATAGCAGCTTCGATAGCGTTATTAAAACTTTTCACTTAAAGTTTGTTCATTCTAAAAACTTATCAAACTAGTTGATATCTAACAAAGTACGAAAACAAATTATCTTAATATACATTGAGACAATCACTGAATGCTCCGGAAAATACGAGCAGTGATATTTTTACCAACAACATGTGGAATAACATTTTAGATCGAGGTATCCTAGCGTTGGCTGCCAAAACTACGAATACATGCATCGCGGACATGGATTTTATGACACTAACTTTACTAAGATCACGTATAAGTTTTCCCCTATATTACACAATGACTACGTGGTAAAAATATACTTTTTACTTAATATTATTATTGTAATATTTTTACTTTATATTAGTATTTCCTAAAGCGTTATTTTTGTTAACGCTTAAAGTAATGTGTAACTTAAATTACTGTTAAATTACTGTTTATTAAAAACTATTACATTACTGTCTTTCACAGACTATTTGTTTATAACTCTTAATTAAAAGCATGAATTGTCATTTTTTTATTATATTTAATTTAAAATGTGTTACATGAACCTTACAGCATTCTAAAGTAATCGATATGGCAACATTTTGTCGCCTGCTCCTTTACACACATGTGATAGGTACAACAAAGAAAGTATAAAAGCTGGCGCCAAAAAGTCTCCTCACTTCTGTCCCCTCTAAATCTTATAGCAACACGGTATCATAATGCAAGCAAGGCACAAACACGTCTCCAACGCCAAGCTTGTTAAGTGGTTTGGAAGAAAAACATCAGAAAAACTTTTCTTATTCTCATATTGAGGCATATGTGTACCAAATAGATGTCCCAGATGATAAAGCTTTATAAGTTGAATGAACCTTTGTTACATATACATACTTTAGAACGTTTAATTTTCAACTTTTAGTATAATATAAGCAGAAACAACAAAAATCGTCCAGCACCCCTGAGGAAGTTAGCAAACATCCCTCGTCCGCAGTTTTTATAGAACAGACTTCTTAATAATAACCTTTGTAATTTCTTTGAGTAAACTTTACAAGTGAGTGTAGCTCAAAGCGACTTCACCGTCACTTCTCATACATTATGAACGAATTGTTATTTCTCCGTCTCTTTCTATTGTTAGTGTTATCATTATACTAATTATTGAGATACTCTCTTAATGTCTGTTCTAAACTGTTTTGACTGTGTACTTTAAAATTGAAATTGACATTATTTTGTTGTATTAAAACTGTTCGAATAGTCTCTATGTCAAAAACAACAAATGTTAGTTCGACGTTCAAATTGTATTCCATAAAGATTTCCGATGAAGTGCTATAAACGTCTGTTCATCTCGAACTCCGCTGCCCGACTATATTTTGACGCGCCCCCCGAGCCATCCCTAACCCACGGCGAATATTTTTTGTGGGGACATCATAATAATAGCTCTGTATTACTTCAGGAGAAATTCCAAGAAGTTTATAACTCGAGATGAGTTTCGTGTTCCTTGTCATAAATAATAAAGAGGTCGTCGACTACAACGTCGTGCAGATTTTAAGTGGAGTAAAAATTTTAGAAATAATTTTTCATTTCGACCCCGAGTCAAAAGAAGATTGTTGAAATTTTCTTAACTTAATGAAGATTTTGGCGAGATAAAATTCAGATTTTTATTACTTTCGAACAATTGAAGATATATTGCCACAACAAGTTTAAAATTGATACTAATTTATTTATTTCGTCGAGTTTAATTAAAATACAAGATCTACATAAGTAACTTTAGAGCTTAACACAGACATTACACAACACTCAGAAAACTGAGAACATTGCATTTACTGTCTTAAATGTATGTAGACCCATATTCAGCAATATCATGCTTATTATTGCAAAAAAGTAAAGGGTGACATGCAAAATTGTTGATGATGGGCTATCACCGCGGCTTCACATTCTTGACATTATATATATCTACAAGAATTTATTAAAAAATATATACTTATTTTTTTATAGAAAACAATTTATAATAAAAACCATTCGGGTATGATAAGAAAAATAAAGTTCACAGTAGCCAGCAACTAGGAACTAAATATTCACTTCTATGCTGTCTACAGATTCTACTTAACTTAATGGATAAGTTACGAAGGCACAGAGTTTACTTTGTGTTCAGGTAGACAGAGTTGATCGTGAAGTTTTCTCCGTTAATTTGAACAAGTCGGATTCACAAACCTGTCAGTTAAATTTAAGGAAAGATGTTCTCAGTGTCGATCTTAATTATTACATCAAACCAATATTACTTGTTAACTGGAGGTTTAAATTAAATACAATTATTGAGGTATCATGATAAGTTTATTGTACTTTTGAATGTTTCGACTTGACAGAATGAAAGGATACATTTATGTGAATTATGTATATAAATTATGTGAATGTTATCTTTAATTGGAGTTACCCTCATGAGTATTACTAAAAATATTTATAGGTATCATCTCATCAAACTACTTTAGCATAAACACTGTCACACTTTTATTCACCTTTGTTGGTATATATTTATATGATTTTCAATTTCTAATATATTAATACCAATTTGATAAAGTTTTCATTTTTTTTAATATGTTAATTTTCAAATTACTAAGATAAAATTAACATGTTAAAAAAATATATAAAAACTTTATCAAACTGGCATTAATATATTAGTATATTCTAGACATAAACATTTATTATTCATGTGAAACTTTTTTTTCAGCTGTAATATTATGTAGTTCATTAAAGCTAACATTCATAGCACGCACACAAATTACAACAAAGTTAAAAGTTATTTCCAAAAAAGCAACTTGCCTAAAAGTTCGCCCGCCTGAAGAATTATGAAGATTAGCATAACAAAGTAAGCTGAAACTGTATTCAGGCAATGCGACGCATTTCACAACTCACCAATGTTGTCAATCAATGTTTATGTCGTAGTACGATTACGATAATAGGATAATATTACATATCCTAATATTGTTGGTATTTGATTTGTTGTGTAAATTTCAAATCCAATTTTTACAAGCAACATTGTAAATTTGAATTTTCTTGAGTTATTAATAGCTTATCTTGGGACTGTGATTCTGTTAAGAACTATTATTATGTGATAGACCTTCTTATTTTATTTCACCTTAATATCCGAGACCAATAAAAACAATGACACGCTGACTAAAAACTGGCACATATAAAAGATGATTGGTCCTTTTTTTTCAGATGTTACTAAGTTCTTATTAGATATATAAATAATTTGTATTTATTTTAGCTTCAACATATATTGTTTTAAATTTTTATACAATATAGATATTGCTACTCGTATATATCTACACAAAGTTTTTAGAATTTAAATTAAAAAAATATATTTATACGTATATTGTTAATCCAACTTTAATTTAAGAATATATAGATTTTTTTGGAATTATAACCATATTAATACTACGATAGCAACAGTTCTTTAAGATGTTTATAGATTGCCTCAATGTTGTGTAGACAGCTACGAAACTGGCCAAAGTGAAGAACTCGTGTACTAGACCAATTACACTAATGGAATGTATTTCAATTCAATCTTAGGGCTCTCTAAATACTTCGCTACACTAAGTACACTCTGTTACAACTTTGTAGTGGCTAAAGTTATGATTTGGCAACGTTTATTAATTATTTTTATATACATGTTGTTTTACTTGTTGCCAAAACTTTTGCGCATGTTATATTTGTTGCAAAGTTTTACGTCACATTTTAGTTTCCATTTCTATATAACTTATCAAAATAGAGCTGATAAAAGCACATCAAACAGGCCCAGAACGGTCGACGTCAGTTACGCTTTACAAATAAATATGTTTCAATATATAAATAAATAAATAAATTTATTTGAAACAAAATACAATTATTACATTAACAAGAAAGATGTTTACAACTGTAAAACTTTTATTTAGTTTATTAACTTATATTTGTTATGACACTTCATGATGTGCAATATTGCTTTAAAATAATAGAAAACAAAGCAAAACATTAATAGAATACAATTATTTCTTTTTTAGATTTTTTTGATTTATATCTACATTTTGTGTGTGTGTGTGTGTGTGTGTGTGTATGAGAGAGAGTATGAATTGTGTGTGTGTGTGAGTATAAAAAGTGTATGTGTGTGTGTGTATCCATATTATTTATAAATATTTACAAAAAGAAAAAAGTAAATGTAGATTTATATATAATTTCCTTAAATTACACTATGTTTAAAGATCTTATCTAAGTGATACATCTCGTCAAAAGTTTATAATATAAAATATGATTTTGATTATACGTAAGTTAGATACGTACAATAGTTTTATTTATCTGTTAGTTATATAATAGTAGTATAAACGCTCATGTCCAAACAAACTTATAGGAAAAATTTATATATAAAATTAAAAAAAGTTACAATTATGATAATGTATTACAATAATTTTAACAGAATTAATAAAGAATAGCTACAGTGTAGGTTCAATCAAAGAAAGCTTAAGAAACGCTAAAGGTAGCTGGAATCCAATAAGTTTCTATATTAAAACTTAAAAAGGATCCTGTGCTAGTACGTGTTCTTTGTTTCAAGTTTTGTGTTCACCTCCAGGGGAGTTCCCCCTCACCAACTAATATCAGTCAATTAGGTATTCAGTACACGCGTCGCACCCCTACGTCTGGCTACTGCGGCCTACACACGCTTCCGCCACGCTGTGCTTCTGCTACTACGACTCTTGGCTTCTAACTATCAATATCATTTCCAAAAACTCCAATAGTCATATAATGTATACTAATCAATTAACGTACATGCCTTTAATATGCTTAATTGTTTAGTAATTATATTGGATAACCGTATAAGTTACTACTTAAATAACTCTGACAATATGATTATTTGAAATAGCAATATCGTGTATCTTACCGACTACAGTGAGGCCCAAAAAGAGGGTTATGTTTTACCTGTCCATCCATTTTTTACCTTGTTTTAAAAATATATCTTGTTTATTTGATGTTAGAATGCTATTATTTTTGTAATCTTTATTTTTTTACATATATTTTTTAACTGTTAGACAATGCCAATACGGTTTAAGTTCACCTTTTGTATTATCTAATAAAGTGTAAATAAATAAAAATAATTAAATATTTTAGCTACTTACAAAATAAGACTTAGTTTCTTAATGAAAACAACTCAAAATCATTACATATTCTTATTCAATTTTAGTAATATAGATAGAGATAAAAATAGAAAAAAATCATTGTATTACTTTTCAGATGAAAAATAAACCAAAATGATTATTTCGTAGTAAAATTGGTCTAGTCCTTTGATAAGAGTTTCTGTGTATAATAAAAATCCTCAAACAAGGATCAATTCTTGTGAGGAGTCTTCAATGGGTGTTACGACTTTTATCGAAGAAAATCGTTCTCCTTTCTACATAATTCATCACTATGAAGTTGAAACTGAACCGAAGTCGTAAAAGAAATCGCGCTATGATTTCTTGGTTTCAAAAACTTTACTGGACTGGACCCACATGCTTTAGGGATAACTATTAATATTAATATATTTCAAATTGTTGTGTTAATTTCTATTTATTAGCTTGTTTTAAATATGAGAAAAAATCAAGTTTAAAAACATTTTAATTCTCAATTCCAACCTAACAAGAATATAAAAACAATAAGAATGAAATGAGAGGTAGTCAGTCGTCTTGAAAGAATTTGTAGAAAATTTAATAATAAAAGAAATAAAGATGTTAAATTGTATCATAAATAAAACCACGATCAGACGAGAAATCCTACTGGATTGTTATGAACTTAGTTTTTGCTTTACATCTCAGAGGTAGCGAGGGTTGCTTGAGGTTGCTTTACTTTAAAGAAATTCCAAAATTCCAGCTAGGAGAATTATATTTTACAATATTTTTATACAATAATATAATACTTCCATTTTTTTATATTAAAATTTGATTCATTTCAAGTAAACAGATAGTTTCAATGGTTCTGTATTACCATTATTAAAACAAAGTTAAAAATGCATAATTTTATAATTTTAACCCTGGTAATATTTTTGTTACATCTGAATACGTCATTCCATTCGTTAATTTAAATGAAATTGAACTTACGAGTAACTTACTAAATGCGACATTAACATCGGAATTCGTTTAGTGGTTTTTGCGTTATGTCTGTGGTTTAATGAATATTGAACATACATACACCACTGCAGTTACTGACAATTGTAACATTAATATGGACCTACTACAAATTTGAACCAACACATTGCTATTGGAGCCAACGTATTCCTGATATATATAACAGGATAATACTTGCCAATGCGTTTTTAAAACATTATGTAATTATAATATAAATAAAGCAAATCTCTCTCAAATGGACCATGTGCTCTCCTAATCCAGTAATAAATCATCATTTGGGGGAATAATCATAATATACCAAACAGGCGAGTGGCAAGCGCCCGGCGACGTTACCCAATACATCATACTGCTATTACACGCATCAAATAAGCATTACCTCGACTTTTATACTTTCATTATTCTTGTTTTTATCAATATATCGCTTATTTCAGCAAATTTTATCATTTCCCGGAAGAAAATATTATTTATATGATATGGTTCTTAGTTTATAATGAACCATTTAATCGAATGTAAGATTTTCGTTACATACTTTATTATTATTAACTATTAAATGTTTTTCCAAAAGTGTTTCTTTTCATTTTTTGTGAATTAAATAACAAAAATCATTAAAAGAATTTAGTCTCTAATTTGTTTATCTAATACAGTCTTAACATATATTACTATAAAGTTGTATTATTACAAAATAACACTTCATTTTCAAAATAAAATTTCAAATAAACATTGAAATTAATTAAAAAATCCTTGCATTTCATTAAAACATCACCCACACGTTCCAGTTTCTGATTAGAAAAATAAAGACTTAATATTTGTTGGATGAAATAAACTCAAACAATTGATTAATTATTAATTAATATTATTCTGTAACTTTAATGTTTCCGTTCTATTAAACAAATATTATTCGCGGAATATGTAATGAAATTTTATTTAAACAATAAAATTTAACTATATAAAATGCAAAAAAATAAAATAAAAAATAAAGGAACTTCGTTCCAAAAACAATTTATTTAGCTATAAACAAATTAAAAAAGTGTAGATCCATTATGACAAGTGACGTAACGTGTATTTTAAATTGATCCAGGGTAGCCGGCAGCGAGACCCGCGGCGTCTTCATTTTAAAAATGATATCAACTGTGATAAGGACTACTAGTGGGGGCTCTGACTACGACGCGTGCATATGTATAGCTAACACACCCAGAGGCTAAATATAAAAAAAATCTAAACCACACGTTCCTATTCGGTATTTCTTTTGTATTTTTTTACTATGCATAATCTTTTTATTTAAACTTTTTATTTGTCATTTTGATTTGAAATGTTATTTTTAATTATGTTGTGTATTTTTTTTTCCAAAGCCATTTGAATAGGGATTTCTTAATTTTATTTTACTTCAGATTGAAGTTAGAGCTTAATTTTCTAACTAAATGAAATGAAAACTAAATCGTCTATGAGAAGTTTTAAAATTATATAAACAAACATTTATTAAAAAAAAAATCTTTTAAAATCTTGGCCTGGCGCTTTTAAGTATTCTAAATCCTAATGCACAAAATCAATTATTATATAGATGAACCAAAATTTCTGAAAAAAAAAATTGCGTAGTACACACATACAGTATATAATTTTAATAAATAAATTGTAAGAAAAAAATTGTGATAGCTTATAATTTATATATTTTTATTTTATTGTTTTTTTGTGCTATATGTATCTTTTCCATTGTGTATGGGTTGTTGAAAATAAATTATTTTTGATTTGATTTGATCTGATAATATAATAATTGAACATGGAAATCATGGATATAAGTATAGTGGCTGTACAACGCACCCCTAACACTCGCAAATTAAAAGGCGCGGGGGTCCCTAGTGACTTTTATTTTGAGTTGGTAAAGATTTGCGGAGGGTCCGGACCTCGACAAGCTACAATCACCCATTAATTATATTTAGTATCTAATATTTACGCCACATGTTACTTTAATCATGTATTAGAATGACAATGGGCTTTTACTAATAATGCGATTGAGATTACAGAACAGTCATATTTTTATGTGTTTTGTTATTCCCTATTTTAACGCCCATGTTTAGAACGTATTGTTATGGTAAGCTTATCGCAATATATAACGATTATCTGAACATGTCATAAAGGAACTCTGGCTTTTATGTGTTTTTGTGGTTTAGCTTTAATTATAAAAGAATCATGAAAACTTTATTTATAGCTAAACAATAGTATGTGATCTTATCTTATGGTAACATATAATAACATAAAACAATTATCTGCACATGTTATGTAAAGATTGTTGGCTGATCTTATATATTATATTAAATGCAAATAAAACCCCACAAGCTTCTATTGTATACACGTTCCAAATAAAGTAGCTGATTATGGATAGTTAGGTGGTAAAAGAGGAAACTAATCAACACACAAGTTAGATTCAGTCCACTTGTGCGATAATTCATCAGGATAAACTGTGGATGCCACCAATAATTTCCTGCAATCACAGACTCCACTCGTGGAACGGAATCTTTATTCACCATCGCGCTAGTGTAGATAAGCATCTGCTGAGCACTCCCCTTGTGTTTTCCCGTTTCCGATCACTGTAGCTATTAATTTCTGAATCCTGACACAAAGCTAATACAGAGGCTTGGACGTAATGTGCTTATATTTGCAAGTAAAATTAGTAACACAATTTCATACCGAATATATTGTTTCGGAAATCTTTATGCATTTGGGAATATAATTTCGAAATCTATTTGTGGTTTATACAATGATCTGTATATATTTTATAGTTTTATTTATTTTATTTTTGTTATAAATTGTTTTATTGATTTACTTATTATATATTTTATATATTCATAAACATTGTATATATTTCATCTATTCTATCTAACTATTTATTTATATCTGGACTTGTTTAAAAAGAAATTTGAGCAAAACTTTTACAAAATTTTATAATTTATTCTAATGTAACAAATTGTTAAGATTATTGATATAAGTAACAATATTTTGCTTAGACATAGATAGATATTCCGTAGATTAAATAATGTGGAAATCAAAGTATAGGTATAAAAAATTCTGACAGTTTACGTTGTTGAAAAAATATAAGCAAATAAAATTAAATCTGTTACAAAATTGGGGTGGTAATAATAATTATGTATTTTTATTATTGAAGCAATCTTCTACCTGCTTATCAATACTAGGTTAACAGTCATTCATACGATTAGTTGAGTGCAGATTTAATGACTTTTGCGATTTTTTTTTGTTTTTCGGTGATTAATCCTCAGAACATTGCCGATCACATTTTTTTTGCTAAACAATCGATGATAATGCTGATATGAAATTTAAAAAAAAAACAGATGACAATCGCTTCAGTAGTGGAGGAAAAATTCCATCAAGGACGTCGCAGATTAGATTGAAGCCAAGTTTCGCTCGTCCCTTCGGTCTTCGCTGCACATCATTATCATAAATGTATATAATTATTATTACAGTTTATATTAAATTTAAACATTTCATTTTATTTTGTATCTTGGGGAAACAATATTCAATGATATTACATATTTATATATTTATATTAAATTAATACTAATTTGTTACTAAACGTTTATTTTTATAAGATCGAAAAATATTAAAACATAGGCACAGCCACACATACACATATGTTATGTAAGCTAACCTATTTAAAAAAACCAACACACGCTTGAAAGTGAAACTTGTAATATTGAGACGATTCGAGAGTTGATAAATGCATGATAATAAATAATAAACGATTCTATGTACATTAAAACATAATCCTAAAATAATTCCTTAATACAAACATTTAGACGGTGTTTGTAAGATCACTGCCAACAATTCTAATAATTTGTATATATAATAAAATAATAATGAAGCATGATAAAATATTTGGCTAGAGGTACATAAATAACAATAGTTTTTTTTTCTATTTGTTTGTACGTCCAATAATAGATTCATTAGATAAAGAAACATAACTAAGATATATAATACACATAAGCTCAAAACCATGTTTTCATTCTGATGTACAAACAGTAACGCCCATTGTATTTACATATAGATATTATCAAATATTTATATTTTTCGCTTTAATCTAGGTTTTAGAGATGTGATTGTGAGATGAAGCACATTTCCAGGGCTGTTTGGAATTCCTGGAATTGCTTGTAAACAGAAAAAGAATACTGGGAAAAGAAAAAAGGGACAATGCTTGAATCTCTAAATTAATAATATTTGTAAATTATAAAATATGTTGTTAATTCTTGATGGAACTGCATTTTTAATTACGATTAAGAACACAATATTTACTTGTACAAAGTTCCACTATATTTAAATATGCGATACAATTTTATTTGCGATCGGTTTCGTACATTATCATCAGGCGACTACCTAGTACATTGTACAAGTAAAGATTGTGTTCTTAATCGTAATTATTTGTAAATTATTTGGTTCAGATTTATATTTTTTTTATTACAGACAATGATTATACGATAATATGATTAGACGATAAGTATACAAATTTTGTTATTTAGGAGACTGAAATGATTTCCAGCGCCGCGCCGGTCGTATGAGCATGGACATACAGATATGTATAGTAATGTTTGTATTACGCGATGCATTCCAACATCATTTACATAGACGTCGACCGCAGAATCCAAACAATTTCCAGTAATTATGCTAAACGCACCTACGCTTACACAAACACTTAATAAAAATAAATGTTTTAGTGAGAAAAGTGAACACACATAGACATGCACCTCGATTTCCAACGACAGATTCGTCCTAAAAATGTAAAGTGAGGGGAAACGTTAATAAAAATTCCACGCTGAAACAACAAATTAAACGAAGCCGAGCCACTCGAAAAGCCATAAGTACCTACTCGTCTCAATTGCCTTCGATAAGAAATCCAAGCTCTTTCAATGTATTCGGAGCACGTTTTGGCTGACGGTTTTTTTTGTTATGCTACTGTGGCCTTTAAAACGAATTGACTCTAAAATTCTTCAGAATAAAATGTCGTCAGTTTTATTAAATCGACTGTAACCATTCCTGACATTACGCAAATGGCGGACCCTCCCCTACATCTGTCGCAGCGATGCACCCCTTAATAAGTGTTAACGCTCGCCGGCTGCGATGAACACTCGCTTCTGAGCTTAAGCTAAATCTCTACAAATTCTTGATACAAATTAATACCGTAGGAGAACTCCGCGAACAACTCTTATAATTTCATTTTGTATAACCATTCATCTCTCCCTCACAATACGTTGGATTACAATTTCATCAGATACTTTTAAAAATAAAACTGTAACTACAGTATGATTCTGTATTTCTTTATATATTTATATTTACTACACTTAATAACACACGTATTTAAAAAAGTAATTTATTTAATTCTCACTTAAAATGATTCAACATAAAGTTATAGACGCCAGCACAACGTACATACAACGCTGATACGGAACATTGACACTAGATATAGCAATTCATTTCCATTTTTCAGACCATTAAACGTCGACTATAACGCGGCAACGAAGCGGATGGTGTAAAATGAATGCCGGCGAAATAGTTTGGAACTGGTAGGTATCGTTGCAAATGTAAATGAACAATTAAAGCGTTCGCAGTGGCCAGGACAATGATGATAATTATTTTAGTTTGCTGTCGACGCGGTTGTCAGTCCCCGCCCGCTCTGTGGAATGCTCCTCGAACCCCATTTTCGCTATTAAACAGCGACACTTCTGCTGTTCGTAAATTATTATCAGCTAGCGCTTTCATTACTTGGCTCTGTAACAAAGGAACTCTACAAATGTAGGCACGCCGTGATTTAACTTCAACTTTGATTCCACTACTCCTTTACCCCTTTTGTTCATAGTTTTCATAGTTCATATTAGGTGCGAGGTGAAATCTTGATTCATTCATTACGTAGTTATCGGTTCCGGGAACTTCCATGAAAAGCCACGGTTACCAATAGAACAATTGCATACGAAAAGTTTGGTGTAAGACGTCAACTTCGAACTGCGGAATAGCTTAATTTAATAACGAACTAAATTTTGTTTTACAATAGTATTGCTAGTAGATATTCTGTTATGTATAATATGGTCAATTCTAGAAAGTTCTTTTTGACGATGTTTTTTTTAATATACAGAACTAGGTTATGCTTGACTACATTCCATCTGATGGAGAGTGGAGATGTAGTCATAGGTGTCTATGGAAAATTGGAAAACACTAATCTTATTTACATTATATAGGCAATTACTTTTCTAACGTATGTTAAATAAAGGTTTTATGTATTATTTAACTACATTTAGACATTTGAAAAAGATATCTTTTGATTGCCTATGAGGTTTTCCTAACCTTATTTTAAATTTATATTAGAGTTTATCTGCTACTAGATTTATCTTAACTTTTCTTGGTTATGCATACATTATCTTGCTGAAGGACAAAGTGTAACGTAGTTTATTAGACTTGAACGCAAAAAAATATATCAAAAGAAGAATGAAGTACATAAATTTAGGCAAATAGTCTAGTGTAAGCGAGCATATTTTTTCGGGCAATATCTTTTCATGAAGAATATAAAAATACTGTTTAATGGAACAACGGCGGCGTTGAGCTACAGTTGTCAAAATTTATTTCAGCTACTTGTTAGAAATAAAAATAAGTCAGTCTGTCGGTACTGTCAAGAGGTCTTTAAATTCAACGCCTGCATTTTGGTACAGAATTCAAATACTTCTGCTATATACGTACTCATGTTTTACGTTTTCTAATATACAGGTTTAATCACAGTGTTTTTCTTAACCGATCGGACTTGGACAAATGTGAATATTCATCATTGAAATATATTATCAAAGTTGGCTTCAGCCAGAACCATAAATCAAACGATGCATAGACCTGTGCAAGAAATTCACATGATTTCTCTAATTTATGGTAATTAAAAAAATATATTTTAATTAATTTTAAAAAGAAAAGCATGTAAAAAAGTTTACAGTCAGGTTTACTTCTGTTTAGTATTTTAATTTACTGTTATTATATTTAATAAAATAAATCAAGAATTATTTAAATTATTTAAATATTACAAGTACAAAATTTTATAGTAGTAGTTTGAAATTATCAAACTTTTGGGAATTTCTCATGAAATAAATAAACCATGTCTGTACTTACACAGATCTTAAAATACTGTAAGTAGGTTCTGTATACGAACTCGATCGTGAAAACCGTTGCTGATACAAGAAATATTATTGAGTTTGAGTTTCCTTTGTATGTATGTGAACCCATTCAAAATTTATTTTTTAATTTTTAATATATATACATTGAAAAATAAACCGACACGGCTAGGGACGCGAACCCGGGACTTCTGGGAACCATCCGGTTACTACCAACTCAGTAACAGTATTGCTACACACTTAAATATTTTTTTTATTAATTTTCATTCCATAGCCGATTATACTTCATTGATTTATTTTATTTTTCATACTGTTAACACATTACATTTAAATAACCTTAACATGGTTATGGATATTATCAAATATATATATTTTATTTAAGCCTTTCTAAACACATAGTTTTCCTTAACTTATTTGATAATATAAATCCTCAAATAAAAATAAATAAATTAATCGTAGTCGGATTCTACTTATTTGTTTTCATGGCCATAATTTTTCGTGGAAGTCACTGACAAATGTTTTCTTATAGATATAGATAATAGATAATAGATATCCCGTAATAAATTCAGAGCTTACTCTACACCTTAGCCTAAAAAAATATTATAATTTTTTTTTTTGTATGGTTTTGATTTTAATCCAAATCAAATCAAATTAAAGGAAATTAATTGACTTTATTCCTCGTTGGTGCTAAATCTATGAGGCTCTTTCTAATTTACTGTTTATTTTATTAATACGTATTATTCTTGGATACATTCAAAGTAAATAAATAAAACAAGCATAAATTCATCTTGATAGATAATGATTTCTAAGTCTATAAGTCACTTTACTTTAAAGATAAGATATAAATTTAGCATAAAAGATAATAAATTGTAATAAGTTATGCAATTATAGAGTATTAAGATAGGATATTAATATGATTTTTAATAAAATAGATATGGCTATTCATACTTTTAGTCAAATATTACTATAATAATATGTATTTATACTTTTTATCAGAAATAAAAAGAAACCTTTAAAATTTGGAAATAAAGTTATAATATCAGTTATATTTTTGAAGTTTATGCAATTTTAAATTAGCATTAATTCATATTATCATTATTCATGAAATGTCATTATTGTATAATTTATTCTAAAAAATACTATTATAATATTTGAGTATAATTTATTCATAGTTTAGAATAATATATAAGTTAGATTTATTCTCATATAATATTGTGTTTACTAGATGTTGATTGATGCAAATCAAAATTCTGAACATAGAATATAATATTGGCATAAATATGCATAAACAGTGATTCGTTCGTCAAATTTAATTGTGAATTATATTCTCTTGTTTCCAATATATTATAATAGTTGTTATCATGACGTTCACATATGTACACATATGTTCGTTGTTCGTTCGTTGCTCGTTCGATTATGAAAGAGGGCTACCGGAGACGACATGGGTGACATGAGTCAACAATAATGAATGATAATGTTTTTTTATGTCTGCTATTTGTGCGGTTTCTTTTTGCAATAAAGATTTTTAAAATATAATAAAATTGCAACGAACAAACCGATAATAAAGAGCGGGGAAAACATTTCCATATTGCATTGACCTCCAATATCTAGGATAAAACAGATGAACGATGATGTTGGTTTCTTTTAATAATAAAATCTTTAAAAAAAGAAACCAGTTACATAACTTTAAAAAGCAAAAAAAAAATAACAAATTAAAAAACCTCCGATACAAAAAAAAAGTCTAAAAAGAATAAAAATAATATTATTTTGAGCTTATTGAAGTCGTTGCGTCGGGAGACCGTTGTACGTACATTGACGATGGTATCTATTTTACAAATTTTGGGAGCTAATGAAAGAGGACTTAGACTATACGATTCGATATTGTTATTTATTTTGTTGCCTTGGTAACTTATTTGGATTTCTTCCTTTATTAAGCGGTAATATATTTTTTTTATATTTTTGTAGTTATATTACTGGTTTCTTTATTGTACTAAATGAACCCACAAACACACAAATTTTCACTTGTGTAAGTATTTCTATCAATATTGCATAAGAACCCTTCACCCGAACCAATAAAACCTCAATATCTTGGAGACGACTGTTTCTATATTATCTAAGATTACAGAGTTTTGTAGAACATTTTTCCTTGAAAGTGAAATTTCTTAACCTGTGAAACACGTATTTTAACTGAATATTTGCATAACAATTTTCACAGATATAACTTCAAACCAGTTTTATACGAACTTTCAATTATTTTATAACGAATTTTCGTCGCCTTGTACTCCACATCTTAAAAAGCACAGACAATAAAATATACGAATTTGTAATCAAGTAACCTTCATAATCAAGATACATTCATCATGAGCTATTACTTGACCATCCGATATCTAGTAGGGATTTCCAAAACCACAATTAAAACTGTATGTTGACAGATCAGTCAGTTAAGAGCTTCTTTTTATAAATTCCATACGTACTTTACATATCTATTATAAGTTTAATAAAAAAAAATTTTGATTTAGTATAAAAAAATATATATAAGCGGTTTTATAGGGATTTTAAAATTACTACTTTTAACTAATAATTAGAAGTCATAAAAGAAAATGTTAAGGTTAACACGCTGTACTGCATTTTCCTAATTATATTAAAATATTTTTATTCCTTATTATTTATTTAACAGAAAATAATTAAGAGCATCTAGAAGTTTTAAGAAGTATTAAAAACTTTATATTTAATCTGTCCTAGATCCTTGTCAGATGTCACTTTGGTGTTATTAAGTTGGTAACCCTTGTGATTGCAACATCAACACTCCACACAATAAAATAACACCACAACAGTATCACAAAACGGCATATCAGAATACAACAAAATAATGTTTGTTATACTAACTTTTTATTAATCACAATTTAATATACATACACAAAATGGTATCAAAATTGGATCTTAATATTAAGAAGTACATTTTCACAAGATGATAAAAAGATTCATTACTTGAAATCAAAGAACTATACATTTATTATAAGAAAAAAAATCGTCAAATACCAGTTTGTATAATAAACAATAAATAGATAAATAATGATTTCGATAAATGAAGAAAATATTAACAGATGGACTGATTACAAAGATTCGTAATGAAACATCGTCAATTAAAACTAATTTTCCGAATACCTACCTGGATGACCGATGACACGCGAATTTCAGGGAAATGAAAATGGCTCGCATTCGGCACTCGCGGAATGCTTTCAGAGAACGTAATTCAGTTAAACATGTAATTTATTACTAGTGAAATTACTGCCATCCACATCCTTCTATAACAATATATCATAATTCCACCAATCACCAAGTAAGGAATATTTGGTAATATATTTCGGTTGCATCATTAAACAATCAAAAACTGTATGCGGTTTAATAAAATGGTGAAATAATATATTTAAATATATTATATTACGAAATATTTATATTTAAAATATTTCTTTATTTTAATAATATTTAATGTTTGAAGTTTTTTTTTTTATTTCTTTTATATGATATTGTATGCACTTATTGTGGTCGGATTTTACATCCTTGTACATACGTAGAAGTTTAAGCTCTTAGATAATGTTACTTTCAGTTATCATCTACATAATATACAAAATTCATTCAATATATACACACCAATTGTAATTGCATTTGCTTCCACAAAAAAAAAACTTATATCGCTTATCGAAAGAATGTAAATAGAGGAATGCATAAAAAGACGACAGAAAAAAAGAGATGGTTAGATTGCGTGAAAAGCAATATGGAGAAGATGTGAACAGAAAGTGATAAAGAATGATAAGATGATGATGCATATCGAAAGGACTATAAATGTACGCCATTTTAGACGGTTTATAAAATATATAGAGTTAGAAACTGTGTATACGTTATTTTTGAATATTGAAGAATTCTGTTCTTCAAGAGAGTATATTCAAAATTCATAATAATATTATTAATAATTTATACAATAGTTATGATGTTTTATAAAATATCGACATTTAATAAAAATGATGTTTTTTACAGCCTTCTAAGAGTTAAATTAAAATACACTTAGATTTAACTAACTCTATTACAAAAGAATACACATTAAACTTGTCATTTACATATCATAGAGTTCATTGTTTTCTCTTTCACGTTTTATATGTAGTCAAAATAATATATAATTTTATTAAGATAATGAAACGGAAGAGTATTTACGGAGTATTTTAAATTAGACAACTTATTTAAGTTATGAAATACAAATCAGAGATTAGAATTTTAAAGTTATTTATTATAACTTTTTAACATTAAATTAATTCCAATGTTTTCTTTAGTTTTTTTAAAAGTATAGTAATTAAAAGGAGGGTGTATTACAAGCACCTTTTATCATAAAGACCTACACATAATTACAAAAATATATTAATATAAGTAAATAAATAAATAATAAATAGATAAAACCTAAATCAATGCATATTTTAATAGTTTTAAATTTTTTATTTTTAGCCTTTTTTAGATAGTGGGTGTTATAAGTTTGACTTATAACGATCTGTGTATCCGTGTATCTATGTGTCTGTCTGTGGCAATGTAGCAGTCAAACGCGTTGACAGATTTGATTGCGGTTTTTTTAAATCGAAAGTCTAGTTTATCGAGATGGTTCGTATCAATGTTTGATCGAAATAGAAACTTGTCTCCAAGATATTGAGGTTTTATTGGTGTGGGTGCAAGGTTCTTATTAATAGAAATACTTAAGCAAGTGAAAATTGGTGTGTCCCTAGGTTCAATAATGAAACCAGTAACATAACTTTAAAAAGCAGAAAATAAAATCCCCCGATACAAACAGACCTCTAAAAAGAATAAAAATAAAATTATTATGTACTTATTGAAGTCGTTGCATCGGAGGACCGCTTTATAAAGGAAGAAATCAAAACGCAAGTAAGTTACCAAGGCAAATAACGAAATTACGATATCGAATCGTATAGTCTAATCCCTTGTAACTTCGTACATTAGACACCATAGTCAACGTAAGTACAATGGTCCCTCAACGCAATGACTTCAATTAGTACATTATTTTTTTTTTTTTTTTTTTTAGTGGTCTTTTTGTATCGGGGGTATTTGAAATTTGTAATTTTATGAACTAAATATTCATGTTATTCTAAAGATATAATAATAATAAAATTAGACATTAATATAATGATTACTGATGAACAATAAACCAAATTAAAGTGTAAAATCTTTAAAAATATACACTTTAGGTATGTACAACCTTAAACTCTTAAACACTTTTTAACAAATAGTCATTGCTTTAAAAGTGAGGAATAGTTACCATTTAATATTAGAACGTAAACAGATTTACGCTTACTATAATTATTAATATTAAGTAAAAAATTTAAATAAGCCCGATATAAAAAGAACTCTAAAAAGGATAAAAATAATATTATTATGTATTTATTGAAGTCGTTAAGTCGCGTCGTCGTTAAGCCGTTGAACGTATATTGACGATGGTGTATATTTTCGAAGTATTCGGAACTAATTAATGAGGACACAGACTATACCATTAGACATTATTATTTCTTTATTTGCCTTGGTAACTTATTTACATTTTGATTTCTTCCTTTATTAAACGGTCTCCCTACGCAATGACATCAATAAGTAGGTACATAAATATATATTTTTTATTCTTTTTAAGGATCATTTTGTATCGGGTGTTTTAAATTTTGAATTTATTTATTTTTCGGCTTTTTAAAGTGATATTATTAGTTTCCTTTATTTTACTAAATGGTTCGTAGGTTACGAACAAACTAATTTTCACTTGTTTAAGTATTTCTATCAATATTGCATAAGAAACTTACACCTACACCAATAAAACCGACAGCTTCTATTTCGACCAAATAGCTAATCAGCTTCTATTTCGACCAAATACCTAATCATAACCATCTCGACAGACCAGGCTTTCGATTAAAAAAAAACGCAATTAAATCCGTCCACTAGTTTGGCTGCTAGAATGTCACAAACACACACATCGATACCCAGATACACAGGCCCAACTTATAACACCCCTCTTTTTGAGTCAGGAGTTAAAAAACGGTTCAAAACAAACAATCTTTCTATTTCCTTTGATTATAAATCTTATTACAATCAATAGCCTTTATATAACAAAAAGTACATAAACCCTATAATTCGATTATTTTACTCCAAAAGGAGTTTCAATATCGTCACCGCCCACTAATTAAAAACGAAGTAATATCTAATTTACACAAAATCCTTATACCTTGTTTAGTATAATTTAAGTAAAACCCTTAAAAATGTATTCATAATATCCATAATAATTGAATTTACTGATTAATCTAAAGTATACTCTTTATATTAAATTTTCTCAACGGAATGTAAAAATTAAAAAGGATAATTATGTTTTTGGTTTTAAAGCGGTTGAATGAAAATTATCTAAAATATTTATTTAACATTATATGTATATATAGTAAAGGTAGATATAGCTGTCATAAATGTTATTATGAACCTTCAGTATTGTCTAAGATGTAAATCAGGTGATTTTACATCTTAGACAATACTTCTATTATATTTATTTATTATACTTATTTATTATTATTATTAATTCATCTGTATGTGTGTCGTATTACCGTTACAATTTTCTGATCAAATTTCAGATTTGTTAAGGTTGTAGATTATATAAATATACATATAAAATATAGAGGTCGTATTATAGAGGTAATCCTTTAGAATTCTGTCTGTATTGATTATTTTCTTATTTTATAATAAGGCCTATAGATTTTTATTGAAAATTTTAGTAAGCTTAACATGTCTATACGTTTATATACATTTCTAAACATAGTAAGTACTGACAAATATGTTTTTACATCCAAAATAATCACATCACATCCAAAATAAAAAGTCAGTATGATCTTATAATATAAGCAATTTTATATTTATATATAAATACTAGCAGTGCCTGCGACTTCGTACTCATAAATTTTGATTTTGAAATCCGCTCAAAGTTTCATCAAACACTGGCAATAGTTTTTGCGTGAAAGAGTATTTCTAGTTTATTTTTATGTATAATTTTTATTTTTAATAACAAATATATTTTTACAGAGGAGGTAGTCCAATTTTGTACTCGACGAATTTCTAGAACACTTTAAAAACAAATATATCTTTTGATAAAAGAGAGAACAATAAAAGTTAAAAACTAAATGTCATTCACATTGACCTTCCATTTCTATGTATAAAATATATTTATTCTATATATTTCTTCCATGTTGCGTGCACAACTAAAAGAGAAACATATAAGCAGACAAAAAATTCAAAAATGTTAGGAATGGATTCTGTTCATTATCCCTTCACATCCTGGCTATTTATTTTGTAATCTTTTTAATGTATAGAGACTACTTCTCTACAGATTTATTACATGTATAGAAGAAGATTTGCTTGGTACCTATTACGTGATTCATATAAATTGACATAACTTTTTTATTTCTAAACCGATTAAAAAAAAATAAACACTAAATGTTAAGTGAAGACTGTTACAATATATTCTTGAAAACTGAGTCGAAGTTGGTTCAGCCGTTTCTGAGATTAGTGTGTACAAACATACAGACAAACAGACAAAATGAAAAATCATTGTTTTGGATTCTCTTGCTCTTATAAAGGCTCTCATTATGTTTTTATTTTAATAATTTCCATGTACAGAATCGATCAGTGACATTTTAATATATGTATAGATAAGATTATGAGATAAACCAAACGGAAAAAAAATTAAAATATCAAATTTTAACATTTCTAATAACGTTAATTGTAAATAAAAAACATGATGAAATGATGAAAAACATAGGGGCTTTTATAAGAGCAAGAGAACCCAAACAAAAGGTTTTTCATTTTGTCTGTATTTCTTTTTGTCTGTATGCAGTTTCCAGGAATATATTGAGACAATATTCACTTAATATTTAGTGTTTATTAATTTATTATAATTTCTTATGATATAATAAGAAATTATAATAAAAATAAATTACGTTAATTTATGTCAATCACATAATAGGTACCAGGCAAATCTTCTTCTATACATGTAATAAATCTGTAGAGGAATATTCTCTGCACATTAAAAATATTACAAAATAAATAGCCAGGATGGGAAGGGATAACTAACAGACTCAAGTTTTAACATTTTTTTTTTCTGTATATCTGTTTGTCTTTTAGTTGTGCACGCAACACATAAAAAGTATATAGTCAATTTAAATAACTGTTATACATAAAAAATGTGTGTGTGTGTGTATTAGTGTAGACATGTAAGAAGTGAAACTTCTTTATGACATAATTTTTTGAAAAATGATTCACTAATTACAACTTTACAGGAATGGCTAATTAAGCTAAGTTAGATAAAGTTTAAGCAAAAATAAAGATGGCGCGTAACAGAAAACGTTACAATTTTTTGACATTGCTATAAAATTTTATCCCATCTGTCGATAAAGAAGTTTCACTTCAAAAAGATGGCGCGTAACGGAAAAATGGGACGCGTAACGAAAAAATGTTACACTAAATTTTTTTCCAACCCCGATAAAGAAGTTTCACTTAAAAAATTACAAAAGTATAACTCTTTTTATTGAACTTCCAATGACATGATACAAATTGTATTGTTTTCTCATCTGCATTCTACACACCTTGCATCTAAACCGATGATAAAAAAGTTGGCAGGTTGGATTTTTTAGATGTCGAACGATTAAAGATTACCATATTACCATAATTACCTAATTATCTAATTTCGAAATTCAGTCAAATTGTAAAAAGAATAGATTTATGATGCAGTATACTTTTTTAATAGGATAAATATCTTTAAAAATTGTTTTATGTATGCGTAGATAGATAGGCGTGTTCCTTGAAAGGTATTTAAATATATATCTTTATACATTTATATTTAATTTTATGTTTTAATTATTCGTAAATTCTTTTTACAATGCATTGTTAATCATTAAAAATTATATTAATCTCAAATCTATTACACATTTAATTGCAAATAAACTCGAACCATTATATATTTTTCTGTTATAAGGTAGTTATTAATTGTTAATATGTAATATAATGTACATATTTTATAGAATTTATTAAATAAATATTAACAATTATCCTAAGCAAAGAATCCATTCATATTTATTAATATTTACTGTCTTCAAAGAAAAATGTAATATATTTTTATGCTTAAGTGTATATTAATTATTATATTTTTCCGATAATATGTATCTCATATCATATATCTAGTTTTATACTTTGAAAATACAAAGTAAATATATTTGGATTGTTTACTAAGGTGAATTAATTGAATAAATGTATAAAGAACTAATATCTAAACTATATTAAAATATGATATTTTTTTCTCTTTAAACATGATTTTATCTATTTGAATCTGTCAGTATTGGTTTGAAGGATTTTTTTTATAAGACCATGTCCAACCATAAATCGACCAAATGATAATTATATAAAACAATTTACATGAACTATATTAATAATTAATATAATAAAGCTAATATTTATTTAAATTCATTTTGAGTATTTAACTATTACAAGCACCATTAGCTCTGATCAGTTTATTGTATTAAACAAATATAATAAACTATTATCATCATAATCGTCATCATCATCACCATCATCATCGTCATCACCATCATCATCGTCATCACCATCATAATCGCCGGTCTATATCTCACTGATTTGGGGTTATTGTATGTCATATTCTGCCATACATCATCTTATTAGAGAATGAGAAATGAAAGTGAAGAATAGCAAGCTGTATAAATTAAATAATTTAAATTGATAACAATAAAGTATATAAATTTATATAAATATAGAATGAAAAATGAATCGATTTACCGAGCTACCGTATCGCTCAATTGGTAGAGCGAACGGGACGGTTTCCAAGAGGTCGCGGGTTCGAATCCCTGCTCGTATCAGTTTTTTTTCATTCTTTATTTATATACATTTAAATAAGCTTTACATCACTATACATGTTTATAGACATTTTCAGACATTACAAGTGTTTCTATTTCATTTTGTTAGTTTCACTTAAAAGAAAGATTGGCGAATCTCAGCCAATTTTGGCAATCCATCATTACAAATAGAGTTTCATAAATAATGGAGTACTGATAAAAACATAAATAAACGAAACTGATAAAATACACATTTATCTTATAGTTTATTTGTCTTACGTAATATTTTGTCATTTTCATTTATTTCATATTTATGTACACACCATAAGTTATTCTTATTTTAACGTAGATTTATACAATAATACATACTTATATAATATAGTGACTTATTAAATATATTTATATAAAGGTTGATTCATTTTGTTTGGAGTACTAACATCACTTTATTTTTATATATTTAATATTTATATAAGCACACATATATAGGATATACTTATTTTAACATAGATTTATATAATCAACTCTATATTATTGACTTGATAATTATACTTATTTATAACTTCAATATTAATTGTAAATAAAACGATATTTTATGAAGATAGAACAGTAAAAAAATCGCCTTAACAATATTATTAATATAATAAATATTAATTTTTATAAAAAGTAATATTTTATGCGATATTTGTTTTAATATTCATATTAATGCTAATTGTATCAGTACTTATATTTAAATAATACATTAAACTATACAACACTTATTTTATCTAACTTAAGATTTTCAAATCCAGCAAAAAGTATAATTAAATCAGCCAAAAAAATAAACAACAGTCATACATTCATTATCATTAAACTTAATTTAACGTTAAAGAAAAATATTAATATCTATAGACATGTAGATATTTAGGAAAAAACCTATTCAAATTTCAAGTAAATATAGATATAAAGAATGCCAAAAATGTATTAGAAAAAGGTCATTATTTTTTTGAGTGTGTCATGAATATAGACCGGTTAACAAAGATTCTCCTTCTGCATTTTTTTTTAATTTTTGCATTGAAATTTATGTATTTTTATTTTATATATATCTCTTGAAGTACTACACAAACAGCTTCACAATCAATCAATCATTCTTAGATACGTACCTGAATTAGTAAGGGTATTATCACCGAGGCCGGTGGAGGTGTCAACATCTGCATGTGCGTCAGCGCCGACGGTGATCATCACGCATGCCCACGCGCACGTCGCCAACACCAGTCGCGCACATTGTAAATCTCCACAGTCTTGAAAACCCCGGCGCTTAGCCATTGCACATCACCAATATAGTGCCAATAAATCCAAAAACACTGATATAAAATCTACAATAAATATTTATTTTATTTCATTATTAAACTAAATGATAGTTTAAATAAGCTCTTGCTTCTTAAATAAGTTTAGCGACATTTATCGAGTGCGCTCAGAGTTTGAGACGCAGTATCGCGTCGGGCGAGTATAGGATAGTGGCGACGATCTGTCAGCGATGTCGCGAGAGCACTGTCCGCGGCTCCACATTGCGGCCACGACCGGCTGCTGCGGAGTCTCATCTTCTCACACCCGGCTGCTAGGAGGGCCATGCGCGCGCACTGCCTCCGACAGCCAATAGCACCGCGGGGGAGGGCCCACGCGTAAGACGCACCGAAGTATATGCGAAGGCCTATGTACAGTGATGATAGCGGACAGGTGGTTTCGTGGCCGTAATTAGGCGTCTGATAAGTTATTGTTAGCCAGATAAACATATTTTTAAACGATCAGTGAATAAGATTATTTCAGATTTTGTTACTCGTCCAAGTCATAGACAAAATTATAATCTTATACTAACATAGATAGTTTATACTAAAAAGTTAGAAATTTTACTTTACAGATTCTAAATGTTTCTTTAATAGAACTTTAAAAACTTTTAGTATAAGTTTCTAGAAAATTCCAAAAAAAAAAATAATTATGTTGAAACGTACGTGTACTTTCACACATTTCAACATCTGAGAATTTTTCATCGTTGAGAAAAAAAGGCTTCAAAGGACATATGTTTGCATTGTATTAAACATATAAGATAATTTGAATAAACCCACTACACCATGTCTCATATTTATTCATCTGAATATATAATACGTACACCAATCAAAAAACGTCTAAGTTCGCAAAAGTATCATGTTTTTCATAAGTAAAAGTAGGACTTAAGGGATGTAATTTATTTTAAAACTTAATCCCTCTTATGGGAGTATAGAGTAAGGTCAGACTTAAAAAGCAGGGCCGGGTTGTCTAAAAAACTGGTAATAATTAGCTAAGGCCATACCCTTATTTTTACCATTTGATTTGGGGTGTGATTATCAAGGAACTTTCTTCAAAGAACCAATTTATGAAATAAACTATCTTTGGCGAATCTTCTTTTCAGGTCGATATTTTGTGATCACTTTTAAAAGAGGCTACTCCTTCCTCAAAAGCGGGCAACGATTTTTCGTTCTCCAAAGATGTCAAGAAAATTCTATAGTTTAAGGAGGATGATCACTTATCATCAGGTGACCCGTACCTACTCTTATTCTCCCAAAATTTGAAATAATATTTTAGACCTCGTTTAGACTTATATAATAAGATAAATCTGTTGATGATACGGTAAAGAATACAATTTCATCTCCAAGTATTAAACGTGAGCCTTACAAATGTATTACAACAAAAAAGCTCATAATTGTATTTTCCCATCCTCCTATCCTAAACTTAATTATTTTCCTTTGATTAATTCATAAGGAAAAATACTGGCTTACGGATTAATATATAATTTAAAATATTTTGCTAATTTCCCAGACCACTATGTACTATCAATTTTCTAATTTTCGAACGTTTTTAAAAAGAATACTATTAATTAAATAATATTGTCGTAGAATACTAAGCTAACATCTGTCACCCGTCTTTTCAAATATGCCGACTGGATTGATTTTGGATATTGTAAGATGTTTTATATTGTGATAACTATTGCTAAACGGACATATTTAAGCGAGCAGTATTTTATAAAAAAATAAAACATCAATCATATATTTATTTCTTGGGATAATTATTATGTTTGTTTAAAGATCATATTTTTTTCCCTTGTTTTTTAGCCATTTTTTTCTTACCGTTCTTATTCTTCTATATTATGGACTTTCCTGCTCAATATAATTTAATTAGATATATTTTTTATTAAAGTTGTTTGAATTAAATTAGGTAAGGCTTTTAAGCGACTCTAGTTAGTTAGTTTGAAAACTCAAATTAAAAGAGTTACTACGGTTTACGGTAGCTCTTTTAAACTGTGTTGTAGAGGAATAAATAACTTTTATAATAATTCAATATAGTTAAAAAACCCGTATCTATAAGCAATTTTTAATTACTAATAGCTAACAAATATTTATATATAATTAAATTCTAATCCAAACTTTGAACAGTTGCACATTATAAGGGATTTAGTAGTTATAGCAAGTCCCTTAAAATAGTGTAACTGTTTATATAAATAAATAATATAAGTATGTATAGTATAAAAGTATATCAAGTAATTCCTTTCCCATGTTCTCCTTTTATCAGCAAATGCTTACGTTATGAAATAAACCTACGTTTCGAATTTAAAATAATCTTGTCTAAGCTTGAGTTGAGTTGAGCTTGGGGACAAACTATTCCTTAATAATGCATAATGTACATACAAATATTTTAATAATATCTCCTCTTCTAGATGGCTGATATTTGTAAAAACCGATTTAGAAGACTCGAGTTAGATGTAAAATTTATTTATAATGATATTTTCAGATTTTTCGTTCTTCGCTTAAAAATATATTACATTAAGTTGAAATTGAATTATAAAGAGTACATAAGATTCATTAATCAATACTGGACGCTAAAATAATTTACCCAATCTGACGAAATGTAATTCTAGAAAGGAGCTAGCTCCGACATTAAAATAAGAGAAAAATCCTCAGTAGTTTTTGCCAACGATCCTCACTAATAAACAAATCTGATAAAGGGACCAGCAGACTAACAAAACAAAATTAAAAAACGATTGTTTTGACATAAATTACGACGGTCACAACCGGAGGATCCAAAATAATAATTTCTTGTCTTAATATTTAAAAAGTATAACTAATTTACAAAGCTACGTGTGACTTGCTCAAATTTGGAGACAAGGCTGAATTAAATAAATGAAATTATAATTAGAAGAATTGCAGAATAATAAGTTGGACAAACAAATATCTATTTAGCGATCATACGATCTATAGGAATATAACACAGCTCTATAACTTTTTGCAAAGTATATTTAACGCACGAAATAGGCCTCTTAATAGTTCTGTCCTTCTGTCAGTTATTATTATTAATATTGACTAGCTGTTTGCAGTGACCCCTGACAGTTTCATACATTTTGGGTTTTATTATGATAAAAGCTTAAACTTGTGTTTATGTTTTTCTCTGAAAATTAGACAATATTCCGGAACAAAAAGATATGTTAATCAAGACAAAAACCTATAACTATACCAAATTTAATCAAGATTGTGTGTATTTCTATGTTTAATATACTTATTAAATTTATAGATTTTGATTCGTTACTGTTTAATTAACTTAAGAATATAACAATTTCGTTATATTCTAAACCTTAAATGAATTACGTAATAGAGAAAACTAGTAAAATAATATTTCCTCCAAATTATCGTACTTTTTTTAACCGGAAAAAGGATTATTGTCATTAAAAAATATTAAAATAAAAATATTGTGCATTCGGCTGCACTACTTCTTGATTTTGAGATTTATTGTAGGCTCGATGTTAAAGGGAGACACTGATTATAATTATACCAAATTGTGTCTTCAATACAGTTGACCATGACATACTCATCGCCCTCTTAACTCTCCTGAACATCTCGTCAAAGGAGCTAAATTGGTTCTCTTCATACCTTCGGGATCGCCAGCAGGCCGTTTGCATCGACAATACTTTGTCTGACTGGTGTGACTTGCAAGCTGGTGTCCCGCAAGGTGGTATTCTTTCTCCACTTCTTTTTTCTTTGTTCATTAATTTTATTACTAATAATCTTTCTTCCTCTTACCATCTGTATGCAGACGATCTGCAAATTTATGCCCATGCAAAGCCTGGAGACATTTCTTCTGCTATTATTAACATTAATAATGATCTACAGTACATCCGTGACTGGTGTTTCAAGTTCGGAATAAATGTCAATCCTAACAAATGTCAGGCAATTATTATTGGTAGCAAATATGGGCTTTCTAAGTTTGACAGCAGTAATGTGCCACCTTTTGTATATAACAATATTATAATACCTTTTATGCCATCAGTCAAAAATCTCGGCCTTCATATTGATAGCACCCTTAGTTGGAATGTACACATCATTGAACTAAGCCATAAGGTAACGTATTCGTTACGTTCGCTTTATCGCTATAAAATTTTTTTACCCATTCGGACCAAAACTCTGTTAGTGCAGTCACTAATCATCCCACTCATTGACTATGCTGATGTATGCTGCTCTGAGTTATCTGAAGCTTATTTAAATAAACTGGATCGACTTCTTAACAATTGCATTCGTTTCATCTTTAATCTCCGTAAATTTGATCACATCTCTCAGTACCGTGATAAGCTTAATTGGCTTCCTATCCGCGAAAGAAGACAGTCTAGAACTTTATGTCAATTATTTTCCATTCTGAACGATCCAAATTCTCCTCGTTACTTATAATCAAAATTTCAACTACTGAGCTCCTCTCATGATTTGCATCTCCGGTCAGCTTCTAACCTTAGTTTATTTGTACCTTCTCACCATACTGGTTTTCTTTCTAACTCTTTCACAGTACACGCTATTAAACTGTGGAACGGCCTGCCTGATTTGCTTCGCCGTGCCCCGAATAAACAAGTTTTTAAAAAGCATGTTCGTAGATATCTTTACGAAAAATTAATTTAATAATCTATTTTTATTTTTATTTTTTTTACTATAACCTTGCGTAGTAATATTTGTATTATATTTAAAATTGATTTATTATCTCATATTCAAGTAAAAGTCATACTATTTCTCGCAGTATATATCTAATAGTTTATATATGTTTATGGTTATGTATTTATGTATTTTGATGTATTTTGTGTGTGGAACCTATAATATTTATAAATGTATTTTGTTTTCTATTGTTATAATTTTAGATCGTGTTTAATCTTGTCGCTTTTTATTATTTTTTTTTTTTATATTTTTGTTCTCTATTGTACCCCTCATTTGTGTTTTTTCTGTTCGTTTAATCGGTTGACTGGTAGAGAGTGCTATAGCATTAAGTCCGCCAATTGTATAAATTTCTTTGTACAATAAAGATTTTATAAATAAATAAATAAGTAAAATCTATCTAGTAGTGTAAGCTTCTAAGTATACCTTATTCTAGATTTATTACTTAATGAATAGATATAAACCTTCCGAAAAAAAAATTATAGCTTACATATTTCATTTATATATAGGTTATATATTTTATTTATTATGTGGACAAATGTATCAAAATCCGTTGTGAACTTTCCAAATAAGCGCATAAATAAAGAGACAGAAATAGCAACTCTATTGTCTGTGAAATTATATAAATATATATATATATATTTATTTATTATGGAATATTCTGCCAATTTCAAGTATACATTTACTTAACGTATACATTTACTTGTACAAGTATACTTTACGTTTTAATAGGATAAACTGAAAATTCACAAGTGTTTTAATTATACTGATTTGACGTATCGAAATAGAAGAACATTTGTTTTTTCCAACTTTCTACCTTGCCTTATCTGTTAAAGTCATAGAGTTATTACACATAGAGTAGAAGAGCCATAGGCATGTCAGTAAGTGCTAGTGTCTAATAACTAAGAAGAAATATGAAAGATCCTCTCACATTTATTCTGATCACAAAAAAAAGAGAGACAGATCATTTGCTTTCCTTTTTTTTCATTGTACACGTTTCAGAAAGGGCCCTCTTCTTTATGTTTAATAGCTCTTTGGATAAAATAGGTTTCCAACATTTAAAAAAAAATATATAACATATAATTTAAATAAGAGCGTCTCTATGATTTCGCTATTTCATATATTCTTAAGATTGTTATAACCAAAGCATTCTAAACCACCTTATTTGTGCTTCTTTTTCACACTTGACCTTACGTCCTAAAAATACCCTTCGCAGTGGAACAACACAAGATTAGCTAATAGTGGAAAGTTCTAAATATAAAAAGATCCAACGTGAGATAGTGTCTCGCTCTATCTATTGAACAAGGTTATTTCAGGCAAACTTGACCTTGCTTTCCAGCTGACGACGAGAGTTATTATCGTTTGGTATGTTGAGGCTCAGTATGACTAAACATTTACTTATCCAGACATTAAAAGGAAGATCTGGAAAAGCCCAGTGACTTAGCGAGGCATGAAGGAAGATGATCCATTTGATACTCTCAATACTTGAAACTCCGGTTTACAAAGATAGCTTTAAAAGAAGCCTCTTACTCGATCGAAGACTTTCTCAATGTTCAATTTCATCAGTTTCTAAAGCCGTATAAGACGCTAGTTAACTATATGTACACACTAGCTGTGCCTGCGACTTCGTCTGCGTAGATTTTGATTTTGATGAAACGTATCCTTTGTACTTATCCATGTATGTAAAAACTACAATCCTTCAAACTGGTAAGCAGCAATGGTACGACAATAAGAGATTATTAACTTCTTTATTTGTTAACCGATTGGTAAAAAAAAAAAACAAAATATAAAGTGAATCCCATGACAATATATTCCCGAAAACTGCATCCAAATCGATTAATCCGTTTCTGAGATTAGCTGCACAAACTTACAGACGAATAGACAATATGAAAAAACATTGTTTTTGGGTTTTCTTGCTAATATCAAGGTCCCCCTATGATGTTTTTTTTTTATATTTTCCATGTACAGAAATGGATCAGTGACGATTTTATTATAAGTATAGATTACATTTCTTTTTCAATAATTCTTTCGTTATTATCATGGGCTGCAGACATAACAGGTACAAAGAACACTGACCTAAAGCAACAATCTGTGGATCATGTAAGCAACTGTCTAGTGTCAGAATCAAACCCACCTCTTGGCTATTTGATTCTAATGGTCAGTGGCTCAGCAGTCAGAGCCATTAGACCAACAGACAGTTAATACTTAATAATGTAAATAGTTTCTGACAAAATTATTTAAATGTTTATACTTTTGAGGTCCTGGCGGTTATTACTAGATATAGACAGCTAAATATAGAGAATATATTAATTTCTCCCCGCTTTATGAACTAAATATTTTCTGAACCCCAAGTACATATTAGGTTTGTATATATTATAATTTTTATGACCAGTTAATGAACCAGTCACTAACAAAGTAACGAAACTCTGAAATAATTAGTAAACTATCTTAGGTTGAAAATTATATTAGGTAGAGCTGGATTCAGTAAAGAGTCAGTAAACATTTCAATGTTACAGATACCTTCACTTTCATATAATACACAAACATGTTTCTAGAAAGGATTGTTAAGGCCTTCAAGTTTCTTATCTCGTAGTGTGATCAAAATTATATTATTTTTATTTTACTGACGCTACTTTCTACAAGCATTCCTTTGTAGATTAAAATGTAATATTATTTTAAAATGAGCAGTACTTATTATGTCCCAGAGAAACTATACTATACGAAAAATAAAATTCTCAACACAACATAGACAAAGAATAAGCATTCTTTGTCTTTTCCTTCTCAATGTATTCCCCCCTTAACTCTAATACATTTATTAGACCTATCAATTAATTTATTAATACCATCGAAAAAAAATGATTTCTCTTTGTCGTCAAAATAGGCCGAAATAGCGCTCTTCACTTCTTCATCACTGGAAAATTTCTTCCCTCGAAGCTCTTTTTTAATTTTTGGGACCAAATAAAAATCACTAGGGGCTAGATCTGGGCTATAGGGAGGATGTTCTAAGATTTCGAAGCCCATTCTTTGAACAGCAGCCATCGCAACTTGCACCTTGTGCACAGGTGCATTGTCGTGCAAAAGGAGTACACCTTGGGTCAATTTTCCCCGTCTTTTCTCCCTCACAGCAATTCGCAGACGTTCTTATAATGTAGCGTAGTACTTCCCAGTTATAGAAACACCCTTTTCTTTATAATCAATAAGGAGGATTCCTTCTGAATCTCAGAAAACCGAAGGAATGAGTTTTCCAGCCGACGGAGACACTTTAAATTTCTTCGGGGGTGGTGTGCCCTTTTTGTGCCACTGCATGGAGTCTTGTTTAGACTCAGGCTCATAATGATGAACCCAAGTTTCATCGCCAGTCACAATTCGGTTCAAAACTTCTTCCTTTTGATCACCACAGAGCGCCAAAAACTCGCGACAACACTCAACTCGCCGCTGCTTGCAAAAATTCTTCCGGATTGACTTGTTGATTGACGTGTAGCTCAGTGAATTATGACCTAATTGTTTTGAAACTTAGTATTTATACTCTTAATGAGTGTCACAACTAGTGCAGGTAGCCTTTGTCTTTTCCCCGTCCATACCCCTCATTCCGCGAACTTTTTGACCCCCCCTCGTATGTCTTTTTGGTAAATGATAAATATTTGCTAAAATTAAATCTTTGGACATTGTAACAAAATATAAACCTTAAGTAGGTATTAATTATTAACAACTTTTTACAACATAAGTTTAAAATTTAAATACATAATACGACAACTGGGTAGTTATTACAATACTATTACTACTATCTTTACAAATAAAAATAATAATATTTAAGTTATATTAGTATTTCATGCGTGACAGTACCAATGCGCAGATATCCCCTCCAAATTTGGCACAGCGCTAAACTTACGAGTATATGCACGCAACTTATACAGTAACTGTTAAATATCTGTACGGATGTCTCTATTATATTAAAATAAGTCTACGTCCGCACTGGCAGGTGGAGGCAGCGTGCAGACGCACTTGTATTTTGGCTACTTACTCGATTGTAAGGTGGCCGCACTGAGGTTGATCTGTGGGTGATTCACTAGGAGTTTTGGTCATTTGATTTACGACACGTTACCATGTCGAGCGACGTTACCGGTATCACATTCAAAAGTCGCTCTAAAACTGTTATTAAGAGAAGATTCATGTCTAAAATATACAATTTCACAGCGTTGTCTATTATGTTGAATTCGTGACGTAAATAAGTTTTCAAACAGTGCATTACAAACTTAAGAAATTTTGTTGAACTATGACAAAGGAATTGGCTCGATTACCTGCCAGAATATAATTTATTTAAGAATAATCTCTTACACAAAAAAGTTTGGTTTCACTGCCGGTCGCTCTACAACAGATGCTGGTGTTGAGGATTTACTCAATATATTTGAAGTCTAGAAAGGATTACAGGTTGCAGTAGGCATCTTATGTGATCTATCTAAAGCGTTCGACTGCGTTCAATATGAAATCCTTACAACGCTATGTAGTTAAGAATAAATCCCTAGATTTGATTAGTTCATATCTTAATGATAGAATTCAAAAGTAAAACATTTCCCTGGTTCTTTGGTAAAAATAGGTGTGCAACAAGGCTCTATCCGGTCCGTCATTTCCTTTCTTGGCCTTTCTTGATCCTCATTTACATAAATGACTAATACCTTACCTAGGGAGGGAAAAACATGGTACCTTTAGTGTTGTTTGCTGATAATACATCTCTTACTTTTAAGGTTAATAGACGGCAATCTGTTATTGACGATTTAAACAATGCTCTCTCAGATGTTGTACAATGTTTTAACGCCAATAATTTGTTGCTCGAAAAAAGACGAAATGTATCAAGAAATGTGTCCTCATATGTTATTTGTCAAGCAGACTTAGTTCAGCTGCACACTCATTTAAAAAAAATACGTCGAATAACAAATATGGAAACTGCTTGATTAGTTTACTTTAGTTACTTTCATAGTATAATAACATATCGTTATACTCTTATGAGGAAACAATGATTAAAAAGGATTAAAAAAGCACACACTTTTTGAAACCTATTTGATACTCTTCCATACCCTTAATTCTCCGGCGAATTTAGATCAAACTTGAAATTAAATCCTTTGGATTCTCCTTCATATTCCAAAAAAAATGGTATGATAGAAGGATTGAAAACAATAGAAAAGGATTCAATATTTGTAATCCTAACTTATCCTTTTTAATTCTAAAATAATGTAGCAATTTTTGTTCTCGTGGAATATTTAAAAGAATAAAGAAGTGAAAAAATGTAATACTAATTATTTTTAATACTAAAACAATTTAGCAATTTCCGTTCTCGCCGAGAATTGAAAAAAATAAAAAAGAATTATAAAGTTTAATGCTTTTTAATTTTTGTTTCTTCGGAGAATTCGGAAGAATAGAGGATTGAAAATTTCTACATACGAGTTAATTTTAATACTCTTGAAGAATTAAAAAGGATGCATTTAATTTTTAATTCTCTTTTTTGACCAGGGAATGTAGCTGACATTGATACCATATTTACACTGCAGAAGAGGGCTGTTCGAGCAATATATAATATGAAACCAAGAGAATCTTGAAAGAAACAAATTTAAATAATTTTAAATGATGACTGTTATAATCAATATATTTATGAAAATTTTATTTACGTTCCTAAAAATATATCAAAGTTCAAGAAAAATGTGATTTATATAAAATTAATACAAGAAATAAAAAAAACTCGCTATGCCTAACACTAGACTCCATAAAATATGTAAGTAAATCCTTTAAAATTAATTGTATTCATTTTTATAATAAGCTCCCAAACGTAAGGCTTTTACGTTTATCATTAAATAAATTTCAATTATATATAAAAACATTTTTGATAAAAAAAATCCTACTAGTGTACCTATAGATAGTATTGTATTGCGAATAACTAGTAATCTCCGCAATTTGTTTGTCGTTGTAGATTAATTTTGTTTTATCGATCGCCTGCATCACATCGATTCCTTAGAAGTCAGTACTTGCTGTAGAGTCGGGACTCGGGAGGGCTCTTGCGATATTCTCGTGAACAGGTGCTGCCTGCGATTCCTGGTTGTGGTGGCAGGCCAAGTTTTTTAGTATATATATTTTTTTTTATTTTCGTTGCCTGAAATCATTAGGCTTCTTTTCCGATTGCTAGTGACAGTCTAGTTGTTCAAAAATTGCTTTTATGAATGACGTTTGTAAAAGCCTAGCCTAGCCTTTCTAGCCTTAGACATTGTCATCGTTACCTAGTTACGAGTTTTAACGTTACTAGAAAATGGACATTTATCAAAATCATCAAATCAAAATCTGATTGACATATTTAAAAAAATCTGTATCTGTAAATATGTATTTTCAGTTATTTATTATGATTTATAGTTAATATAAATATGATTGTCAAATCAAATCAAATCAATGATTTATAGGAAATAACTAAAGATAAATATATTTTTACACAGATTTTTTTAAATGTCAATATATTTTGGTTCGACAATTTCAAAAATTGTTATAACTTATAGTTTTCCTTAACGTCATAACTAATACTAGCTGTACAGGTCACTGTACAAAAACGGTTTTAAAAATACATATAACTCAGACATGTATTTATTTTATAATTTAATAGTGAACACACAAATGATTAAAAATTAAGTAATTATTTATTTAGTAATAGATCATACAACTAACTTATACTAAAATTAAACTATTCGAAAGGAACATTATCCACCCTTCTTCCACTTTTCTCCAGGAGTATATTCAGTCATTGGTTTTCCAGAAATACCACATGTACCAATACCAACACGACCAGTCAGATTGTCTGGGGATGCAAATATACTTTTATTTCGAATTCCAGGTTTTCTTGAAGCTTTTGTATGAAATGAAAGCCATTTATTCTTTTCACTTTCCCGTTCTTCTTCAATTTGCTTAAATCTTTGTTGTTTCTTCTGTTTTTTCTTTTTAAGGTACTCTCTGTTGTAGCCTTTACCAGATCTGTAAATAAAAATACAATTATATATTTTACTTGTATGGATATAAATAACTATCGCCTGATTAGTCTTACGTCGAATATATACAAAGTCTGTTCGAAGCTCATCCTTAACCGAATCAGTAAAAACTTGGTGTTTCACCAACCACCAGAACATGCAGGATTTAGAACAAGATATTCATCAACAGATCATATGCATAGCCTGAAACAAATTATAGAGAAAAACCAAGAATATGGATGCAAACTAAACTTAGCATATGTGGACTAGTTTTTCACTGCTTGGAACATCGACATATTTGGAGAGCTTTAGAAACCCAAGGGGTAGAACCTAAGTACATAAGACTAATAAAAAATGTCTACTGCAACAGCTGAGCGGCAATCAAGCTAGAAACACGTAGAGAAAGCTTAGCAATACTAAGAGGAGTGTAACAATGAGTCCTTTTATCTCCTAAATTGTTCTCTGCTGTACTGGAAGAAATCATGAAGAAGTTGCCCTGACTCGATATTGGAAGCCATATTAATAGCCGCAAAATCAACCACCTCAGGTTCGCGGAAGAGACTGACAAACAATTCAAAAACATAACATTCAAATCTCCAAGATCGGAGCAACAGAAATAAGGAGTAGGATTAGTCATCAACAAATCAATAGGTAAATTAACAACTAATAACATTGAAACAAAAACCTTTGTTGATAATGAAGAAATAGAGTATGTAAAAAAACTATATATACCTGGGACAGCTTATTGAAAGCACAAGAAATTGACAGATAACCATGTGGTGAAATGCATGGAAGAAATATTGAGCAATCAAAGATACCATGAGGGAAAAATTACAAGATGAATATAAAGAGGAAACTGTTTAACACATATCTATTATCTATACTGACTTATGGCTGCCAAACTTGGGCCCTAACACAAAAACTTGATAACACACTAAGAACCGCCCAGAGGAGTATGGAAAAGGTCATCCTCGATCACTAAAGAATAGACGACATGTTAAGACAGCCACAAAAAGGACAAAAATGCCCACCAAATGGCTACCAAGGTACAACACAAATCGGAAAAGAGGCAAACAGCTCAAAATATTGGCTGACAACCTAAAAAAGGTTGCTGGAGCCCTATGACTAAGGACTATGACTAAGGACAGAAGACACTGATAAACCGATCTAATGTGCAATAAAGAACTAGTATTAAGTTCCAACAATTTTATTTTGATCAGTAATAAAAGCGTTTGTATTTGTATAAGGATGACACCATCTCAATTGAAGGGTGCTACTGAAAATCTTTTTGCTGGGCACATGATAGGTGGGCTGTTAAATCATAAACACTTCAAAAAGTAAAGGCTGGAGAAAAGCAGAGAAGCTGGAGAATCTTTGTCATATTTAAGTGAATGCAATGGGTACTGCCACTTTTGAAGCTACTTTACTCAAAAATCTAATCAAGTTTTGAAGAATTGAAATAAAACTTACATCTGTTTAAACTTTAATGGATAGCTTATTTTTAATATGATTGCACAAGATTTTAACCAAGTAATGTCTACAAAACAGTTGCACACAATAAATAACAAGCAGTTTCAAAGAGGGAGCCCAAAGACTCAGGTTAAACAAGGAGTTTCTGTAATGCAATAAACAAAAAAAAGACTTTAATAAAGGAAACTAAGGATGACCAACCAAATCAAAAAAAGAATCAACGTTTACACTAAATTAAGAAATAAGGGAAAGTTGTGTTGTATTTCTTTTAATGAATATATGTTTTAAACCATTATATAAAGGAAGCATATAAGTATGTATAAGATGTTCATTGATGTATGTAAAACATATTTTCTATTTCCAATTTTATTTTTATATAGTTAACTAATCTAAATCAAAGAACTTGTTTGTAATATTTTTTCTTACTTGCTTTCATCTCCACTAGATGGGCGTTTAACTCCTGAACTCACTGCCTTTACATCGAGAATAGATATTTCCTCTGCTTTGGAATAACCATCAAACCTAACCTTGAGAGTACTTTCACATACTTCTTCTACTGTTGCTTCATAATACCTGAAAGATATGCATTGCTTATAGAGTATATCAACTATAGATATAATTGTTTCGCTTCTACAAGATATTTAAACATTGACATAAAATAGCCTTGTTATTTATTTATTACATAAAAAGAATTAATAATGTAGTAGTTATTTTCTGATAAATATAAAGGGACAATGTAGTATGCAACCCATAACTTGGTTTGTAAAACTAAATATTATCATACAGTCCATGATACTTCATTCCAGAGATATTTTAATTATAGAATAAAAAATATTTTAAAAATATGCACATACACGCCATCTGATTTCCATTTTGCTGAGCATTTTTCACCAACATGCCACTTTGGTTGGGACTTCTGGCCAAAGTGGTTGTCGTCCTCGCCCAGCAGGGAAGCTGCAACATCATCATTATTACTAGAACTATGAATATTATGCACTTTGGATTCACCCTCTTGAGTTTTTATAAGATCGCGTGTCAACTCAATTACTTCTTCCAAATCCGATTTCAGTTTCAGCAACTCTTCGTTTTGAGGATCGGTCAGCAAGGCTGCCTCTACCTAAATTGAATAGCATATAAATCATAGCACACATGGAATATATTTGTGTTATTGGTTTTTTGTTTTATAGATATATATAGTTTGTAAAAACAATAATTACCTGCTGCAATTGCAAATTATAATTTCTCAAGTCGTCAGCCATTTTATATTAGTTAGATTTGCGACTTCAAACGTAAGGATGTTGTTTTCATAGAGGAAATCACAAAACTGTTTCGGCAACCGTTCACGCTCTTTTTTTTAAGAGAATAGTTAATTTCATATACTAAATATCACAAACATTTTAGAACTAACAATAGAAAATAATCATTGTACAAGATTCACAGAGTACATATAGTTTACATATGCCAAAAATTGTGACAGATGACAATTGACTGAAGGCAATTTGTCAAATATTGGGATCTTATCCAAATATCCAGAGTATAAAAATATATTGTTAGCTTTATTTTGTACCTTTTAAATTTATTTTAATTTTAATATTATATAAATAAAAAATCATCATTGAAAAAAGGATGGTCTTTATTCTGAAAATCTTCAGCATTTTTCCTTTGCTCTAAGATTAGGTATAGGTATCAACATATACGATAATTATTTTCAACGTATGGTTTATATATTATCTAGATATGATTTATTAAAGTTTATGAGGATTACGTAAAATAATAAAAACGCTATCAAAATTTATTACAGACATATCGACAGATGCCGGGTGACTAAACACCATAACAATCCTATACATTTGCATTTTTTAATTTCTATTGTGGCCGTGAAACTTAGCAAGCAAGAGCTCGAGTCGAGTTTCTTTTGCTTTCTCCTCTCTACTAGGTATATTCGAACTGGTGTATTGCAATATTCAAAAGGTGTATTATAATATAGCGAAAAGACATAGTTTTTGTTGTTTATAAGTAAATTATTTTACTTGAAACCTTCTAAGTTCTGCTCATTTGGATGTTCGCCTAGTAGTAAAACGTATGTAGGGATTACAATCCGGAAAACGCATCCGGTAATACGGCGGATCCGACCTGTTTATGAGTTGACCGGATCCGGTATAAACATACCGGATCCGGTGCTAGCTTTTTGTGGAATATTCTTAAGTCTTCTCTCTACTATGGAAAAGTTTCATAAGCATTTCATAAAATGTGTATCGATAAAACTTTCATAGATGTGGGTTAAAATAAAAACTTCATTGACAGTTTATAATCATTTAAATTGGCTGTAGATTGAGGCCCTAAGCAGAATAGATTTGAATTTAAAATTTTAAATAAATATATAATAAAAAATACCGATACCGGCAGGAATTTGTACCCGCGACCTCTAAAAGTCTTGTCGTTCTACCAAGAGCGCCAAGAAGGTTTCCCAGATTTAAGTTGGTATTGAACTGCCGGACGCTACCCGCTAAATTGAATTAAACATTTTATATATGGTTGTCTTCTATTAGGCTTCTTTTAAAAATCCTTACCTACCTATGTGTTTTATATGGATATATGTTTTACTAACTGATGCCCGTGACTCTGTCAACGTAGACTGTAAAAATAATATTTATATGGCTTATATTCCTAGCTATAAAAATATTATTTTTACAGTCTACGTGGACGGAGTCACGGGCAACAGAAAGTCACAATTTAAATTTTATTTTATTAAAACGCTATCTAACGCCCTTCATTTTTATACTCTCCTGGATGGGTTTGCTGGTAAACATAATTTTTAAACTTCAAAAAGGAAATTGATGGTTTTTGGACATCAAAAACCATCAATTTCCTTTTTTAATATACCCAGTATCACTTGCGCCATCAAGATCTACCTGCTGATAACTCATACGCCATAATCCTTTAAGCCGTTTTGGTTGTGGAAGCGAACATGCAAATAGCATATTTGAATAACATAACACTCCTTCTAAAGTCGTCAGGTAATAAGAAGGATTTTCAAAAATAGGTGAAATTTAGTGAAACAGACGATTAAATAAAGGATCTCCCGTGTTAATTACATACTCATCCTACAACAAAAGTCAGGTCACAGACAAAGCCAAGTGCAAAAGTTAGTAATTCTATAACCTATGTTTTATTCTGGTACATATGCAACAATAATCAAATAATCAAATAATAATAATAAAAAAGTTTCATGAAAATCTGTTCAGTAGTTTTGAGGCGATCGAGTAACAAACATTCAACCATCAAAACATTCGGACTTTTATATTAGTAAGATAAGATAAGAAGTAAAATAGTCTAAACCACCTTTATTAAGTATAGTCACTTAGTTTAATTACCAACAGTTCATTTTAAACAGAAAAGCGGAAATCAACCTGACTGGACCAATCCGGCTGGATCGATGGAAAAATCAATTGAAAAAGACGCCGCATTGCAATTCCTAGACACAAGTGCATTATTTTTACCTCTAGCTTACTTATACTTAGTTCAAAATATTACTTGTATTATACTATTTTCAAGACATAAGCACGAATTAACATAATATGTTAAATTATAATGAATTTAATATAAGAAATTACACTCTCAATATTGTTTTCAGGTGGCCCAAGTATCTTTTTAAAAATCTTTAGGATTTTTTAAGTGAATGATGGCTTGGATCTGTCTTGTTGGTGTATAACTGGAACGCGCATCTAAGAATATTAACTATATAAATTGCAGGACGCGTGTATTATAATAATTACTGTGAAAGTAAAAGCTAGACATAACGTAATGTGTTTAATTTTAAATATTTTTTTATATTTAGTTTAAAATTATATAAATATAGGATGAAAAATCAACTGATACGAGCAGGGATTCGAACCCTCGACCTCTGGGAAACCATCCCGTCGCTCTACCAATTGAGCTACCGTATCGCTATCGTTCTCAATGAATTAAGCATTCTATATGTGATCGTCTTTATCGGGACGGTGGTGACATCTGTTAGGCTTCTTTCAAAAATCCTTACCCATGTTTTTAACTTTGCAGTATAGATAAACATTGAAAATATACCACTGAAATTAACGTTTGAAAATATCTATAAACATATATAGCCATGTAAAGCTTATTTAAGTTTATACAAATATATTTCCGCACAAAAATCGTCGCAGAGAGCTTTTTATATCCTTATACTTATAATACTCTATGAACCAATGGAACACTGGAACTTGGAAGTCCCTCAGATAGCTTAATTTAGATTTCTGCGCAGCCTAGTCCCTCAGGGTTGATTTGTACCGCTAGATATACTATGTCGTATTATTAGTAAATTCATGTTATTCATATTTCCTAATAATAAGTTAAGTTATTCATATTTCCTAATATTAAGACGAAGGAAATTTTAAATAAATAAAAAAAATCTTTATTCCCTAAATTTTCTTACTTTTTAAAATACTTTTACTAGTAGTCTGGCTGTTCTCTTTCATAAGACTTCTCCATATTTCGCCCCACAACTCTTTCACAGTATGCCAGTTGGGAAGTTGTCTTCCTATCTCTGGTGCGGTCTGCTTCTTCAAGCTTCGTATTTAGAGGGCACCAAATTTATGCCTCTCAACCGTTTCCTTCTTTTTGGCCTCATCATGTATCCAGTCCAACGCCATTTAAGTCTGCGTATCTTAGATTACACATCTCCTACTTTGGTTGGATTATACTTGTTTCCATTTGTCTTTACGTTTTAGGTTTATAGTGCTATTTTTGTGGTATTTAGATACGCTTTAGTTTTTTGGCTCATGCTTTTTGGTGGTTAAGTCATTAATCTGTGCCTGAGTGAAATTGTAAGTTAGTTTGTAAAGTTTAAATTGGAAGGACACAAACATTTTAAAACTTTTTTTTATCTTTCACACGTCAAGACACGCGGTAGCGTGTTAAGCCATGCTCAAGATAGCAAAACTGGCTAGCAGCATCGTGTGTTAAATATTGTTTTCATCACTGACTAATAGATCAAACCAAAACTCAGTTCCAGATCACCTATAAAAATCAAATTTAACATCCAGACAGTTGGGTGAATAGAAAGGAATAAATCAGAAGCTATACTTTTTCATGTAATTGATTCAATTAGGAACACTCACTTTAACTGCCTCTAAATTCTTATGAAGATTGCCAGCCATTAAAATGACAGTCAGTCTATGAATATTTTATATGAGTGAAGATAAACCAAAGAGGATACAAGAAATTTAAAACATTTTAATAAAATAAGCATTTTTAGTCTTATACTACTCTATGCTAATTCACATTGATTAATGATAACACTGTAAAAAGTTACATTATTAAATATAAATCATTACTACAATTACACATTAATTTCAATAGTACCTATTTTTAATAGATATACAATTTAATTATTATCCAAATCGTCAGGCAAAGCGTATTATTATTACAATAAATAAAATGTCTAATATAATAGTTTAATATTGATTATGTATAGTTAAGAAATCAGTGCAAATTATTTATAATGCTTAATCTCAGACTTAGTTAAAATAGTTAAGAAATGCAATAGTTACTACATTATAACATATAAATACAGGCACTTATTAGAATAGAAAGTAAAAAAACATAAAAATAAATTTGGAATGAATCTTCAGCTAAGTATATATTTAACAAAATATTAAGAAAAATTTAATTTTGATAAATATTGTGCATTCTTATCACAATTTCAATTTCAGTGGCATGGAAGCACAAATACAGATTACTTTAAATCAATAAGAGGATTGTAAAAATTTCATATGTATCATGTCAGCCAATAAATTATCTGATGATACCAACCTGTAGTAAAATGTATAGCTAATTTCATAAGTTAGGATATGATAATGTACTTAATTTTAAGAACATGCATATTTTGGAGTGCTCTAGTTATGAAGACAACTGTTTCATAATTCATGGCAATGTTATGTACATTAAAGTAATAAGTCACTATAAGCGACTCCATGGACAGTGGTCATTTATGGAGCCGCTTATAGATTATTAAGGATATGCAGTATATTTATTATAATAAAAATAACAATATTATGGTGTTTGAATGCAGCATGGGCCTAAATTTATTTAATGTTAATCTTATGTGTCCTGATTTCAGTAGGGTAATTCATAGAGAAACTGCTAAATATACAACCATAGGAGGATTAAGTGTCTACACTAATAAGATTACTTTGGACGGCTGTAGACTGGTGATACCGCCGTCGTGAGGCAAAGTCTTCGTTGTCGTCGTTCAACCTTTCTTGCTCTACTTGTATGTCGACATGCACCGGTGTTACCACTAATTGTTCATATTCTAAGGGACGTTTACTGCAAAAAAAGGTTTGTTTTTAAAATTTGTTTAAAAAAAGGCTTTAAAAAATCAGTTACACTCGTACGAAATGTAAGAGAGAGTTAATTTTCCAAACTATTGAAGAACCAAACAAAAATATACCCAATAGCCTGCAAGAACGCAATCTTCAGCCAGTGAAAAAATCTGAATTCTGATGCTCTCCCAGGCTTGACGGCAGGGTTGGCAGCGCCGATATACAGCCACAGTAGCCACAGGATGGACAGACAGCCCAGAGCATACAACCAGTGCACCAACACCATTAGTAACAGTTTTATTGCTACCTGCAATTATAGAGTGTGTTTGTTTATGGTGCACTCTTGTGTTTAACAGTGACTTACAAGATGAAATCTCATACACAAATCACACCCACACTTAAACACCATCTGCAGATCTCACAAATAATTTGATGTGGAAATTCAGCCAATTTTAGAATAACATTTAGGGCTACTAGACACTGTAAATCCACATCACCAATTTAAATTTTTCAGATAAAAATATATATATCTAAAATTAAATTTAATATTTACCCCCATTAGTGACAGCCATCGATTACAAAGATGAGAATACCAATTCTTATTTTTCGAATGAACACTTATACTCGGTCGCCGTCCGTCACCATTTGACATTCGCCCATTCATTATTGCTGAATCAGTTGGAGATGGTGTGAAATCCTGAAATTAATAAAAATCTATTATATTAACTGTAACAAATGTTTATGATAAATTTGAATAAAAAGGCTCACCCCAACATTTTTATGTCTTATCCTCTCAGGGAATAACAAATCCAAATCGGATCCCGTAGCACCATACACTTGAGTATCTCTTTGAGAATTTCCCTGGAATCTAAAATGTATTGGAGGTCTTTTAAAAACAGTTATTTTTAAACTAGAGCTAAGATTTAAGTATAGATCTTATTGTTAGAACAAAAAGTAAATAATTGTTTCATGATTTGAAAAGCATGTGGGGAGATCTAAATTATTATAACAAAATGATTATGATTCTGTGAATTTTTCAGTTAATATAAAGCAATGATGTAATCGTACCTCATTTCTCGCTTATGTTGCAAATCAAATGTTTGGGCGAGAGCAAAATAAGAATAATCTATACTAGCATAAGTTATAAGAAAAGGCATAGTGACGATTGGTGCAAGCTTATTTATGTCTCCGATAATGATAAATGTTACTGTCACTACTGCTACAACAACCATTGAGTATATTGGCACTTTGTTGGGCCCTCTCTGTGAAAGAAACATGTGGTAAATAAATAATATAGTGTGCATATTACCTATATAATGTTTTATACCTACCCCATGGCCGAGAATGTCTAATCCAGGTATAACTTTTTCTTTGGCAATGCTTTGTAATACTCTAGGAGTTCCATACATAGCCCCAAGACATGAACTCATTGAACTGACATATAAACCAGCTAGGAGCAGGATAGTAACAGCTGATATATCGGCAGTTATTGAAAAGTTTTTTAGTAATGCATCTCGGCTAACCGTGGCTGCTAATGTTATTATGAACATTAAATACAGGAAAGTTCTAAAACAAAAAGGTATTGTGATGTTTTTATACATGAATTTAAAAAATAAAATACAACATAACAGCATAATCCTTTAGCAAAATAAAATACAATATTTTTTTCTATTATAAAAAACATTTTCCATACCCTGTGCTGATAGCTGCCAAGGTACCATTGGGTATATTAGCAGAAGGATTTTTCAAATCCCCACTCATGTTTATTCCCGCTAAAATCCCTGTAATAGTTGGAAAGAATACTCCAAAGCATTTGAACCAGGTATAGTTATCTTGATAGTCCGACCAGGTATTGTTAGCCATTGTGCCACTTAGCCAACCTTTGAACTCTTTATCTGTAAGTTAAAAAGGGAAGTCAATCTAAGAGTAGTTGTCTCTTTGACACAAACTTTTCAAAAGAAAATAGGAGTTAAGAGATTATTTATTAATTCTATTCTCTTTTTAATGCATTTTATATGTGATTTACCTGGAACAGCTGTAAATGAGCCAATAAAGAAATCAAACGCAGCCACAATAATTATAAGTAGCAGAATGAATTGTAACTTTATAACCCATTTGACACCAGCCACATTAATAGTGCCCAAGAGTAAAACAGCAGCCACGGCAAAACCTCGAGCTGCCCAAGTATTGTCTGTACCAACAAGGTCTGCCATGGATTCTCCAAAACCAAATACATTTAAAGCACATCCCACTGCCTGAAAAGAAAATATATTAAAGCATTAGAGCTGTATATAAGATTTCTTAAAATTTTGTCAACCAAGGATAGTCTATTTCCAAAAGATAAAATGAAAAATTCCAACCAAAAATAGTAATGATAAGACTACAATCATTTTTGTAATTGTTTATTAATAGCATACTTGGCCAAAGCAATATATCATTCCTAAGGCTCCTCCTAGTCGGGAACCTAAAGTATGGGCCAGTAGGAAGTAGACACCACCACTTTCTATCCTACATCTTTCACATATGCCCACAGCTGATAACACTGAGATCAATGCAACAAACACTGCAATAAAGATAAGAAAAGATATATATTATGACCTTCAATTAAATATATAAACATATACATATTTTAAATAACTAATACATGCCTGTAAAAATAACTATTAACACCGCATGGACTAATCCAGCCTGTCCAACCATCCAGCCTGATCTTAAAAATACAATCACTCCAAAGACGTTGATCAAGCATGATGTAAATACTCCATCCCAAGTTCCAAATAGAACTGGTTGTGAAATGAAGAAGTTTGACTTCCACCAAGGAACATCGCCCTGACATAAAAATGAGTATTAAAAAAATATTACACACATCACAAGCTTTCTCGAGTTTTACTACGCGAACCTGTACGTCTGCAAAGATTTCGTTGGCACCGGAAGCTTGATGCCCACCTGTTCCATATTGTGATTCATTACCCAAGTCTACAAACCCACCAGACTGCCGTCTCATCCGAGCTCTGTCATACTCAGTATCTTCACTTTCAAAACTAGCTACATCTAAATCGGTTCTTCTAACTCGATTATTTTGATCCATTATAATCAACTTGATAACTTAGCACTCAGCTCATAATGTAAAATAATAAATAATAATCCTTACAATTTCTATTTTCTACTGTTACACATAAAAATACACAGAACGGCAAAACGTCATGATGACGTTTGACATTGTGTTTGACATACAGGTAAGTAACTGAACAATAATAATCTACCTGTAACTGTACAAATTGACCAATCTCTGTGTCTTCTTTATTTTACGTGGCATTGGCGAAATTATGAAATATACTATATACTTATAAATGATTTGGCACTGGTGAGAGTCATATCGAAATCAATAAATTTAATCAAATAATCGAACTTGTGATACACTATATGGGTTTACGTTTTAAGCTTTTAATTAAATTGAATGAATTAAAAATAGGATAAATAGATAGATATACATAGAAATAGATAAATCTCTAATGGACAAAGCTTAAAGGTCTCTATCTGTTGATTTATCTCGGTAGTCAAATTCTTTTCGTACACTACTGGTTATGCAAAATACCTTAAGATTAGTGTAATCGTTGACGTCGAAGTCATTAAAATCAAAGAAAGTTTTAACTACGCACTACATTACTGTTCTATGGAAGTATTTTTAACATAAGATAATTAAATAAAATTATTTAGATTCATAACAAATGGTGGGACTTATGTGATCTACGAGAATAATAATGATTTTTCTATTTTTAACTACATTATATTATTTTAAAATTATTTGAATTATTATTTCAATAAAAACATGATGAATCTTTTAATCTCATTCTTTATACATCAATCGATATATTGATAGATATAATGATTTCAATTGATTAACAACAAAACTCAACTACGAACATCTACTCTTAAAAAATCAAATTAGACACAGTATTACATTAGGAGGGTATTATAATTTTAGATATAAACGAATTGTTATAGATCTCGAAATAATCTCCAGAGAAAGATTATTCAACGTCTGGCACGTGCGTGAAAATAATAAACAAGACGCACGAACAGTCTTAGGATGAAAGGTATATAACCCGGGTGATGTGGTTGATAGCCAGTGTGGTGGTAGAAATTGGAAACGTGCTCCCGTCGGTACCAAGTCGAACAATGCAACAAAACATTCCCTATTATACAGACGACAGAAAAAGGACAAAGGGACTCGTCCCTACGAAGGCTTAAGGTCTCTAGGTCGTTTGTAAGTAGGACATTTGTTCACGAAGATAGATAGATATTATTTGCTGTAATTTATGTTTTTTTACATGTATTTGTATTGCATTATAAATAGTACCTACTTGAATTTCATAAATAATTTTGGTGTATCAATTATTAATTGTTACTGTCTTTTGCTGAACTAGCTACATTTTTTTTAATATTCGTGTTTGTACTGATTCTTTCTAGTTTATTGTTATTTGTATGGACAACAATAAGTTACCTACAACATTCCTTTGGCGTAAAGTATAAATATAAAATAATAACTTTCTGCTCATGATACTAAAAAGTAAAATATCTCTAGGGAAACTAGAAGCATTTGGAGTCTTTGGGTAATAGGACCTTGCAAATTTACGAGTATCCCTTGATCGGATTTCTTCCCGTAACTTTATCATTTCTTTATATTCCGTAAATTTTGGGTCGAATTGCCTTGAGTGTATTGCTAGTGATAAAGTGGGTACCTACTGTGATTGTTTTGTGTAGTGACTGTTAAATTCTGATTATATGCTCCGTAATTCTTAGGATATTTTAGTTTTGTGCTGAAAATAGCCACTTATAGTTTAGTTGATTAAGTAATAGCAATTTAGGTATAGTTTTGTCAAATATAACATTTTTTTGCTTAATAAAGATATATATAAGATGTATATTACTTATTTTCTAAAAAAGTAAGTACGAATAAAGATGAACCTTCAAATATACAGATTTATATTCACTTTAACTTTCTGTTTGTGAAGAAGTGAATATGCCGTGACGAATAGTCTGAATTTTCAGAATATCATGTAGGTACTAGTTTTGAAACATTCACCGTTCAGTTTTATCGACATTAAGTTTGTTATGCTCTATAGACTTATCATTCAAATCTTGCATCTCGCTTTCTACTCTTTTTCTTCTCTCTCTCTCTCTTCTCTCTCTCTTCATGACTATGGCGTTTTCTTTTCCACTTATAAAGTGGTGTTAATTCGACTCCGCACCATGGAAAAGCTCACTCTATTCTTCTTTTTTTCTGGGAATCTAACAAGCATTAGCTTGTTAGATTCCATAATTATATATTCCAATTCCATAATTATATTATATATATTAGATTCAATAATTATATTGAGAGTATAAAATTTTATATAATAAATTATAATCTTGCTTCTGGTTAATTCAACCACATAATTTAAATTAATAATAATTAAAAGTGAATCTACGTTACTTAATAACGAATATCGCTAAGTACCGAGTACCGACTCCAATTTGTGATTCCTTAATCCCACCAGGGAATTTCAACTGGAAATTGCAGTTTTCATAATATATGGTTCTTTTTTTATTGTCGTTAATATGTTTCTGACAATCCGATACAATGTAATACTTTCTGAAATTAAAGAAAAACTTTTAAGAATAAACATTAATTCCTTTACATCAAAAATAGAGGGTTTTTTTAAATGTTTTTCAGCTGTCGGAAGAAAGACTGCAGTCGAACTATAAAGCTTGGATTACAATGGTACGGTATGCAAATAAAAGATTTAATACTTTTAAATTATAAATAAATACATTTCAAATATTGCAAGGAATAATTTTTTGTATAGAATAAACTATAGATAACTTATTTTTTTTCATTGATATCGCAATATATTTTTATTGTATTTCATTAAAGTACACTACTTAACTCGATAGTAATTAAATAGAAATTATTACTCTAGTTTTTTTGTACACATTTTATTATTATTTTTTAGTCGTTTAAATAAAAGAACATATTTTAACAACCATCCATTACTTGCTACTACCTACGTGTAATTTAAAACTAAAAAAAATACAAACTGAAAAGTTTTTTTACGTTTATTACGCTTTTAACGTAATATGAATTCGTTTTTGTTTTAAAAAAAAAATACCAAAAATATATTCATTATATACATTTATTATTGCCAACACTTCCCATGTTGTCTATAAAATTCACCAAACAAATGTAAGCAAAGCTTTTATTTCTAGTCTGCCGACGAAGCTAACGTATCGGATGCACGCAAAATGTGATTACTCTGTCTGGAGACTGTGTGCCTAGCGGTACTTAGGATATGAGATTCTGCATTACACTCCAAGATAAACAGAAGATCTTTTAAAGAAACTTACAATTACTGTATTTTTATTCTTATTTAATTGTTTACTCAAATATCTATTGCTTAATAACTTAAGTTATTTTATTTTAAACTACTATATTTCAGTCTTAAAATAAGTAGAAAATATATATATTATATGTAGGTCCTCTGTACGACGGTTATTGGATTTAAAATATACATCAAAACCGCTCTTTTTTTTTTGCTCGCTGTAGTCGAGGAAAAATAAAACTGAAGCATTGAGGCCTGTATTCTTTTATAAACTCGCATTCTGAGCTAATGAGCTACAAAGGTTAGAAGCCCACTCATTAGAAGTGGCTGGCTGTCATCTGTACCCGCTAATAGGATGACACTAGAACTATACATTTCCAATAAAATATCAATAAACGATATTGATCTAGATCAAGACAAAACTTCGAAACGAAACTATAGCGGAAGAAAACTACACCGTAGTTTATATTTAAAGAATTATTTAAATGATAACTAAAACAAATATTCAATAAAAGTGATACAACAAATTATAATAGTAAGTCGGAAATTCACTAAGAAAGTTCGGTATAAAGTGGATACGAACCGCCCTCCTTAATGCCGGGTTGGGAACATTGGCTGTTTCCAAAGAAAAGTTATTAGCTTGTTACTTTTTACAAGATGTAATCTTGAAATAAATTGAGACACGAATATATTGAATATTCAAATTACAAATGAATTTCTCGTTACGGAGATTATTCCAGTAGGGGCACGATGACCTGGATCGTAGGAGATGGCCAGCAATTAGAATTAGAGGTGCGCGGGCGGGCGAGGGTGCGGGCGACGCGGCGCTCGGCAGTCGGCACCAGTCGGCACCCGGCAGTCGGCGATCGCAGCCCGCGCATCGCCCAGCGCCCGCCGCTCGCCGCGGCCGATGCCCACCGCCGGGTATTATGCCGGCGCCCCGGGGCCGCTCGCCACGCGCCGCGCCGCCCTCTCCGCCTCGACGCACGTCTACGCGCGCCTCTCGTAGCCCGTAACGCACGCGATTACGCGTTTTACGTCTATTCACCGGAATGTAAATATTTATGGATGTCAGTTGTTAGATGTTTAGATTGGCTGTGAAATTCAAGGTATGTAAGTAATGCCTGGTTGGATATTTTGACGACAAGTTTATGTTAGTTAATTGTTTTCATCTCTCTGGAAAACTATATTCAAATATTTGGTAAAATAAAGCATGTTCTTTGTGTCGCACTGTTTGTATATTTATGATATTTAAGTAGGTAAATGCTAACTGAAACTTCAATTTAATGCGCACAAAGTGCCCTTCTATATTTGGATCGATAATTTACCATTAAACGTAGTGTTGGGTTCAACAGATTTATCGCATAAAATAATATTATTAAAAAGACAGCGGCAATCATTGAAGGCGCCGCCGCAATGGGGCAGCTTTACGTTAATAATAAAAAAATAATTGTTTTAACTATAAGGGATAGAATTTTTATAATAATTTCTTTCAGAATATCTTTATTTTAGAATAAAAAATATTGTAAAAAAAAAAACAAATTTCAATTTCTTACTCAACTGTACACAAACATTTGTAACTCATACACGTGGTAGGATATATCAAAATAACAGCTACTACAACAGTAAACTACTCATGGCTCTGAAAAACATTACAATTATATTATTGATAATAATTGTATACGCTGTGATAACATCCCTATTGATTGGCATAAATGTTTAGGTGAAATGAAATCAACAAGGCGGGTTCGGGTACACGAAGATGCTATACTTCATAGGTAATACATTACAGTATATACTTTTATTCCTTTTAGATATTACGTAGAAAATTATTTTCTTCTACTTATTTTATAGACGAAAAAAATAACGTTTAAACGTTTGTTTTTTTGCTATCGTAGTTAGATAATAAAAAAACTAGAACTTTAATAATATCCCGGTAGGAACTTCAATTGTTTCCAATCTGTTTAATATACTGTCACACTCACCTCTTTCTGTATCCTCCTGTTCTTATTATAAGATTTAAGAATGTTTACCCAATACATAATGTCTTAATAAAATATCACTTTAAATTAAACATTAATTCTACTTCAATGCTATGTAAAATAAACACTTCAAAATAAGCTTTTGAACAAAGCATGTTAACATTTATTATTATTTAACTTAAATATACAGAAAATAATATAAATATCTACAATATATTTGTACAAACATCTCCAACTGAGCACGCAATTAGAATTCCAACCCTGGCATATACTAGGATGTCCTTCTAGACATAGATAAAGTCATTATGCACCAAACTGAACTAGGTCCCCTACACAAATTAGACATAAGTAACTGAATTAACCTTTCAGTAAAAAAGATGGAAACTCAAGAAAAAAGATAAAAAAGGTACAAACTCTTAATTAAGTAAATAAGTAACTTATTCATTCATTTTCTTTAAGCTCGAACTTTATTAAGACTTTGGAAAGAAAAATATTGAACTCCAATTACGACTATTGATACTTTACTGTCGAATTTTCAAAGCAATAAAGAGATCTTCATAATAACAATTGATTGATTGCTTCAATGATTGCTTTAGTGAAACATTTTTGCTATAAAATACGATCTTCGTATCGTATTTTATTTAAAAACATCACTAACAGTAATAATAGCTTGGAACGAATTGTATGTTCAGATGATTTATTTTATACCAAAAGTTTGAAGATCGTAATAAAAAACCTGTAAAAAATCTTTTTCATTTAGATTTTAGACGGCCTAATTTTTACGATATATTCTATATTATCATAGTATAAGCCATTTACTGAAAATCATTTCAAATTATACAATTAATCACTGCTTTTGAGATCTTCTATGAAATTTTGACATCACTATATGATGTTAACAACCAGACACACAAACAGACATACTCAACCACTTTTAGTATAAATAAATATGATAAACGATGATGCTGATTAATAAATGAAGAAAAACGTCTAACATAACAAAGAAACAACATAAAAATTCTATATTATCATAGTATAAGTCATTTACTGAAAACCATCTCAAATTATACAATTAATCACTGCTTTGGAGATCTTCTATGAAATCTTGACATCACTATACGATGTTAACAACCAGACACACAAACAGACATACTCGACCACTCTTAGTATAAATAAATATGATTAACGATGATGCTGATTAATAAATGAAGAAAAACGTCTAACATAACAAAGAAACAACATAAAAATAAATTGGATTGTGTGAAATAAAAAATAATGATCACGTTTTCTTTGGTCTTGAAGCTGTTTTATTAAATAGTTCATACTTGCCTTCGTTATTAGAACTACATTTTATATTTTGCTCGTACTGTAGAATGAATTTCAATATTGTATCGGAGATTCAGATTTGAAGAAGTTTAAAGTTTAAAGCTTCTATTATTAGTTCTAGTATTATACCTATATTAAATATTCGTAATAAAATATTGCATTTGATATTTAATGAACATTTATTGAAGAGAGTATTGAGTAGAGAATATCGGTTACTATCGTCGTGTACTAGTGGCTTGGTATTGTTTTCCGTCAAAGCCTACTATGGGACCGATGTCCCGATACCAACCTATTGAAACGTATGTACTATTATCATATTTAATTGGAACTAGAATATTGGATATAAGCCATTGATGTATTTCGTCATATTAAGATATAAATTTACATTATAATGAAAAGTTTTTGGTTGAATTTTCGTCTAAATTTTCATATCTATGCTAAGTGACATAATAATGAATGTAGATTGGTTCATATCATAATATACAGTGTATAAGGCTTGCATTTACTTTGTTACAAAAAATCCCACAAGGGAGACCGACGGAGCCCCAATTTCCTATTTACATCAGAGCCTTTGACCACCTAGTTATTCCGCAGTGACCTACAAAAGTACGAAAGTTCCGTATACAATAACTTAGAACTACGCTATATACAGAGAATTCCTAATGAATAGGTACGGTACATAAAATACTTGTTTGGATATTTCAATTTATATCCTAAATTATATTTCATAATGTAAGCCTAAAGCACTTTAATATTCTACTGAATTGCGAAATTTATATCTTATTAACCGCAAAGAATCTGAAAAGTCAGTATTCTGGCCAAATCTATTTACGAAAGTGAACGTATTAGAAACATGTGTACCTCCAAACAGCTCAATTTCTATTTCCCGCTCTTGCATCAGAGTTGAACTCATTTGCTTATCGAAGAAAAATCTATAATGAATCATTTTTATAAAAGTATTACAAAAAATGCCGCGGTCTTTCCAACCTTCTACGGTAATAAAAACCAAGGAGGTCGTAAAAGAAATATAGCAACACAATATTTGTTTTTTTTCTTGAATTATAAAGACAACTTACAACGTTATAACAAGGGTCGTACGGACTTTTGGCGCCTCTAAAGATCGATGACTTAAGCAAAGCTCACGTTCCTTACATATTAGACTTCATATTATTAGAACGTGTTAACCTGATTAAAAAAAAACTTGACTCTATGATTGGCTCTATGGCTTATACTTAAACATTTCGGATACTATATAAGCTATTTTAAAACATTATTACCCTACAGTTGCAGTTTAAAAATACAATTTATGTATTAATTTTGACAACATTGGATGAGTATTGAATTACTTAACAATCAAATTGAATGCTATAGCCAACATATTTAGCCAACATCTATGCATCTTGTATGCTGTTTACACAAAACATAGTTTCCTGGAAGTCGTTTCCAAGTAGATACTACAACTTAATTTCAAGTCAAGGATAATTAACTGACTAATGTCATATATATATTAAAAGTCGGAATAATTCAAGATGACGTCAAGAAACTTTACTCTTATGTCACAACTTATAAAACCAGACCATAAAATTATTATACATAGAACAGGGGAGTCAGTGTTTGATAAATAATAGAAGAGGAAAGATGATAGTCTGTCTTTGACTAATCACACATGCAAAAAAGAGAGACAGATAGGTAACCTCCTTTGCTTTCTCTTTTATTTAGATAGACACATTTTCCCTACTCCATTTTAATAATTCTATGAACAAGACACTCTAAAACCATCTCTACAACGTTATGTTCATACAAAAATCGTAATATTTTATGTTAAAATAAAGTCTTTTAATTTTTATAGTGTACTTACTACCTAACGTATGTACAAATTATTTAAATTTATACAAGAGCTACGTCTTTAAAGCTTTCTCCTCTAAGAGTAAAGCAAGCTTATTCAAGCTCTTTTACTTGATAGTTCTAGTTTAAAATTGAACCCAGCACATTTTGTTCATATTCGATTCAAATCAAATGTTTCTGTATAGATTTGTTAAACGCATGATTTATACATAGATAGATATTGCAATTTTTTCAAAGAATTATCTGATCTGCTTAGCTTATAGTATAAATTGTTATAGTATTTTTATTTATAAAAGTATTTTATAGATATAATAACAATGTTGAATTGAAATATTTGAATGGCACCTGGCTTCGTAAACTATGTATTGTTGGCACCAAGGTAACTGAAATTCTAAAGTTTTAAAAGTTATATCTCATACCCACCTGTGTTTTGAAACCAAAGTGCAAAACTTAAATGCTTTCAGTATTTCAGAAATAGCAGGCAATGTAATAAGTTATAAGTTATCTTTGCTTTTAAAGAATTTATTGCATCCATTTCTTATGATTTAATAATGACATCATGGATATCATTTAGCTGACATAATATTGACGTAATATGAATGTAGTATATTGCTTTATTTGGATCTTAAATACACAATTTTATATATACGCCTAGCTAATTTAGGATATAAGTTCATTGATCTTTTTTTTTTATTACTTTTGCTTATAGTTTAGATATATAGCCAATTAAGTAAGGTTTTTTAATTAATATTTCATAATGAATTAATACATGCCAATTTAGAAATAGCTATACTTTTATCAAGGTCTAGGGATACGGTCTACGGAATACGGCTCTAGTAGAGCGACGGGACGGTTTTTAAGTCACGGTTTCGAATTCGTGCCCATATCGGTTTATTTCTCATTCTATATATATTTAAAATTGAAGTAAGTTTTACACGTTTATAGATATTTTCAAACGAAACCCATACTTATTGTGTTAGATAAAATAGTTTAACGTTGACTTCACTGAACCGTTATACTTGCCAACCCTTTCATCTCGGTATTTACAAAACACATCAAAATGTCTGTTGATTTTAATGTAAACTTAGAAAACAAAAAATAGATAAAGAATATTAAAGATTATTTGTAGAAAAAGACATCGAATACAAAAATTACTTAACAAAATATTATTATATTATACGATGGAAAAACTATTCTAAAAACCAAATTACAATTATATTCTACGTTAAAATATGTTAATATTTGCATTGTCTGTATGTCTCTGTATTTTATTTAGACAGATGGTACATTTTCGTTTATGTAAGTGTTGATAGCACCGTGTTACGGTAGATTTACGAGCGTCAGTATTGTCCACCTAATGAGAAACAATTAAAAGACTACACGTGTCATCAACCACAAAATGAAACGTAATACTATTATAAGACTAAAGAATACTAATATAAACTTTACGTGTACTACTAATAAAACCTCCTTAGAAACTTTATGTTCAATGTTAATGGAAATCAATTGATTTTGTAAAATAAATTATCAATACACAAAGCAGTTACAATTCAAGCAACACTGAATTCCCAATTACAAAACCATTACTTACCAGTAACACAAGAGTAGACTGTAACTAACGACCCGTTTAACATATACATACAGCTCTCGTACCAAATAAACCTCAATTTAATGGATATATTTTTCGTAAGTAAATAAATTTTCTCATTCGTTGACTGATGTATCCCATGGGCAGAAATGCTTATATAGCTTACTGTGTAATCATAATCATTTATGCATAATATACCATTTTATGCATAATATATCATTTTATACTTTCATAAGCCAGACCTACAATGTTATAGATTTGTACCGACAAAAGCTAGGGCGGGGGCGCTAGAAAATTATAAGCCATGTAATCAGTCCGCTGGAGAAACGTTCACGGTGTTACAGTTCAACCCCTTCCTTGAAACGAGACTCATTGTAATATTCAAATTGCCTTCTTAAAATTTTATAGTCCGGGTTGATTAATAAGACGTGGATTTTGAATATAATTAACTTCCGTGGTTGAGGATTTAACTTTTATACTCTTTAAATGTACTTTCAACTCTTGATCCTTTACGAAATCATGCTTCTAGTAATAGTGTTCATAAAACATGAATTTTGGATTTTGAAAATATTATTAATTTCCGGGGTAGATGATTTAACTTTTATGTATTCCAATCTTACTTTTAAATCTTGATCCGTTATGACTAAACCATGTTTCTAGTAATATAAAGCTATAATATTAACTGGAATTTTGTTTGTTGACTAAACTATGTTTTTAGTAATATGAGCATGAAGCGTTCATAAATAACTTGAATCTTGAAAATTTAAAATATAATTAACCTCCGTGATTAATGATATAACTTGTATATAAATGTTACTTGTAAATCTTGATACTTTATTACTAAACCATGTTTCTAGCAAGTGCATGTGTTCATAAGTTCATGAATTTTGAAAATATAATTACCTCTATGTTAGAGCACTTAATTTTGATGTATTTCAATACATACTTTTAAATCTTGATCCTTTACGACACCTAAATGTTTCTAGTAATATAGTCAACCTCCATGGTTAAGGATTTAACTTTTATGTTTTTTAAATATTACTCTTGAATATTGATACTTTATAATCATGTACTAATATAAAAACTATACGTTATAAACTATACCATATTCTAATTTGGTTATTAGAATTGTTCAAACATAATTAACCTCCGTGGATAAGGATTTAACTTTTAAGCTCTTTAAATATTACTTTTAAATCTGGATTATTTTAAATGTTTAACTAATATAAAAGCTTAGGGTTATCGAGGTTTTATGTTAATTATATGTTTCAGATAAGGATAGAAACACCATTAGGTATGGTAGAATGTGTATATATAAAACATTAATAATAACTAAGGGATCTTTATCTAAATATAAAATGTAAATGATGGATTGTCATTCATGTTTTATATAAATTATTTATTTAACTTCCATCTTGTGGTTGGTAGTTGTGTGAAGGTGTGTACTGATATTGTGTGTACTATTTGTTAGTTAGTTCCCGTCACTGTCAGTACTGTCCAAACTTTGTAGCACCAGTACAAGATTTGTTCATTTCATATCTCGAATAGAATATTATATGAAATAAAAGTATCTTAAGTTTAGTTTTTAGTTTAGTTATAAAGTAACTATTCAGAAATTAATTAACGCGTTCTTCATCAGCTGACTATAATTAAATATAATATACATTATGATTCTTAAATATATTTATTATAATGAAATACTGGTACGTTTTTACATATAATTATTTAACATCCGATATTCGTTATTTGTATAGCACAATAACATCGAGTTATAAAATATTTACTTTCAAAATTCAAGAAAAAAATTTCACCTACTGAAACAATTGGGATAGCCTCAAAAATAAACATTAAACAAGCATGTTTTTCATACTGAATACATAAAAACGCTCCGCCAAATGACAAACAAGACACGCACCAAACAACTCACGAAATATTGTGTAGGGTTTTAACACAACGTCCATTTTATATTATTGGTCATTGTGTAGATACAAATCTCTTTATACATATAAATAATAAATGTGTTTACTCTTGACCAGTATATTCTAGAGTCCAAATGACGAGTCCAGCTTTACTAAGCAAGTAAAAAAATAAGCTCAAGAGACTGTGCTTTACAAATTGGACTGCCAAACTTTGGTGCTACTTGAGCAGAGTTAATTATGAAGGCCTAGAAGTGGTTTTTTAATATTTATATCCCAGCATAATTACAGTGAACAGTGGTGTTTGGTCATTAATTTTCCTATAATGTAGTGGTACGTAGGAATTTGTGGAGTGTATGTCACGTAGGCAGCAGGAGATGGGAGTGGTGACCTGTGTGGTTGGTTGCAGTGAGTGTAAGCGTGGCGGCGACCGGCTGGCGACGCCTCGGATGTCGCTGCTGGGCAAGCCGCTCAGCTACCGCGCCACGCGACGCGACGCGCGTTACCGACGCCTACAATCCAAATTCTATAATTTCCTTGAACGGCCAAGGGGTGTAAAGGCCGTCCTGTATCATATGATTGTGTGAGTTTGACCATTAACCTACTTTAGTTTTTATATATTTCTTCTGTGAGTAATATGACCGGATTATTGTTTTAAATTTATGGTCCGTGTCATAAAACACATATGGTGAGACACGAACGTTTTTATTATTTTATTTGTTAAGTTTCCTTCGATTATATTTGTTTTTAAATCTTTAATATACCTAGAAATAATGATTTAAAAGTTACGATTTCGGATTCCTTTAACGATGGATATAAAAGAACTTAAGAACCAAAGTTTTGAAACGATATTCTCCAATGGCGAATGAATATTTTTTTATTTATGAATACTCCAAAAGAAAACGAAAACAAGATGGTGTCATCTCGAACTTTCACTTGTTCTAGATATCTAGAGCCTCTTTCATTAATACTATATCCCTAAACCAAAGGCGTACTAAAGGAACACTTATGTGACGATTATTCCTTTTCTGTTTTGTGTTATTCAAAATCAAAGCTATCTCTAGAAACGAAAGTGTATAAAATATGTTATAAAAAAAATATAAAATAACAAACTGACCTATTTAAGAATTAACAGTATGAGAAAAGAAAATTGTATACAAAGAACATAAAGATAGGTATGACTTGCAATTCCGTACTTATACTACATCGTCGGCAGAATTGTTTTTCTTGATTCTCTCTCCCTCCCTCCTTCTCTCTGCCTACCTCCCTCTCTCTGCCTCCCTTCCTTACTCTTTTCTACCTCCTTCACTCTCCCTCCGTCTCTCTCTTTTCTCTCTCCCACTATTTGTCTCTCCGGCCTTCTTTCCCCCTTCTCTCGCTCTTCTCGAGTCGATTTATTTTATTCCCGTAATTAACAATGAATAGAACCAATAAATCCTTTCACTATTCTTCTCTAACAGGTTCCTGATGGTGTTCATGTGTCTGTCGCTGTCCGTGTTCTCCACAATAGAAGAATACGAGGCGAAAGCTGGAATCGTTCTATTCTATATGGAGACTGTAGTCGTCGTGTGGTTCGCAATAGAGTTTTTTTTAAGGTACCAATAAAAATCCATCAAATACCTCTTCAATCAATTTGATACCATTGTATTTGTGAACAAAGCAATCAAAGTGACCATGGTTCATCAACGTCACTGATACTACGATTGTCCACTTCAGGTCGATCAATATAATATGACTTGATATATAAACTTATAAGCTAGGCCTTTAGTAATTACGAGGGCGGTAATATTTATCTTTAGACGTATTGGATAGTTATAATACTTTATAATGGAAGTTTTTTTTTCTGTATTGTTATTATAACGTATATAAGTTAATAGCTGAGCAGATTTTCAAATCAAAATAAATCAAAAACTTTAAATACAATAAGGTTTATTTAAATTTATCAAGATTATATCATTGATCTATAGATTAACTAAGATTTACGAAATATTGACACGCTCCCGAATTTTTTTATCTAAGTACAGAGACATCTAAACTACAGACATATCCCATGGCTTATCCATAATTAATATTTTTTTATAATGAATCCCTAATATTCAATATAAATTTCAAGTCTTATAGACTTATACAATAATATTCGTTAGCAATTCAAATTCCATGAATATTAAGTAAGGTATACATCATAGCGTATGAAAATTGTTCAAATTATGTACTTCATAAGGACCGTGTATAAGTACCACATAATTATGAATGCTATATGACATAACTATTTCATAATACAATATGTTTACGTACAGTTCGCTAGGGAGACTTGCTCAACTCACTTAGCAACTTCACTAACCAACTTGTATAAAGCGGCTTAACTGAATTGCGGAAACTTCCTTACATTTATACACTTACTTATTTAATAATTATAATTAAGTGTATTTTAGGTTATGGTCGTCAGGATGCAGGTCACGATATCAAGGATCCATGGGGCGTCTCAAATTCCTGAGGCGCCCGTTCTGTATAATAGGTGAGTACATGTTTTGTTTCACAATTACTTTGCAAGTCATTTTGACTTAAAAAATAATTTATATACAAAAACCTTCTTTTCTGGAAATAACGAAGTCTATATATAGAAATAAAAATATTTGTCGCACTGAAACGTCGAAATTACCACGTGTCCTTTATTCCGACTACTTGACCTTTCCATTTTTGGAGTTCCCTCGAGTCAGTGTTTCATGCGACCGACATCGCCATTTTGTTCTCTGGGGAACAAACCGTCTCGAGACCTTACTTCCAACATTGCACGATTGCTTGGGTTTATACTTGCCTCACTATATTATAAGCCGACAGTTGACCTATTAACATCTTCTATGTGAGTAATTAAAAGTTAAACAATCCTGGACGTAAGATATATCGCAATTGTATTATTATTTTTAGGTTAACTTTCCTGAACTCTAATGATTATTAAATATATATTTACAAGGCCATGTTCACGTAAATTAATCGATTAATCTTAATAAATAATTACGATTAATCGTATAATTGTATTTATAGTAGTATTGAAGTAGATTTTTTTTTACTATGTGAACTGTCAATTGTTTTATTCAATTATTCAATGACTAACCTGCAATTCTAAAAGATTTAAGACATAAATTATTAGTGTTAAGCCAAACTTATGCAGCTGGTATCAATGAGTATATTTTAAAATTTAAAAGCTTGGTTTTAGTAATATGAATCTGAAAAACAAACAAAATACATACACATAAAAATAGGAAACAAAGTTTTAATATACGAATCAAAATAACATAAAAATGGATTTGATTTTTTATTTACGTAATGTTTGATACCTTCGTAGCTGTTTATGTAAAAGAATAGAGTAGAGAGATTAGAATTGAATAACAGTGATATTTTCAACACAATACTTCTACAGACATAACAACAATCCTTCTATAGACGTAACAACAATCCTTCTATAGACGTAACAACAATCCTTGCGTCCATGGTGGTGTTGGGGATGGGGTCTTCGGGGCAGGTGTTCGCTGCGTCAGCGCTGCGAGGGTTGAGATTCTTCCAAATCCTGCGAATGGTGCGAATGGACCGCCGCGGAGGCACCTGGAAACTACTAGGTTCAGTCGTTTATGCACATAGACAGGTGATTTATTTATTTAATACATATAGTGTTAATATATAAAAGAACACATAAAAGACAATTGCATGTCTAATCTTTTTTTTTGAGGCAATTAATTCAAAGCAAAACCTTACAATAGCGTGCTTAGAATCATGAAATATTTTAACGGTAATATATTGTCTTTAGTCTGCGTGCTAATTAAAATGATAAAAACTAGAATAGTAAATGTTGTTTGCGAGTACTCACTCACTTTTAGCGTCCTCGTGCATCCACTATTGTGGCCTACATTTGCATATCTCTTGAAAAATGTTTTACTTCCTTCAATGTTCCATGTTTATTCAGGATAGACGATTGTTCAAGAATATTGTTTTTGTTTTAAAATTCATGGAATTATAGTCCTTAACATAAATCCTTACGTCATTTTATAAATGAACGAAATTATTAACGTATCTTAAGTTATAGGTATATTAGCAGAACCCTTTGTAGTTAATAACTTTTCATCCTTTGATATCTTTTAGGAAAATGTTTAGTAAATTAACGTTCACGTATTTAATAATACGATTATAAATATTTGATATTTTCTTTTATAAGAAGAACAAATTAAATTGCTTTAACAAATCTAATGCTTCAAATTTGTTCAACTAGAAAAACAGTGTCGTTTGTTTAAGCTTTTCCAGCTTGCTTAACTAGAATGAGATAGAACACCTGGCCTTTTCACTATTATGGTTTTATATAACGCTACAGTGTTATCTTAATATATATAAATTACGTGTCACGTTGTTTGTCCGCGATGGACTCCTAAACTACTTAACCGATTTTAATCAAATTTGCACACCGTGTGTAGTTTGATCCAACTTGAAACATAGGATAACTTACATCTTAATTTTAAGTCACAATATTATTTTATATCAAAATATTGTTATTTCGTTATTGGCCTTGATAAATTTACTGGCATTTTAATTTTTTTCCTTTACTTAGCGGTCGGGGGTTTTTTTAATTTTAATTTTTCTAATACCGTGACTTCTTAAATAGTTTAGTACAATGTAATAGGTATATCCAAAACCTTAGCAACCACAGCAACGCGTGGCCGAGTCTGCTAGTATTAAATAAATTTAATATTTGTAACAGTTGAGTGTACAACAAATAACAGAACAAAAGGTTGTAAATTAGATGTTTGAAATGTATAATAAGCATATTTGGTCGTGTATATTTTTAATTTTTACATAAATCTATAATGCACAATTTATAAGCACAGACAGGACTCGAACCTTCCAGCGCAAGTTGGACGTATTGGTTATGTTTTTCGAAAAAAGTACCTCCATCCCGATCAAGACGATTGTTTATAGAACACTATACTTATCGCTATACTATACTTAACGATACGGTAGCTCATTTAGCACAGCGACGGAATAATTTCCCTGAGGATACTGGTTCAAGTCCTGGCGTGTCAATGAATATTTCATATATTTTTAATCCAAAAAATTATTGTTATATATTTATCAGCTATATAATACAAAATTACATTATTTTACATTTTGATAAGTTTATGATCTTTGCTTATAGTTTGCATGTTTTTGTAAACATTTCATAAGCCATCTTATGATTATAATATCAACAAGGTATCTTCGCTTATATTAATTTAAAATGATTATAATTCAAATTTTAGAGGTGTACCAATATTGTTACAAACACAACTATTACCACAGTACTTATCTTTACAAATGGGATCATAACGAAATTATCGATAATGTTTACTTAACCTGATTACTTTGCCAGATAATTTTGTGCAGACGCTTGTTGCTGAATGATTTACTCACAGATCTTTTATTCCGATTAATTCCAGTTTCAACATGTTTACCTCAAACCTATATGGTTATAATAGTGTTTATGAATAAAACATCCCCTGGTTGAAACGAGTTTTCGCGTCAATTCCCAATATATTTTTGGTTGATTGCTCAAGTTACTGAATGAAACCTTAACCTTTATATCTTTCTAAGTACGATGAGTTGGCAATGCGGAATGGTCGCAATTTCCTTCGCCGGCCAAGTGGATACAAAACTCGGGACTCAATATATACTCGCAATCGGCTCAGATTAAACTTGCATGATTACAATGCAGAGTAAATAAACCGACTCCGGCCGCACTTTCCCTCCTGCAATATTGACTAAGAAAATGGGTGCTTGTATCCGCTCACAAAGAAACTTTCCGACTTAATTTACAAAAATTGTTTCGCAAAACCAATCATTGCATTATTGGTAACATTCTCTTTTTACCAATGTTTCTGTTATTAATATTCCAACAATACAATCAAAGAATTGCTGATATTTCAGAATATTCGTAAAACAGTATCATTCGTCGAGTTCCATTGTTCGCTGGTTCGTTTGTGACAGTAGGGACTCCATTTTATAAATCACTGTCTTTATGGCATTCAACTTGTGTAATGTTCTAGAATAATCCCTTACACACACTATTAAAGTCGACAAGATAACACTTTTGTCACAGATTGCAAATATTCTATTGTATATCTATACAAATAAATAATATTTAAGTGTCTGTTTGTAAAATTTAAAAAACCGCTTTTTAGTAACTGCATGTGGATGTATATTTTTTTTTTATTCCATGATTTATTATTTACTAGCTGTTGCCCGTAACTCCGTCCACGTAGACTGTAAAAAAATATTTATATGGTATAAGTACATAAGCTAAATATTATTTTTACAGTCTACGTGGACGTCGTCACGGGCAACAGCTAGTATATAAATATATATACAGGGTATTTGTAATTAATTGGCTACCTCTTGCAAACAGCCTCTTTAAATCCCAATCCCAACAACACTTGTTCTACAACTTTTAAAAATTAATAGTTTTAAAAAATTTAGTTTTCCCATACAAAATTTATTTATCTGCCAATAACTCTCAGGTATGGCACGTAGGTATGACGTAGACCTTTTAAGTTCTTCTTACAATTTACAGCGTAATAAGTAAAAGAGTCGTTTTTGTATTGTTTATTAAGATTTGTAAAAAGTCGTAGAACAAATGTTGTTTTGAGTAATGTAAAGATTCTGCCCGCAAGGGGTGGCCAATTAATTACAAATAACCCTAAATACCTATATCATATATCTACATTATATTTACGTTTAACTTCCATACTTTCATTGCACATATCAAATCAAAATATAATGTACAACACATTATGATCGCCAACAATAAGTTATACAATCATCAATCAATACAATCAATCAATACATGTAAAATCCTTATGCAGGTAATTTACATGTACCATGTATGCTTTCTTAAGTATTCTTGAAATAAAACATTATTATTATTATTTTATAACGAGGTGGAATAGATTTACATAAATAATAAGCTCTTAAAAACTGATACTGGTTTGATCGTCTCGAGATTCTTTGTTTGTCTTAGTATGAATGGTTGGAGTTAAACAGAAACTATTGTTGGAATGATACAGTTTTTCTGAATAGGGGAAAATTGCTCCGCGTTGCCGGAAAAGACTCACAGAAAAATAAACTGTGTGAAAACAAAAAATACACCTTGAAAGCAAGACAGTTTTTTGCTGTTAAATTTTTAGCAATTATGTATTTACCAAAATATATGTCTAGTTATTTTTATTGTCATTTATAATATCTGCTTTTTCAGGAATTAATAACAACACTATACATAGGCTTCCTGGGGCTCATATTTGCATCATTTTTGGTTTATTTAGCTGAAAAAGATGTGGCGGATACAAAGTTTAAGAATTTTGCTGAGGCATTATGGTGGGGAGTTGTGAGTTCTAATTTTATTTATTTATTTATACGTAAGTCAAATTACACAAATGTGTTGTAATGATTTCAATGACTGGTTCATACGTATTTATACGTAAAGTCAAATTACACAAATGTGTTGTAATGATTTCAATGACTGGTTCATACGTATTTATATATAAAGTCAAATTACACAAATGTGTTGTAATGATTTCAATGACTGGTTCATACGTATTTATACTTAAAGTGAAATTACACAAATGTATTGTAATGATGTCAATCACTGATTCATACGTATTTATACGTAAAGTAAAATTACACAAATGTATTGTAATGATGTCAATCACTGGTTCATACGTGTTGCTTGTCTCAGATCACGCTGTGCACGGTAGGGTACGGGGACATGGTCCCTCAAACCTGGCAGGGGAAGTTCATAGCCTCGTTTTGTGCCCTACTCGGAATTTCCTTCTTCGCTCTCCCCGCTGTGAGTTTCATTAATAAGTATTATTTCAATTTATTATTCATGTATGTATTGCTTAATTATATATAGAGGAATAATTTGCCGTTTTTACAGACGATTTTCGGTTTTAAATATAAACTATTATTTTTTTTAATAGTAGCGTTGCAAAAGCCGGATATTATTTTTCGAATCTTTTTACACTGCGTGCCGAATGAAATAAAACTATTTTTACGGATTTGTCTAGCGTATTTAAAAAATATATATTTTTTTGGTAACGGGTTCGACGCGAATGTTAATCCGTCAGTTAGAATCTGAATAATAAAATGATGAAACTTACTGAGATCAAAATGTACATCCGGTCATCCGATCATGTCAAAAGTTTTAAATCAGTTAAGAAATATAAATTTAAAAGAAATACGAATTGTAAATATTTTTAATGTATAAACTTAATAACCACGAGTCTCGTTTTATAATTTTATCATAGGGCATTTTAGGGTCCGGTTTCGCATTAAAAGTACAACAGCAGCAGCGTCAGAAGCACATGATTAGAAGACGACAGCCAGCAGCATCACTCATCCAAGCGCTGTGGAGGTGCTACGCCGCTGATGAGCATTCTATAAGCTTAGCGACGTGGAAGATTCACCAAGTGCCCCTTCCTAGTCCCCAGACAAGGTATAATATAAAATACTTAAATAACTTATTAGTACCATAAAAGTATTGTACTTATTAAATAATAACTGTAGAAACTGTATTGTCAAAGTCTCGAGCAAAGGTCCTCTTCATGCATAATTAGAAACGTGACTCACAATGTCAAGGAAAAATACAGATATAAAATACGTGACAATATCAAAATAAAATAATGTACACGAAATAAAAGATAAACTATATCTATGTTGTGAAAACAATTTAAGGAAAACTACAGCAAATTGGAATGTACTCATTACTGTCTCCATCTGTCCATGTCTCCGTAGTAGAAGCTAGTTATATTTTTTAAACAATGTTATATAACAAGAATAATTGGCACATTGTTCCTTGTTAACACAGTTTACAGGCCATGTTATTTAGAATTAACACAACTATTTGGCAATCGAGTTATCCCAAACTAAACTGAGAAATGAATGACAATTACGTTTGACAGTCGGGTCATGAGTGCTTCATTCAAGAACAATGCTTCCTTTGTGTCGCGGTTGCCGACAATCCGTCGGCACAAAAGTACTTCGCTGCACTCCCCTGCGCCGCACTCGAAGCCGGCACATCGATACGACGTCAACGCTAGTGCAGAAAACCTTGGTAAGCTTTTAACATTAATTTAACCACTAACAGCTGTCGTGTTCACTTCTTAATAAGTGTTTAATTATTTAAGCTTACACATTTTTTTTAACAATATGTTAATTCCAATTAACCACATCTTAACATAAAACAATAAGTACCAGCCACAAATAAACTGTGTAACTTTCTACCAACTTTTTACCGCACATAGATATTGTAAACAACGACTAGTTGCACTAAACTACTTCATGTATACTGTAGCAACTTACACTGATGCTCAACCAACGCTGCTCAATAATTGATAGTCCTACCAAAGTAAGATAGTTCTGATATTCACATACCGCATTAAAGTCGAATACCTTTATAATTTAGATTACCTACATTATCATTCAGGTTAATCAGATACAGTACTAATAGGCGGCACGACGGTTTCATACTAATGACAGCGACACTAGGAAACGGTTTGAAAAATATCAAAATACAATATTCCATTTCAACAGACACGAATAAACCTACAATCCACCGTGATTTTAATATACAGAATAACTCCGCAGTGCTCTATAATAACATGATAATTATTTTGTTAAAATGGAGCGTGACATGATATTGCCCTGTTTCATAGATAATCGTACATCGAGCGGGGACCATGCGTGTTGCCTTCTACATTGTTGGAAAAGCTGCTTTCAAGGTTCTATTCTCCATCTTTTAGACGGCACTATGGCATGACAATTACAGTCGATAAACTTTGCTGCGTTTCTTATTAATTCTTACTAGTTAAAACTTTTCAGAAATGTGAATACACGAAAAACGAATATATAATCGACATAGCTCTATTGATACCGGACATCACATTAATATCCGGAGATAATGGCTTGCGTCTTTTAGCTCAAGTCACGATTGCTGATTCTCCCTTCTATTTTTTTCTTTTTTCACTTTTTGAAATAAGAATGCACCCGCGTAGTTCAGATAACGCTTTACAAAGAAAAATCATTGCAAGAAGCTTCAAATACAACGTTTATAAAAGTAGCCACTACAAGTTTATATCGCTTCCGTCAGTGCTAAGGTAGACATCAATTACTAATAATACCATGAATGCATACCATGCGTTCGTTTAGCATCATAGTGCGGTTACACATCGAATCTAAATAAACATGGCGACTTACCTTACTGGAATGGCTTTCTTTTAAGCTTATATTTTTGTTTTCAACTTTACGAAATCTTCAAACAATTTAAGTAAATTGACACTGCTTTGCATTTGTTATGCATGAACTAGCCAATAGGGTCATGTACTTCAATATTTAGTGATAATTTAACTCAATTAAGAACAATAAGTTGAAAAATACACCTCCATTATGATAAATCAGCGTCCGCCTGTCTCTATTTAATAATAGCTATAGCTATGCTATGGTCTATTTAACATTTTTCAAACAGGCGAATAACCTTGCTGAAGCAATAAATTGAGTCTCTTGTCTATCAAGCCAACAATCATATTAGATTTATTATAAATAATATTGTTTCTAAAAAAATCAAGATGTTTATTATAGAAATTCAAGACACGTGTTTTTAATTTTGGACTTAAATCAAAGAGCATTTGTTACCAAATTGATATCTTTTTTACTAACTAAAAAAAGAATAGTAAGTAATATGTTGTTGTAATTTTCTTAAATTTTCACGAGTACATTTAAATAAAATTAGTCCTACGGATCTAACTCGCTTATTAGACACATTTAACAAAGTTATTTGTTACCACAGCTGCCGATTATTAAAAAAAGCAGTTTTAGAATAATCTGATATTTTTTTTCTCACCATTCTATGTAATCATCTTTAATTGATGATGAAACCGCATTTGTGTTTTATAACAAGAGTTTCTTTGAAAAGCATTGTATTATTTCTGTAGATGTAACTTTATTGTTATGTTAAAACGTTATTACTACTCTATTGTTATTATTGTAATTATTTCATTACAATATTACTGACAGCTTTTAAATAATAACTAATAATATTAAAATCTGAAGATATATCTGTCTCGTTAAAGAGATATACCTTGCATGGCCTCTACGCAAGTAATATTTCAAATATGATCGTAAAAAGTTTACGGTTCTCTTGATATGCTAGTATAACACCATTGACAACCAAATAACAGATAAAATAAATATGTAAACTGTTTATAGTTTCAAATCATTGTTTATTTTATATTTAAAAATATTTTCCTTCATTCATTCATTTAATGTTTATTTCATTCGTTTACAATTTATAAGCATACTGTGATGTTATAATAGCGATAAGCAGTGCTTTTAAACTTGTAGAGTTGGACAATAGACATGGAGTCTAGACTATAGAATGGTTGGGGATTCAATAATGTGCCTTAAGAGGTATTTAGTGTTGATGCTCTTAAAAAAAAATCATTTTATTTTCTCAATAAAGGTGTGAGTGTGATTTTTTTTTTTTAAATAAATGATTGTGGGAAATTTTAGTTTCATATTAAATATAATTATATTTTAACAATTTTTAATATTTACAATATTGACATTTATTGCCAGCGCGGTCTAAATATTAAAGTTTATTAACAATTATGTCTTAAACCAACAGTAGCCATATTTGTAATTACATTTTGTCAATAATAAATTGTTCAAAATGCAATCAATCATAATCATATTTAGTAAATATTTAATTAACTTAAAGATCATCCAACAATATTATTTAACACAAAGCAGTTTTTTTTAATAAAATCTTAATTTCATATATTCAGACTTAGCCTATTTTTTTAAAGAATCATTATTACCAACGATATTAAATTGCTATATGTGGTATGTGTTCCCAATAATATCATTGTTTGATATTAAGGAAAAAATATATATTTTTCTGCTTTCTTAAAATATATATCTTTCTTTTAAACATTTTCGCGTAAAAGTAACTCTTATCCTTGTTGGAGATGAAAGCTTTTTCCCGGAAAATAAAAGAAAAAGGTAACATAGTAAGAATTATTATTGTTTTATTGATTTGCTTTCTTGGCGTTTCTTAGAATCAATCATGACAATGAGAAGTGACAATACTATAACCGAAATACAAGGAAGTAAATAAATATATTTTGGTTTATATATATATTAGATATTATATTATATATAAAAATAATATTTTCCTATACTTACTGTGGTTTGTTAACCATTTATAATAATATCAACATATTTATGATATTACAATAACATTATAACTAAAAGTGATTTTTGTATGATTTTTTTATTTGGAGGACAATTTCCAACACAGTGGCAATATTTTAAAATGTTTTTTCATGTATAATAAATAGGTATTCGTATTATTTGGAATAGACTTATACAATATATGTATTGTTAGGACTTGTATTAGTAAGACAGTACTTGCATTTCAATGTTTAATGTCCAACAACTTGTAATAGAATGAGAGCAGTCCTTACAACTCGTTTTATAATATTTAGACGAGGAAGGTAATTTACAGTTTTATAGCTAACTTCCAGATGGTATTATTTATACCTTATAATAAATTCCAATAATTAATAAAAGATTAAGCATTACGTTGAAATAGCCTATGCTTCTAATTCTTAAAACATTTACCAGTAAATATTAAATAACATTCCATTATTAATTACGTAGGTGGCGCTACTGTTGTGCACTATTTCGAAACTTATAAAGTAACAACATGTAAATTCTAATAGTGTATAAAAACGTAATATATAAATTAAATTGCTTGTGTGGAGACATTAACAACCAAAAAAATTTCCTCAACAAACAGATTTAAGTAAATAACATTTTATTACCGGTAGAGGTCAAGCGTAACCGCTGTCAAAAGATAGTGTATAAAAATGATACCAACATACAATAAGTCTCATAAATCATAATATCGGAAACGGTCATAACTGATTTAAATCCGCAATGATTCAAATAAAGTCTACCCAACAGTTATAAAGCTTTTAGGTAAAGTGATAGATCACTTCAACATTTTTTTATTTAAAATATTTTTATTTTTTAATTCGAATTTTTCGTGCGTCGTGTTACTTACGAGAACATAAAAGTGGAGAGTACAAATAAAATTTTATTGAACTTTTTATATTACTGTCAATTGTTTCTGTTAACAGTTTAAAAATATTCATGAAATTGTGTAAAGCTTTTTATATTACTGTTAAATGCTTTTTGTTTTAAAAGAGTATCATGAAATAGTTTTCAGCATGGGATAAAACAGACGACTTATAAAAAGTAACTAACTAAATAGGTCAAACAAAATTCTAAATTAGGTAATGGTTTTAAAAAAAATAAGTGCTCTGTTTATTTAAATTGATGTTTCATAGTTTGAGAAATCGAATTGCACCTATTTCAAAATTTAATTGAGTAATGGGTACACAAATAGCAAAATTTAAAGAAAATAAAAACTATATGATTAAATATATATATATTAACCTTTTTTAATTACGTCTTTTATATAGTATCATTATTTTATAGCTGACCGGGCAACTTCCCTAACGATCACAGTTAGGTTACACCATTTGTAACTCGAGAACAGCTGTACCGATTTTAATCATATTTGACTTAATATAATAATAAAAATATATATACCGATCACTACCTTGTATTTTTCTATCAATCTATATATAATCTATACATTATCATCGCATAATATTATTAATCTATTTAAATATTTTTATTTATTATATTTTAATTAGTCAATCATTTTATTTGTAAAATTGAACAAATAAAAAATACCCCAAAGATTATATTTTGCTATTTAGATTGCAGAGACGAGTCCAAAAAAAAACAAATATCAATAAAATTCATACATCCGTTCTTGAGTTATAAATGGTGTAACTAAAACCTCGAACTTACGAATTAGTTTTAACTTACGAATTAGTTTTATATGAATATATGTATATATTATTATTAACAATTAAAATGTTAAAAAGAGGTTTTATATTTGTGATATTTTTGCTAAATAATCATAAAAAATTTATATAGGCAAATGTAATAAAATATTAATATAAAGTAGGTAAACATTGAAAAATAACAATAATTATTTTTTTAACAAAATGGTCAGTATATAATTGTTAAAAAAAACTGCAATATCTTTTCAATTATTACGGTAAAGAAAATATCAAACATCCAATATAATTTTATTATACAGCACATAAATATTTTAAAACCAAAAATGGAGGCAAAATTTTACCTCTACATTTTCGTAATGGCTGCTAAACTATAAATATTGTGTGATATTGTAAAACAAAGAACTCTCCAGTACGCCATGAAGTATGTTAGCATTCATAAAAGGCCCTTGTATTTTTGAACAAAAGCCGTCTATAAGCTTACGTACTCTTTATAAAAGATAACACAGACAGATATAACGGTAACTAGTTTAACTAATTAAAAATATTCAGATTAAGAAAATTACGTTTATTAAAATAATTAATTAAATTTTAGTATTTATTATAAATGTAATAAAATGGAATCGGCAATTGATTAGTTCCGAATATTAACATGACAAAAGGTTAAATTAAAAAAATCTTTATGAACATTCTTCCGCCATTTAACATGACATGTAAAATGTATTTTAGTCGCATTTAAATTTGAACGTTCTGGATTTTAGGTGTATATGTATATAAAATAGAAAAAAAAATATTGATTTTTATGAATCTTTGATATAAAAGTTTTTACATCGCCTATTAGAAAACTCATGTAATTTATGCATAGAATTTGTCTAACAACTTTATGAGTTTAAGACGTTGCTTCCAATTATAGATTAAAAATAATATTTAAAAAGTTATTTTAAGACTAGCGCTCCCCGATTGCTATTATTAAGTGTCAATAAATGCCTGGGTAGTTTGTTCCAATGAAAAACGATTGAATGAATGCAATATGTGAGAAAGTTGTTTATATTTCAGAACTTGGAAAGCTAGGTACAGGTAAGTAAGAAAGAGATAACAAATCGATCGATAGTTTGCTTAGACATTAAGTGGCAACCACTGCATTGACCTCATTATTTAGGTCTTTCTTCGCCATGGCATTAAAAATTGATTTTTCAATGAATGTAATTATTATTTTGTATAATTTTAAATAGGATATTTGGTATTATTTTAAATTTTATTAACAAAACAAAAATGACGTCTTCTATCCAAAAGATTTATTAGTTTGATAAATAACAAATATATTATTGTTTATGGTTTGAATACAACATAAATATTTTTTAGTAGCCATTAAAAAGAAGTAAAGAGGTTGTAAACAAATCTTAATGCACAAAATTATATATAAAATCATCCGCATAAAAAATCCTCTTTATCGAATTAACCACAAACAATACCTACAGTTTTAAAAAATAAAAAAAAATGTATATAAATTTACTGTTTTTAAATAAATTAAAATACAATGTCTTTATTACTTTGAATTGTTGCCTAACATGAAAAATATAGATAGAAAATTTATTACATTTCCAAAATGATTGGTCGATTGCAATTGGTTAGTTCGGAATACTAACATGTCAAAAGTTTAAATTGAAAAAATATATTTTCGCAATCGCTCTGAACATTCTCCCGCCATTCCACATGTTCGTTTATTTTTGTGTGTTTATACAAAGTAATACGTTCTAGATTTTAGAAAAAATATTTTATGGCACGGGATTTTTGTTTAATTGGTAAAATTTAGACAATGAGCACGATTAATATAATTTGTGGGTCAAAGAATAATAGAATCAAAAGTCTATTAAAAATCCTAATAACTGCGGAAGAAACTTTGGTAAACTTTTATTATGTTGTAATAAAATTGGCTTTGCTAGGTCGATTAACGTAGTTAAAAGCATATTTTCTTAATGACTTTAATAAAGTTTTTATTAATTACAAAACTTTTTAATATCCAAAACATGTTCAAACTTCATCAAAGGAGCACAAACGAACTCCTAACAATATAGTCAAACTTATGACATACATCATATGGAGCTTAATTCAATATTTACGCTTTCTTACTTGGCTAGTATTAGTTCTGGTAATCGATTTATATAAGAACAACTAAATAAACCCCATAAATCATATTAAATGTATTCTTCCTTTGATTTAGAATTTCTATCTCACAAGAATTATGTACTCAGTATGTTTATTTTCGGGAAATCAATAAAACATAAATGATTTATTTTTAAGTGTACAATATTATTATTAATCTTAATAACGCTTGATTTATATATGATATTATCTATACATATTTATGTAAACACTACAATCTATTTAAGTTAAACAAAGACTATTTCTCAGTAGAATCAATAGCTTCTCAATCTAAACACTAAATGAACGTTACCAGACAGCGAACTGACAGGCGGGCGAGCTTGATAGAAATCGAGATTGTCTGGAGTTAAGTGACTTGAATCGCATTGTTAATACAACAATCATTTAGCTTTCAATTACGGTACCCAAGTAACCCGCGGACTAGTGTGATAGTAAGAATAGGTCCTGTGTTGAAGTGAGCGTGTGTGGGTTGGCAGGCGCGACCAACGGCCGCACAGGGCGCGCTCGACCCTTCAACCCTTCGTACAGCGAGGACTCAGTGGCCGAGACGGCGCTCTCCAAGAAAAACTCCGACGGTAAGAGCTAAAGAGGCTACAATAGTTGTCTTTCTATCTAAGAAAACCTCTTCGTCTGAAGACATGCTCCAACTGTCGCTTGCGAGTAGTAATTTCTAAACGTGATTAGATGTGTGAAAACCGCGCGATTGTAGATATCATATCATTTCTCTTTCTCACCTCTTCATAAAATAGGCCGTTTTAATATTTGAATGAATAATTAATTAACAACGATTATATCATTGTAATAAAGCTTGATTTAGATATTTGTCTGACACCGGCTCTCTTGCTATGTCCGTAGATAGCACTTTGTGTCAAGTAGATATTAATAAATAATTACTAATTACTTCATAATAACTTAGTAATAAGAATGAGCTTAATACATTGTTTTTAATACAAAATTACTACTACAATTAACCTCTAATAATGCTAAAATAAAAATATGCTACTAAAAATAAATGTAATAGTAAATATAGTAGGTATATACTGTTTTAAAAAAATTGTGATATTTAAAATGGCTGGTACATTTATAAAAAGAGTAAATAACGATAATATTGTGTAAGCTAGTTTTTGTGTAAAAATCCAATGCGAATTCATTAGCTGCTCTATCGCTAGAGAACAACACCACGAGCAATGAAACCCGCAACCGGAAGCATAATTTATAAGGTCAAAGTTCGTCTTTATGTCACCATTACATTTGTTTTATTTGTGTATTTTCTTCTGCCTATATTTCCTATGTGTATATTCTTATGTAATAAGTTCGTGTTAGTGTAGTAAATGTTTAGTCGGTTAAAAAGTAAAATAGAGGACCAGCATCATAATTAGGTTCCTCCCAGTTGTTAAGCTTTTACCTTTCCCTTTTCTTTGAGAAGTTGAGCCCAATGAAAAGTTTTCCTATATCAAAGACGTGTCAAATGGATTATGCAGGCGTTATGTTAATAATTTTGAACGTGTGTTTATTTGAATACAGATGAAAATATTGGTAAATTATTTTAATGTCTTGAAAGTATGAACTTTTAAATCAAACTCTGATTCGGGTTTGAAATTTTTGACGTTAGTTATTAAACCTAAATTTTCAATATAAGGACATAATAAGCAATAAATCAATAAATATTTATTAATATTCTTTGAGCATTTGGTATATTTCATTCAGAATGGTGAAACGCTGAAGAAAAGAAACATTTTATGAAAAATATTTCAATATTTATATGTGTAAAAAAAAGAAATTATAAACTTTTAATTTCAGTAAGTTCTCTTGATTATACTACGTATTATCTCACACTAAATTGAACTTTTTGGAAACTATCTCTAAGGTGAGTAAACTAGTAAACTCCTTTTTTAGTATATCCATAAAAATATAAGCCCTGGGATTTACATTTAAAAAAGCAAAAGTTCAGAATAAAGTTTGGAAAATTTTACTCAAGAATTTCTAAAACTTTTAGAAATTTAACAAAGAAAGAAATTTCATAAATTTAAAGAATTTGGTGGGATTTGGCTAGTCAGATATATAACTATAGAATAACTTAACTGCTTAATAATTATAATATTACAATTCTTCGCACTTATACAGTAAAAATATTACAGTGTAAAAAAATAATAATTAAAAATTACTTTCCTTATTAGGTATATATATTCTCAATATTATAAAAAATATATCTTTTTAGAATAAAATACTTTAAATGTTTTAACGTAATATACATATATGTTTTTGTAAATTAGGAGACATACACATATTCATTGATTTATTATAAAAAACATATTTTATTATGTTTTTTTTATCGCTGTCACTCGTAAAGTATTAAATTATTTTGAAATGGAGCACTCTGATTCAGATTTCATAAAATATTTTATGCTGGAAACATTTATTTTCTTGTAATGATGTTCGGATCTAAATTGGATGGTATACGACGTATGTCAGATCATAGGAGAAGTTCTTTCATGTTTTCCCTGAAAATCATTTTTACTTTTGTTTGCATTGTGAAGAACTGAATTAAATATACTCAAAGATATAAAACAAAGATAACAAAATTTAACATTCCCTTTGTAAATTAGTAAGATCAAGATTATTTTAAGTAACACATAAATCAAAACCTATTTGGTCTAATGGGGTGGTGTATAATGCAATAATACTGTGTAAGTTTGAGGGAAGTTTAAACGAACATCTATTTTATATAACAATTCACGCCCGGAGCCGCGATCCGAGCCCATTATCTTGTTTCAGAAGTTTAATTGAATATTACGTTTTGATGCAGACGAGGACGACGAACCACGCTGCGTCACGTTGACTTCGCGCCACAAAGCGGCCATTCGATTTATAAGAAAGGTATGTTTTATTTACTTTAGAATAACTTTTATTTTTATATATTTAATACAGAGCATTACGTTTTATGAATAACTAACTAATTGTACAAATTTTATTCGATGTTACAAATTTGTACAAATTTTATTCGAGTTTACAAATTTGTATAAATTTTATTCGAGTTAACAATTTTGTACAAATTGATAAGAACTCTTCATGTATGCATAGACACATCAAAGGATATTCACTTTTTACATATAAAATAAATACATTTCCAAATAAACACTAAATTGAATTACATTAAGAAAAGCAACTAAAATAGTTATCTCAAATATCCAATTACTAACTCAAATAACACCCTGTGCCAATATTGGTTAGTCTTTGATACGTATCTCGGCGGCCCTTTCACGGTATATTGTTGCTGCCGCTTCAGTTAGGATACAAGAGGATAAAGATCGAATTTCAAACAAAATATTGTTTTATTATATAAATCACTTAAAAGAATATATTACGCTTTATTTGTCTATTAAACTGTATATCAGTTTATTTAAATTTGTTTAGTTTCTAAGAGTTTCATGTTCGATATTTGAATTAGAAGAATTAATATAAAATTGGCAACGAACCCGGAACCTATTTTATTAAATTTTAATAACCTTAATGGAGCAGATAAAATTTTGTGCTTGGATAGATTGAACTATCCCAATTATGGGCTCGTTACTTATAACTTAAAAATAGAAATGGGATTATTTTTTTATATATAGGGCATCAAGACACAGAAACCGCAGTACAATAAAAGTAATGATCAATTGAATATGTATTTATTTAAGTACCGTAATGGAATACACTTCTGGGTAATGTCAAAAAGTATAATAAAACTCTTCACGTACATTACACTCCCACACAACTGATGGCTTAAGTCGTAAATGAGAAAAGAAAGTATGATAGAGATGTAACAATAAGACTTATCGATAGTTACGTTAAAATTATTATTTAATATTAATAAAAAAAATGATTAATTTATTAATTTTTATCGAATTTATTTATAAAATTATTAAACCAATTAAGCTCATCCAAGTTATTTTACGGTTGTCATTACGTTTAGACACACGGAATTAGTGCGACTGATACAATACTTGTGTCACTATAATTTTGGGCAGGTACACACACTTACAAATACCAACATTCACACACTTGTACATACATTGGAACACACAAATTTATGCAAATTACTATTATTTACGTGATATTGGTCAAAATTATGGCAGTGAAGGTATGGCACCTTACGAACAACATCACATTTAATATATGGCTCGCTGCAGAGGGCGAGAATTAAGGTTTTAGTTGGTCTGAAATAAAAAAAACTTCACCTTCTGACCTTTACATAATTGATCAGATTTGTGAAAGAGCAAAGCCAAGTAAACATCGAGCCGCTCTGAATTATTTAACTGTTTACAATATATCCAGAGTTTACAGCTGGACCCGACTTTCTTTTGCGAGCCCAATTCTCTTGCATAAATCAGTGGTAGACAATTAGTTTTCTAGCCAAGCTACCTCAATCAAGATACCATACAAAATTTATGTAAAACGTCGTGTAATGCGTCAAAATGTTTTATAATTAGTAAATTTATTAGGGTAATAAATGACGACTTCAAGATCGACCAGTTTATTTAGGAAGTAAATAAATAAGATGTTGCCAAACACGCGAGGTTATAAAAATCTACATGACTTCATTTTCTATAAATTATGTGTAAAATATATATTAATATCTTGCGTCATACATACGGTATGTTATAATATTATGGTAAGTTGTGTGTAATACCAAAATCAGCGATATTTTGACTAATATCGAAATTAAGTATGCATTATGAAATTCTAACAGATGAAGTATTTTGTGGCCCGACGTAAATTTAAGGAAGCGTTAAAGCCCTACGATGTAAAGGACGTTATTGAACAGTATTCAGCTGGACACGTCGATCTGCTGGGGCGAGTGAAAAACGTCCAGACTAGGTAGTACTTGCAGGAGTATCCGCAGTATAAATCTATACTTATATTTCAGTAAATTGCTTTTTATATAAAGCGTTTATAAGATCTTATTAGATGTTACTTGAAAAGTTTTAAATTTATTTGTATAGACTTAAACTGCTTTTTAATATTGTTCAGTGAACTCCTTAAAAATCTTTGCACCACTATTATAAGTTGTCTTTCCTCTTTCTCGTCTGGACTGTCACTAACTATCTTAAAATCTTTGTAGAGGAAACTGAGTTTCTAAATTTCTCTAGTAAAGCTATGCCATCCTGTCTACAGTAGATAAACTCAAGTAGTATGTGTGAGTTCTCATTACAAAATATATACTTTAAGTTTGTAAAGTATTATTACTACTGACAATTTTGGATAATTGACATTTGACAATTTACTTAAAAACTTATTGGTCAAGGAAAATTGTCAGTAGATTTATATAGTGATTCGTGTTTGTATTGTATTTATTTTACGATTTTACCACCAGTAGGTTTATAAACATTTATTATATCAATATTACCAATATTAATTATGATTACGTGATGCAGCAGTTTCCTTAACCACGCGCATGACTGTCATGTTTTCCACGACCAACACATAATTATTGTAAATCATTTTTTGCTCTTGCCAACTTCGTTTATCGAAGATCGATAAACAGCCTTTGATCTCGTCGTAAGTAGGCACAAACATTTCGTATTTAACTGACACCTTGAGCTTCAAATACTAACGTCCAGAAACGTCGCGAACAGAAAATTATCAAAACAGATTAAAAAAATAACCGAAAACATCACGCTCAATAAATAAAATTTTATAATACCTATATTTTCAATAAACATTTTGACTTCTATTCAAACATTGAATATGTTTGAAAACAGTCCATATTACACTTAGACTAACATTTGTGTTGATTGGATCCTGGTAAATTTGGACATGAGGATTTTTTTATTTCCGTATAGCTCAAGTATTTTGTCGCACGCAAGAGATTTAGAGAAGCCTTGAAACCTTACGACGTGAAAGATGTGATAGAACAGTACTCTTCGGGGCACGCTGATCTCCTAAACAGAACGAAGAACCTGCAGTACAGGTGAGATGGAAATAGATTGTGAAGGAAATCCGACCGTTAAAAGGGCTTGCTATGAAAGCTTTATAAATGGCTCGAGACTCGCAATTATTAAACGTTCTATTAATGTTCCAAAAATAACATTTATGTAGTCTTTCTTCAACTCAGGTGTTTCAGGTTAAAAGTAACGAAAACAAATTGTATCAAATAATTTAGAAAAAAGACCCAATATGCTTTACAATAATTAAAAAAGTTTTGTTCGTCTTATATAACACTAGTAATATATTAATACACATATATAAAAGGATCACGTACTTTGTATCATATTGTACAATAAATTATCAATACATATTACCAAACATCTTTCTTATATTACTACCACTCTTCCTAATGGAGCTTAATTTATTGTTGTATATTTCATTATAGCTTTTTTTTTGTATCAAACACGAGTTAAGTATGTTGCTTTAATTTTTTGTTGCATGGTATGAATGAAAATATTTTTTTCCTCAAACCACTGATGGGTAGACGTAAAAATAACTGCAATAAAACACAATACTAAACAGTAATTATATTTATTATTATATATTACATGCACTCGAAACTTGCACAAATAGAAAAGTTACATATATATATTTTTTATTAAACTATAACTTCTTTAAGCACTGTCTTTAAAGATTCACTATTTTGTAGATAAAACAAAAACTATTACGGTAATATTAAAGTATCATAATCCTTCAAATTATGTTTCATTAAATGTTTGATATTGTTTCCAAGCTAGATTGAAATCTACTATTCAAGCAGTTCTTGTTTTATAGTTGATTTTGGCATTGGAAAGTAAACAATGGTTATTATTACCGATGTTTTCACGTCTACTCAATCTTGTTCGAATTGCTATTTCGTAATTACTGTATTCCTAATACTCTACCTAAATTATATTTGATATAACGTTATTAATTATATTTGCTTGGTAATCAATTATTCTACAATATTGTTATTGCAGGTTAGACCAAATTCTTGGCAAGCAAGGTTCAAAGGCTAAAGATGTATACGCGTCTAAAATTAGCCTAGCTTCCAGAGTAGTTAAAATTGAAAGACAAGTGAGTGATTGCTCTACTCTCAAATATACCCTTTGACCTCAGAGTAACTATAACTAATACATATTTTAGGTAGATGATATAGAAAGTAAGTTGGATCATTTATTAGAGATGTATGAAGAAGATAGACGGTCTTCGAGAAGAATCCGTAATGAGCTAGATGGAGGTAGAGAGAGTGGGACATCAGGGGAAATGCAGCTAAGAACACGGCCCGCTATACAAGAGAAACAGTGTTCTGAACCAAATTCTCCGGTCTCCCGGGTCTTTGAACAGCCGGTTCCTACATCTGCACCACCAATACCTCATAAACGACCTATGAACAGAGGATACTCTGATCTGGGCACTAGATTCATGAGGAAAAAAGTCATTGTCAAGTAAGATCGAGTAGATATTTGGAATAACGATATTATGGAGAATTATTTAAACTGTTTTATTTTTTTAGAACTTCGTCCAGTCGTTGTACCGAACTACCGCGGGATGATGAAGTGGTAATAGTAGTGCCAACGGACCGTGAAGACACTCCGCCGAGAATCGTTACGGATAGTTCAGGTATCAACAGTTTTACATATATATAGTAGTATTATGAAAATATATTTTCCAGATTTTTAGTATTACAGGGTTGTATAATATAGTTTAAATTTTAATGTTTTACAAATTTCATACTTTATACTTAGTCATCTAATTCTCTATAATTTTAGTTATAGGAAATATTATATAATAGAGCGAAACTATCGACCTCACAACATAGTTTTCTAATGATTCAATTGTAGAAAGAATAACTGGAAAATATCGTGAGTCATTCTTAATTCTGACAAAGTTATTGTTATTTTAGGAGAAAATATCACGTTTTTGTTTGTTATAAAAATGACGAGTTTAAAAACTTTTATAACACGATAATAACAGTCTTTGGCCGAAAAATAAAGTATGCCGCACAATGACCATAAAGATTTACATCAGAAAAGCGTAAATGTACATCGCCCTGTTTACGAAACCAAATGTTATACTGCTACGAAGAAAATATAGATTGACAAGATAAAAAAGGGCGTAGATAAAACCTTATCTCAAATCATTAAGTGATTGTTTTAATACGGACATTAAAACTGCACTTTACACAAGAATTCCCTATTTGAAAAGCGTTACAGTTCATTTAACGATCGACAAGAAACGATCCTCAGCAGGGAAAACTGTTTTGAAGAATGGTTTATAAGTTTTAAGAGGATAAGTTAGAATCGGAGCAAGGAACAGCTAGCTTGTTTACACCATGACACAATTACGATATTTTCATTGTTTTACCACAAAAGAAGTTGGGTCGATAGTTTTGTTTATATTTTTTATCAATATAGCTTTTAATTTTACTTTTCATAACAATTATCGAACCAAAACGATAATTTATATCTTCTCAAATGTATATAAGTATTCACATATTTATAATTAACACACCAATACATTATTTACAAAATAGAGTATACTTCTTGTTTCTTTAAGTGCTCTATTACAGCTTAATGCGAAGTTATATTAAAATTCATGACTTACTTCGGCCTAGTTATTACACCGTATGTTGGAATATTCGCAATAAGAAAGGCTAATCGACACTATTCGTGTGAGGTCTATTATGACTCATATTTACACAGGCTATCAGGATGTATATAATGTGTAATCTTAGTTAGAAGGATGACTAATAATTCCACGTCGTTGCCATAGGTATAAATATGCGAATATTACAAAATTGCAGCATCTTATGAAGACTATTCGTCGTCAACTTCTCTCTGACCGACATCTTGGGAGAGCCCCATTCCTATCGGCCCCCGCCGGCTGCGTGAGTCCTGAGACATCCCATTTTGATGTGTGGAATGTGTACTCGTATTATAGACTCGCCCGTTCCAGTGTTACCCTCATGTGTACCCACCCTCACACTCCTGCCCATGAATGCTCATAATGATGGTGTTGTATTTAGATATTTTACAGTATCTCTCCTTTTTATCTTTTACCAACATACTTTTATATTTACCCTTTTTAAAATTAAGTTAATATCTGCGTGTTCGGTTCTTTCTTTAAAGTGTTAGTTTTTTTCATACAGTTGATATTATAGCATTTTGTTTTTAAGGTTTAATGTGAAAATTTTCGCTGAATAGATGTATAACAACGAAACATTTTCATGGCCAGAATCAATGTTAGTTTTTAGTATGTGCAAGTAAGCAGTCAGCAGTTTTATTTAGTTAGTCATGTGACATGGTTTTTTACATTATTTAAGCATGTTCTGTTCAACTAAATGTGATATTATTAAGTGTAGTTGGTGACATCATTATATCAATGACGACACTCTCAACGAGGATTTACGAAGAAATATTTATATACCAGTCAACTTATTAAAAGACTACTTGGTACAATGCATGCATTATTTCAAAATTTTTGAATTGGTTATAGGCTTACTCCCGGGACAAACAATCACTCGATCGTTTAAAAGGTATGTGACACGATCATAAATATTGCAGATGTAGGTGGAAGTTGTTCCGTAGAAGTAGAGACAGAGGCGGAGGCGGGCGGCTCGAGGTCCGGCAGCTCGGGGTCGCCATCATGGTGCGAGGGCGACCCCGACGAGCGCGGGTACGGCTCTGGAGACTCCTTGGCGGAGGAGGCCGCGCTACTGGGAGACGTCCAGGCAGGCCCACCGAGGATCATGCGCCCTCAGAGGAGAGACGTGGCCGTGGACCTCCACCTCCTGCGACCGGATGTATGAGCGATATCGTCGACCGGACGCGCTTCAGTAACTGTGTGTTTCCCGCAAACTTATATATTCGGTTGCTATGGGGCGATCTAGCCGGTCGACCGAGTCTAGTGTATAAATTCTACAACGATATGACTTCTGTGTTAAAAGTCGATTCCACTCGTTTTAGGTAATATATAAAGACCAAAGACTCGATGTAGACATGGTAACTAAGTAATATAATAGTAATACGCTTAAAACGCCCGGCTTATAAATAGCTTACAATACCTGTAGATGGAGGCTTCTGAGTTAGTGAGTAACTGTAAATAATATTTTACAATTCAATTACGTCATTCTCAACATTGTTGAACAATATGCCTACGCTGAGACAAATTGATTATTAAACCACAGCTAACACACAACTGGATATTTCATTGTTTATTCAGTTTGTAATTTAGCGTATATTGTTAACTATATTGAGGTTTAGTCAATATTTATTATGTTGATAATTTAATATATTTATTTGTTGTGTTTTTATTCATTTAAGACAAAGCTAGTCAATCCATAATTGTCCTAGGAAGAAATAACTACCGTAAAGCTAAAATTAATCTTTAACAGCAGACTTTAATCGAAGAACATTTTTATCTTATTTTATTTAATATAACTACTTCTTTCCTTATGTACATATAACAAAAATATATCGTACATTTGTTTTTACGATAATAAGTAAGTAAATACATTAAATTGCATTATATTCATATTATAGCTTGACTGTCAGACAACTAGTATATAGATATATATATAAAACTATGTTGATTTCATTAATTCATGTTTATAAAAGAACTGTGATAAACTTTTCTGTTATAGTACCTAAAAACAGAACTAGTCTGTTGGATAATGGGACTCAAGATGGATTGCGTTCTTAAAATTAAAATTCGTCTTTATATATACATTTAAATAAAAAATAATAAACTAGATTAATCTAAGTCTCTATAAGGTTTATTTGGATGTGGATACAAGTGTGAAACCCGAAAATAACAGATCATTGAACCGATAATCTCATAGTGATAGTAACTACGGGACCTTTTAAAAGATAATATTAGAGCTGAATAATAAAATTAAAAGAACGCAAACCACTTCACAATTTAGATATCTTATATTCATATTGATTTTCTATTTTTCACCTCGGTGATAAAGCTGCATCATATTCGAACATGTCATTTACTTTTACAAACCTATACAAAGGAATAATCGGTTTACGATCAAATATGTATTATAAGCAAATGTTGGTCTTATTCCGCTAGTAATTTCGGTATAAATAATTCAAGAAGCTAATTTCACCATCAGGGACCAAAGCAAAATTAACTTTAATATACAGAATGTTCCAGAGCTAACAGTAAATTATTTTGTATTCTCAAAGCGAATGAAATATAATAATATGATGCAGATTTATATATACGAGCTTAACCTATTCCTTCGAAATCCTAATCTTGAACCAATTTTAAAACTTTTTGACACTTTTCTTAAATAATCAGGGTAAAAATTGCCTGGCCTATAAATTATAGCTATTTGTAATATTTACGTAAACATATATATATAATAAAATAGCTTCACGTCATCACCAGGTTTACACTGGTCCTAAAATACGTAGGCCTTTTGCCTAGATTCAGCTGATAAGAAACCTTATTTCGCGTTTCCTTAACATTAAGATACAGTACCAGTAGGTGCTTATTAAATCTGAATGCTGTGCCTACATTTGTTAAGAGTGATGGTCCAATGTTTAACTTTCATTTAATCGTACGAAATGATTACAAATGATCATCTTTTTTCTTTAAATCCAAAGTATATTCTAAGAATAATAAATAGAAAATAAAAATGTTTAAAACAAACTTTTCCTAATATAATAAGGTTTAATGCAATATGAGTAGTATTAATTAGATCTATAAGCACTATTAAAGTATGTATAAATATTAATAACTCGTACCCGCAATATTATTTTGTTATCAAATGTACATACATAATGTAGTCATACATCAAAGGACTTTCTGGAATAGAAAGCGTCTATCTACCTCTGTAAAGGGAGGAATTGATGTCCTTACTAACGATCTGTATTTAGTTAAGTTTTACAGCACAAATTTATCTATCTCGCTAAGTACTTAAGACTTCAACCACTGTGAGAACACGCACGAATCATTCAACCATTAGTTAACCAGAAGATGGGTTTATCGTTACTATATTAATTTTAATTAATTATACTTAATTTCTATTAATCAATCTATTTTCCCTCTAAGATGTCTTTTGTGTTAAAAGCCTTATAAGTAAAAAAAAACGGTGTCTAAATATTCAGTTAGTGTAAAACGTTATTATAATCAAATTATTCAACTATAATTTTATTTTCAAAATTTAAAGAGAATTCTGAATAAGAATGATTGTACTGTCTATGATCCAAATTAACTTAAAAGTAAAAATGAGCGTTCAATTTCAAAAAGTTCAAGAAATGCTTACATAATGCTTATTGACAATAACCTGCTTAAATCTCATTAAAAAAGTTTTTTACATTAGGTCAAATTAAAACAAAACATTTCCGTTATTTCAAAACCTGAAAAACCTTTAAAACTTCAAAAATTAAAGATACTTCAGATAAAAGAAAACATGATTCACTCCATAGAATAAGAACCTCTGATTAAATGCGATGGCTTTTGCACTGATATGTTTAGGCTGAATACAAGTCTATGAGTGTCATGAAATCGGTTTTTAATTGTATAAAATATGTCATGGTCTTTTGATATATATAATTAGGGACACCTATAATAATTAGATATAAACAATAACGGTATAAAATGACCCCAAATTAATTAGTTAGTTTAAATTTAAAAAGTCACGAATAGCTAAATATTTAATTAAGAACGAGTATCAAGATTTTAAATAAAGTATTCTTTCTAATAAATAAACGAATTTAGATGCAATTTCCAAAGGAATGTAAAAGTTTTAAATTATTTAACATTTGTCTATTTTTAACTTATGCTTAATATTTTATATTTTTATAATTTTATTTACTTTGGCTTCTACCAATAATAGTATACAAAAATGAATCACCTTAAAAATATATATATATATATATATATATATATATATATATATATATATATATATATATATATTTAACTTTATTTAGGGCCACAATATGCTTATGTAATTTTTTCAGTACATCTTCTGGATTAGCTGAGATATATTTTACGCATTAAATATTACGCATAAGTATAGTTAGAGCATACAATTTTATAATAATGAAACCATTGATATAATTATTTGATATTTTTGATCATTATTTTTATTGTCATTAATTTTGGCGGCCTTTAGTTTTAATATTTGAAATTGTTATATTTATTCGATAAATAAATTGATTAATAGTCTGAAACTCATTCATTGTTTTTAATTTCCCACTATGATGATCCTAAGTCTTTAATCCAGGATTTTAAAAAGTAAGTAACTTATATATAAATTATTATTTGTGTAGTGTAGGTATACCTACCAATACTTTTATACTAATTGTAGTAATTGTCATTAGATCATCAGTTTTAGTAAATTGAAGTAGTGAAAGCTATCCAAAAGATAATTAGAAAATGTATATTATGTCTTTTGTTTGATGTTGTGATAAAACTCATGACGAATTCAATTATTCGGAGTATTTGAAAGTTTCTTGAAAGTCTAATTCTTTAAGTGGGGTAGGGATTTGAAAGTTTCCATTTGATTGTTACGACGGGGACTGAAGAGGCTTAAGTCCGCGCGCTTGACGAAAAAGTAAGTAACCCTAATGAGAAATTAAGGACCCTAGATTACATTTTTATCTATTAGTCAACGTAGATTTACATCCACTTCAGACAAGAAATAGCTATTTATTTATTGAAAAAAACTATGAACATTAACAATAAAAACAACGTGGGGATTTACCGCTTCATACCGAATTAATATCCCCATTTATAATAGTTTTATGAAATATTATCGAATTTAACTTTTTAGATTGAATATTTAAATGTTATTAAGATTTGATTTATAGTGATTTTTTTTATAAAAAATGTTTTTAATAAAAAAATTACTTTGTTTTAATTTTAAAATCAATTAAAAAATAAAAATCATCTGGATGAATATTATATAATTAATTTATTGCGCCAATAGAAGCATAATATTCGTGTTTATCATTCAAACTTAATGCTTGTTCCATTTGTAGTATTTATTCCTTTATATTTTTATTAATATCTTTTCCACTTCCAATCAATATCAGATATCATTTGTGGATATCATATGAAAGTATCAGAAGGGTACGTTTTGATACCTTATAGATATAACTCCTTCTGTAAAGACACTGCCCAATTTAAAATTGAAGCTACGTGGAATAGAAACGCGTGTATGAAGAACAAAAAACTCAGCCAGGTATTTACTTATTGTGATCACTATTTCACAAACGTTTTTATTTTACCAGTAAGTTACTTGATTCAGGTAATAAAAACTAGCTTCGTTTACAAAGAATATATTTATTAACGCTCATAAGGGCTCTGGCAATATATGGTTGAGAGGATTACACAATAGTCCATACATAAAAGTTTTAATCGTAAATAATAGCAAATAAACTCAGTTTTTAACTCAATGACAATTTAAAATTAAATGATCTCCTCGTTAAAATAATATAAAATAGTAATTTTCTGTAATGAGAAGGTATTTTCATCTCTTCACTAATTTAAAAATACAAATACAAAATAATTTATTAATAGAAAATTTTAAATTAAATCAAATTTAAAAATAACATGAGTACGGCTGTTGTGATACATTATTTAAATATGGTTATTTTTGAATCTATGGCTAATGTTAAAGTATTTTCAAAATATATATATCATCTTTTATTGTTTGAATACTTTTTTCATGTCAATACCAAAGCAGATTAACAGCGCTATCAGTTTAGTGCTGTCTGACGGACATATTTGTATACGAAATTGGTATTCTTAGGTAGTTTTCCAATTACAGGCACTAGAGCGCAATATGCGGCATAATGCTTAACGTTGAATGTTTCAAGGACAGCAACGCTTCGCACAATCGAGCACTCTTGAGTTGGCATCGATTGCACGTATCACGCGAAAACATTACTTTTAAGAGTGCTCGATTGTGCGAAGCGTTGCTGTCGTTGAAACATTCAACGTTAAGCATTGTGCCGCATAATGCGCTCTAGTGCTGTAATTGGAAAACTACCTTAATCTCTACCACCCATAGTCTAAAAATTTGTCAGTTGTCAAAGTTGTCAAACGTCAATTCTAAACTATAATTTGTCATCAGCAAAGCGAAAATTATAAATAAGACAACAATTTGGTACCTGTTTGTTGTTAAAATAGATATACTTTATGTTTATGACAATAAGTTTTATAAACCAATAATCTTACCTACAACAATTAAAATGCCTAGCCAATACGATGAGGAACGTGTTTGGGAAGGACAAAATCAAAATCACTATGAAGTATGCATTTGTAAACAAAAATAACAATTATTGTTATTATGTACTGAAAGAAACTTATATATTTGATATTAAACTTTTCTATAGGACGATGGCACTGAAGACGTTATCGATAATCCAGAAGAAGTATTACAAGAATGCCTGGAGAAATTTAAAACTCCTGATTATATCATGGAACCTGGTATCTTCGGGCAACTTAAAAGATATTTCCAAGCAGGTGGCAATCCAGAGCAAGTAATTGAACAACTCTCTATTAATTATAATGCTGTAGCACAAATGGCAAATTTATTGGCTGAATGGCTCATTTTAGGAGGTATTGTATAATATTGTAATTAAAGATAATATTAACAATTGGAATGCAAAAGCAAGATCATTATTAATATTACAACTCTTTATTTAGGGGTAAAAGTTACAGAAGTACAAGCTATGGTAGAAAACCATTTAAAAGATATGATATTAAAAACATTTGATCCTAAAAAGGCTGACACTATATTTACAGAAGAAGGTGAAGTAAGTATGAATTTGAAAACACTTATTTGTCTATTAGTTTGTATCATACCATATTAATGAATAAATATTTTATGTTTAATATTGTAGACACCTGCTTGGTTGACAGAAATGATTGAACATCCCACTTGGAGGTCACTGATTTATAGACTGGCTGAAGAGTATCCTGATTGCTTAATGCTGAATTTTACAATAAAGGTAGGTAGGAGTCAGCTATTTACTTATATATGTTGAACAAATTAGAGAAAAAAAGTAAATACAATTCAGAAAAATATTATTAAAAAGAAATTCAAGGGTCATTGAAATCAGATATAACAAGTTAAATCTTTCATTTATCAGTTAAAATAGTAACAAATGCTGTCTTATCAGAACTACAAATTAAACCTATTATTTGTTTCTATATAATTAATTACTGTGACCCTGTGTTTTTTTTATTCCAAAAAAATGTTAAATGTGCATTGGGTATTAATTAATATATGTGTTATTGTATATATTTTTTTAAATAAAATATTAAAATGTTTGTTTTAGTTAATATCAGATGCTGGTTTTCAAGGAGAAATAACAAGTATATCAACAGCAGCTCAACAAATTGAAGTGTTCTCTAGAGTTCTCAAATCAGCTATTGTAGGATTTTTACAAAGTTCTGATGATTGGCAAAACAGTGTTACAGAGTGTGCCGTAAGTATGAAAGAAACCACATTATTTTATGAACATGACATTAGAGAACTTATAATGTTTATAAACAAAACATTTTATAATTATAGAAAATGGTATGTCATGGAGCTCATACTTATGTGTACAGCCAAGTTATTGTGCATATTCTTGCCCAAGAGCCTCGAGGAGGAGCTATAATGAAAAGACTTAGTCAAGAAATAACTCGATGTGCTCAGCAAAGGTGAAGTTTGCAAATAATTCTAGAACTTAAGTAATAATATATTCTCTAAATCATAAATATTGGGTTGCAGCCGTCACGATGTAACCCCAATCACACTAGCTCTAACTCCCGGGGAGTCCTGGCGAAGCGCTCGCACAGCATTGGCGGCCATGTTGTCAAGAGGAGCGTTAAATCCTGCAGACATATCAGTACTCTTCCGAGCATACACACAACCTGACCCACCTCCTGTACATTTGCTGAGAATTCCTCATTTTTTAGGTAAAGTATATTATTCAAGATGTCATGAATATGATACTTGAATACTTTGCATTCAAAGATATTCATAGAAAACCATTGTTTTCTTTTGCAAAAAGTAGAGACAAAAATGTTGGTTAATCTTTTAAAAAAAAACACACACAAGACGACATAAAATGTAATGGGATTTTTTAGAGCTTCTGGTAGATTCATTATTTAAATCTGGAAGCAAACTAAATCCGGAGCACAAATCTAAGTATATGCATTTATTGGCCTATGCTGCCAGTGTCTGTGAAGGTGTTACCCCAGGAAGGCCAATTAAAGACGAATTGAAAGCAACAGTGCAAGCCATTGAAAAAATTCATGCAGTTTGCAGTAGCTCAGCAAGTTCTAGTGAACTTATTGCTGAATTACCTTCATTATATCACTGCATAAGGTACATTATTGAATTTTTTAAAGTATAATTACTAAGTTTATCACACTTATGTTGTAATAAAAAGTATCAGAAACACAATAAAATCTAAAATGCATACTGAACTTCACCAAGTAATTAACCAAGTACTTTTGTAACCGAAGTAATTATTATACATCTATTTCAGGTTCCCAGTAGTTGGAATGGGTGTTCTGGTATGGGTAGAGTGTGTTGTCACAGAGAAGTCCTACTTCAAGCTGAGCACTGAACACTGTCCTGTCCACTTAGCTCTGCTTGACGAAGTTGCCTCCTGCCATCCCTTACTACACCATAGACTTTTAAAATTATTAGTTCAGCTATTTGAGTCACCTCAAGATGAATTAGAGATATTAGTGCAGGTATAATCAATGTAATTTTGTAAAATTTTTAATAATATTTTTTTTTAGTAATCTTGAAATATGGTCCTTGGTCCCACTAAAATATTTATTACAATATTTCCAGTTGGAGTTAAAGAAAATGCTACTAGATCGCATGGTTAATTTACTAAGTCGCGGCTGTGTGGTGCCAGTTCTGCAATACATCAAACAATGTTGGCAACGAGATGATACTGACATATCACTTATAAGATATTTTATTACAGAGGTAAAAAATTGAATATAATTGCTTTATTTAGTAATTGTACTACTTACGATTTTTTTCTTTAATGAAGGTACTAGATGCAATTGCTCCACCATACACTCCTGAATTTGTCCAACTTGTATTGCCTATGGTGGAGAATGAAGAAATCACAGGAACAATGAGAGCAGAGGGTGAAAAGGATCCTGTATCTGAGTTTAGAGGTGAGAATTAATTTTAACTTGTTAATACAAATAACGAAACGCAGTAACATACAGAAAGGAATGTACCTTACTTATGTATTAAAACGATATTATTTATATGAGTATAAACTTTAAATAAATAAGGAACTAAAAATAAACTGATATCGGCAGGGATGGAATCCGCGACCTCCCGAAATTTATCGCCAATCTTGACATGGATGTACATGTTTATAACTAAATAAATATAACTATCATTTTTACATAAAGATCCATAATAATGATATTTCTATTGTTTCAGTTCACTGTAAAGCACATTACGTAGTATGAAATATGAAGACAGAAAATAAAACATACATGTAATTATTTACTTAGAATTAATAATTATCCTAAAATAAAAATTTTTACATAATGTTTATGTTTGTTTGTTTTATTTTCACATTTTTTATTCCATTTAACATAATTATTGTTTACTATATTAATGTGATCCTCTTGACGCTTTTCTTTCGTAATATCTTTTCAGAGCCTGTTCAAACACCTCACCAACAGTTCTCTTTTTCCATATATCAACTTTTTCTTTTGGCTTTTCTATTTCTTTTTTAGGAATATGCTTTTTAGGTTCTGGTATTTTGAAATTGTCTGTTTTGTTCGGCTCACTATCAGGTTTCACAATCTTTTCATTTTTGGGTAACTCATCAATTTTATTACTGTCTTCATCACTAGATTCATCAATAGAAAAGTCTGAATCTGCATCAATATTTTCATTGGCCTGTTTAGACTTCTTAGATGTCCTTATGTCATCAAGGTTACAACGATTTATTTCTTCTTCTGAATCCTCAATTTCACCTTCAGATAACTTGTTTTCATGTGAAGATTTTCTCTTTCTATAATTTCTTGGTTTAGTCTCTTGAATATTTTTGTCATTTAAAGTTTTATTTTTAGATGGCTTAAAAACAGATTCATCTCTCTCAGGCTTCTCAGTCTCTATATTTTTAACAGTTTCTGTTGGGTTTTTAGGGCCAAGTTTTTGTTCATATAAATGTCTATAAAATCCACCTTAAAATGAAAATAAAACTTTCAAAATATTTTTATTATCGTGGAATAATGATACCACCACCAGAAATATTATGGAATAATGAGACCATTTGTTATGAGATAACAATTGATACCAGGAAAGAAACAGTTACAACAAAATGCACCCAAAATAGAACAAAAGCTTTTTAAAAAACACTTTTTGAATACTGTCAGTAATGTCTTCACAATAACTATTGTTAACAATTTAAACATGTTCTATTCAACGCAGATTTTTTTTAATCTACCCATAAGTATCAGACATTGGTGCTTATAAACCAAAAAAATAAACTAACTGTATAATTTTAGTATACACTATAACTTACTTGAATGTAGTTCTAGTTTTATAGTGTATGTGTATATGTTACCTTAGTAATTTTTGTGTGATGCACAAACTACCAAACTTAAAAAATTTAGACAACTAATTAGAGTTCTTTTTCAGATATTTAATTAACAATAGATTTTCGAAAACTATTTACATAGTTACTATTTTATTAGATGTCTTTTATTAAGTTAGATTTAACATCATAAATATGTATCTCCTTTTAATGAAACTAACATACCTAAGTCCATTTGTTTTCTGACATCTCCTATTGACTCTAAATATTCTTCATATTTTTCCTTTTCTTCTTCTATTCTCATTTCCTCAAGCTTTTTCTTATAAGCAGAAGTAACAAAGACTTCTTTATCAGCAAACTCTTCACCTTCTTTTTCCCTTTCTTTTTGCACCTAAAAAAAATGGAAAACTTTAAATATTATACTTCAATATATACATATTTAAATAGTAATAACATTTCAAAATAAACAACTTCACTTTTAAATTAATCTCTTTTTTTTACTGATATTATTTATCACATAATGTGTAAAGGTACATATAAAAATATAAAAATTACCTGGCGCTCAATTCGACGTTCATTTTCTAACTTTCTTTTATTCGAAGTTTTTAACAAATTTTCTATATATTTAGGTTTTTTTTCTAAAGTTGTTTTTGCCTTCTTGATTTCCTTCTCTTTTGTCATGGAGTCATAAATTTCATCATATTGGTACACTGTAGGGTCTTCTACAAGAGCTTTCTCTTGAGTTATTTTAGACTGCAAAATAAAACAAGTCCAAATATGCAAGAGGTGTGCTAGACATCCCTAATTCCATCTTTAAAATATATCTAGGTTTCACCTAGATAGAAAATGCTATGTCCATATATACCTGTCTATTAACATTACTGCTTGGTTTTAATAATAATGATCCTTTTTTTCCCTTTTCATCGTCGGATTCCGAGTCAGAACCAAAAACATTTCGCGATGATTGAAATGAAAGCTGTCCTTTAGGATTGTCTCGTAATATAAGACCGTATCTTAAAAACAATAAACGTTTAAAATTTAAATTGATATTACTCTATTTGCTATATTCGGAATATGTTATTTACTAAAAGTAAGGTTTCCTATTTTGGCAGCTTTTATACAAGGTATACACATATTTATTTATACATCCAAAGTTACGCCTAATTTGAAAAAAAATTAAACTTACTTCTTTTCTGACATTATTACCAATATTTCCAAAATATTAGGTAACTAGTAAGTAGGTAGGTAGGTAAATATATCACTTTTACTCAAACTATACCATAAAATTTTATTTTAAAATGTTAATTGAATCAATTTATTTATTATGACTATAAATTATAACCTATTGACGATTTAACAAATTATAATTTATTGTTCAACTATAATTGACGTTTGTAATCGATTATTCTCATAATCGATCATAATCCAATGTAGACAATTATGATTAATAACAATAATACTAACGTAAGAAATAACTGTCTACAGAAATAACTGATGTGTCGTTGTTTCTTTGCAATTCTAAATCGGTAGTAAAAAATAATCGATAATGAAATCACTACTCTATCGATAGTTTGAAGAAACTAAATACGTAAACAAAATATACTCTATGACTTGTATCATAATAATGGATGCATAGTGTATATTATATTTTATAAATGTAAAGGGAGATGGAGAGATGGAATACTAATTAAAAAAATAATGTTAATGTAAAAATATATATTACAGCCAGTTATTTAGGTAACCCAAACACCTGCAAATAAGCTAATTTAACAAGTTTAAAGGCCACTAATAATGTGAAAAAATATTAGTGTTTATAAATATAAAAAATAGTGAACAGTGAACACATCTCAAATAAATATAATAATCAAATACACGTCTGTAATATTATAATATACATAAACAATAAACATAATACATTATTGAAAAATGTATTATGTTTATTGTTTATACGATTTTGACTTTTGACTTTGACATAAATATCAATAAAATTTACCAAAAATATTTTTGTTTATCAGACTACGTTAGGTTTGTTTTAGATTTTAGTTTGCCAATTAATTATAAGATACTGTTATAAAAAAAAAAGATAGAGGTTTAAAATTGTTTTGTTTATGTGTATAATAAATAATAATTAAGTATAAGTCACTTAACTTTGAATAGGTTATATTTTAATTAAACCGCATAAAAACCAAGCTCCATACCAACAAATAAGTTTTTAAAAGTATATAATATGTTTCTAAATCATAAATTCTCGCAACCCTAAAATATAAATAATAAATTAAACCGTCTTGAATAATGGGTAATATTATTAGACAAATATATTTTTAATAGAAGTGATAAAAGTTAAAATGAAACATTCTGAAACACAAATACCCAGTTCAGCTTTAGATTTGTATGTTAAGTTATACTGTAGAAAACGTAGAGTAAATAAAAGTGAGGTAAGTATGTATGATTATAAATTATTAATTAATAATTCAGTTGCTAATATTTTTTTCTAATAGGCTAATAATGTTCTGTCCGAGGCCACAAAATCCTGGCTTACTTTAAGCAAAAGTGAAAAACATTATTTTACTACAAAATATGAGCAAATTAAAAGAAACATTAAAAACCAATTTGCAAATCAACTAAAGAATGCAGTTCCATACTTAAAGAAAAAAGTAGTCCCAAGGTATTTTTAATTATGATTTTTAATTGTTTGCTTATTAAATTATCTGCTAAATATGTATATATCTATACTGTGTAAGGTTATTTAAAAATATTTCTGGTAGAAAAATGGTTTCCAAATTCCTTTGCAAAGAATTTTCACTTTTTCTACTCCATGCATATCTCCAATTATACTTATTTATCTGACTAAAATTGTTGCTATTTTTGAATATTATCAAAAAAATATCCCACCTATAAAATACCTTCTTTATTCTAAACATATTCCTTTATTAGTTACTATTACATGTTTGTCTTGATTAATTTCTCTGTAAAAAACGTCTTTCTTAAGAGAGAGGAGAAAAGTATTTTATTCTTCATAATAATATATAAATAATATAAAATGTTTTCATCATAATTATAATACTTTACACTTACTTACTTTAAATAAATATACTTTTATAAAATTTGCATAAAAAACATAATCATTTCATTTTATTGCAGACCATTAGTTGAATCACACACCAAGGAAGATGTAATAGAAGAAAGTAATACTAAGTTAAATGTGATAGAAGATGAAATATCAAATATTGAGGAAAACATAGCAAACACTAATAGTTTCTGTGAACATCATAATGATAACCATGTAACTGAGTAAGTAAGGGCCTATGCCAATTTAAATATTATGATAAAAATATGGTATAAATAAAATCTAATTTCATATGTGTTTTTTATAATTGTCTGAGTATGAATTGGTTATCTCAAAGAACCTTTGTTTTGCAGAGGATCAACACAGGATCCGCCTAATGCAAATTTGTATGAAAATTACAATATGTCTGAACCCATTCCACCCAAACTTCTGTAAGTAGTTACTTATCAACAATCTAAGTATGAATAATAATATTATATATGTCTTACTTTTCTTGTTTTGTTTTTGACTTGTATCACTTTGAACAATCATTGGCAAAATGCTGGATGGTCTGCTTGTGTGACAGTTGAAGATTTGATATTGGGTTATAGAACTGGTCTTCCTACTAAAAGTGTTATCTTGTCTCAGCAGACTGTTAAAGCGAATAAGAATAGTGTATATTTAATTTTACAGGACTGGTCAGCAACTTTTTAATATGGTGAATGAAACAGAAAATAATCAAACATGGGCAGCATTAACTACGATGGAAAAGAGAAAATATCAAAATGCAGTAGTAACAATAAAGAGAAATTACTTGAAGGAATATAAAAAATATTTAGATCAGTTACCTTCTGAGAAATTGTACAAACATTATAAAAACAATATCTCATTGGTATAATAAAGTTGTTTTTTGTATGTTATTTGTTTGTTTATTTAAAACTGTGGTTAACTTCAGCATTACTGATTATAAAATAAATTAAAATTTATTACAAATTTATAAAATAATAGATATTGAATATAAAACAATAATAATAATTGCTGCTTTCTATACATAAGTTTATACTATATAATATTTATAAATTGTTTTGTTTATCTGTTTTTTGTTCGCACTTTGCGTATTACAGAAAAACTATTGGACGTAGTTTTATAAGGTTATGGGTTATTCGCCAAGTCAACATATTGGCATATTCTCTAATTTTTACGTAAAATTACATACGCTGATTTTAACTATAATAGCAATATAATAAAACTACTCGACTGGAAATGTGGTGTGCTGGATTCCTATAATACAAATCATCATATATCATAACTTCGTCAAAATCAATAATTTTGTAGTATTTATAGATTTGTACAAATTTTAATTCAAGATAGTTGGTTTTTAATTTGAACTTGACGCGGGGAGGAAGGTAGATAAAATCGCTTATAACAGCTTATTATATATTTAATATGTAATATAAATTTTGATATTTACGTCTTTAATGTACCTAATTATAGCCAAAACATTTTTGTAATTTCTAGTGAAAAGCATCCTTAATGTTGACTCCAACAAAAAAGTAACACAGCCCCAAATATGTTTTAAAAATAACCAGCAGATTTTTGTACTGTATTTATTTAGTTCTAGATAATTTTCGTTGACTTTCATAAAAATACTACTAGATGGTAAGTAGTTGTAACTTCACTCCAAAACAGTTTCGTTTTGTAGTGAATATGAGTAACTTTCCAAATTAAAAAGAATGCCCATAGGTTGACCAGTTTAACAATGTATAACTACAATAAATTTCTTCAATATATGTATAGTAGTTTTTGAGCCATCAACAAACATACCAACAAACTTTTGAAAACAATTGTTTTTTGGTGTCAAATATTATTTTTATTCTTTTTTAAAAGAAAATTATCATTGTTTAGAAATACATAAAATAACAAGGTTAGTAAAATTAAAGACAAAAATATTTACTAATTAGCTTTATTGAGATTATTTTTTTAGAACAATAACATAATTCAACAATTAAAATATATGACTAAATCTGAAATAAATTAGTAAGTAATGAGAATATTCCTATATACTAACAATAATACTTATCAGTTATTATAGTTGCCATATCAAAAACCTACTTTCCACAAAGAAGACCAACTGCCATTCCAGCAATAAAACATGCAAGGAATACTTGAGTTTCTGTTGCACGGAATTCATCATCATCCACAAAATTGTGATACCAGCGCTTTGCTTTCTTTTCTTTTTTCTTAAGCAGCTCTTCAGCTTTATCAATTTTACGGTCCACAAACCTTTCCACCTTCAACAAACCACTTAATTTAATAAAATATGTTAAACATTTGTTCAATTTTAATTTGAATGTTACATTTCTGATTTGATTTACATCTGATTACATGTGATATATTTTTGTGAATATATTTATTTTATTTTTTAAATATTAAACACTAATTTTAATAGAACAGAAAATCTGGAAAAAAACTTTTGAAAAGAAAGAAAAATTAATTGATTATAGAAATTTAAAGACAAATGAAGAGAATAACTGTATATATTAGACTTGCAAAAAAATATTGGCATAATATTATTTTTGTATGAAATTATAAAAATTGTGGAAGTATCAATGCAAAGGTATCAGTATATTTAAAGTATTTGACAATATTATAGTATAAATGGATTTATTTCAGAGTTTGACTTTTACAAACAAAATTTAAGAAAAGAACCTATTATGTTTTAATAAACAAAAAATAAAAACAGAATTTGAAACCAAAAATAACAACCTTAGAAATTTTTATGTCATTGCTCAATTATTTAATAATATTGCATAATCTAATCTTTGTATTGTATAATATAAAATATTAACATTATTGATAAATTTTTTGAATTTGAATTCTCACTAATATCTTTTTTAAACCTTACCTATCTTACCATGAACAATAATAGTGTGTAATGGTGTAATTATGAAATATTTTAAAAATAGATACTTTCATATTTTCCTAACAAACTACAACTAAAAATGTATGCCCATAAAAAACAAAAATGTATCTATATCAAACTTTTCATATTTTACGAGTTAAATTAAAAACATCACTTCTGTATTTGACCAGTATATATTTTTATATAATGCTATAACTCACTTAACAAATTTTATATAATTATAATATTATGAAGATGCAATGCCAAAAAAGAATCCTCCTGTAAACCCAGCTGAATAATAGGAATTATCTTTGACAAATAACATAACCTGTAACAAAAATAAATACTTCAAAACTTATTTACATCAAAAATAAATATTAAATGATTCCAACTATGGTCAAATACAGATGTGGGGTACATAAAACAAGTAATAAACAAAATAACTTACTTTTTCAAACCAGTCAACTGATTTTCCTGTGGCCTCTTTCTCAATTTTATCACTGATTTTATCAACTTTTTTGTTGATTTTGTCCCAATTTATATCAATGTAGCCTTTTTGACTAGCAAGATGAAGCAAAATTACGCCACTTCCAATACCTACAGCAGCGAATTTCCCTACTTTCATAGTTATAAAGCCTGTGATCCTATAAAAAATACATAAAAACTAATTAGTAGGTATTCTCAAAATTGGAAATTTAATAAAGAAAAGCTTTTAATTAATACAAAAAAAATAATTCATTCAAAATAAACAAAGGACATGACTCATAAATGACACATACCATCCTGACGCAGTTCCTAAAATTAGCTGCTTGGTAGCTGATGTTTTTCCAATATCTGAAATAGCCTTTTCAATAAAGTTTTTAGCGTCATCGACAATTTTCTTAGCTTCTTCAGATGCTTCATCTTTTTTTGGTTTCGCCATTTTATTATTTTTTGATAAAGCTTAGCTTAAAATTAAGTAAGAAAGTATTGTAATGAATGATACTCGATTTACTAAGCCTTCTAAAAGTCACCCTGTGCCTCTATGGTAACCTAAGTTAGGTTTGTGCATAGACTAATAACTAATAAGTTATACATGACATAAAGATGGGCATTTACGAAGAGCTTATTAAATTACAAAGTGCTATAAGGTTTGACATTAAATTTTCGTGGTTTTACAACTACATATTACATTAACCAATTTACCACAGATCATCTAGGTTGCTAATAAAAAATAAATAAAAAGTAGATAGACAGGAAGTGATTACCTGTTGCTGTCGAAGATACGTAGAAATAGACATTATAAATTTATCAGATTCCCTAAGCCAAATAGTAGACTTAAGCTTAACTGAACCTGGGCGCGCTCGCCAATCGTTACTCTAAACCTTTCGAGTGCCAGCAATTTCATTAGAAGTCCTTGGGCGCGGTATGAACCGACTTTAGTAGCATAAAAAAGGGGGAGGGCGCTCAGCTCAACTCCCGCAGCGCATTGTGGCGGATCCTAGTTTCAATAAGCCTCTGAAACAAATGGATTGGCTGGTAAACGTTGTTCTTCCCAGTATGCGGATAAATCACTGACGATACCACTACCTAGTTAGTTTATAATAGATACTTTTAAAGCATAGTCGTGTGATGTTCAACTGCTGATATATCATATTTATTTTACAAAAGACAGCTATCCATCCATGCAAAATACAATTTGGGTCCTGGAGATACTTCGCGATATCAGTTTTAAGCAAATTAAAACTTTCAATTCACGGTAAATCACTCACGGAAGCTGCTCAGTTTCTGTTTGAAAATCTAAAATATTTTTATATTTATGATATACAAATAATAATAAACATAATTGAAATACGAAAAACAAACGCAAACCCACATTAATTGCTAATTCGCCCGCCCAAATTTTGTATTTTAATTTGTAATTTTAAGATTGACTAAATAATATTATTTATTTTGAATTTTGACTTTTACAGTGGTTTTAGGAAATCCCTGGAATTAAGATTTTGTCACTTTCGAGTCCCAAAAAATGGTATAATTACCCAATAATTACCCTAATGGGCAAAACGGACTCAACTTCTTGTTAAAAAGTAAAGCCTGTTGTACATACCAATCAGACCGTTTATTCGTTAAGAATTTCAAATGCTCTTAAGAGGTGACTAGAGCATATACTTTACTATAAAGATACAAAAACTAGGCAATCTTATTTTTCATATATATTTTTTCTAAATTATTTAAGTGTTAGGAAAAGCTTCATGTGCATAATATAGAAAATGCATAAACTCTTATCGTATCATCTGATACCACCTTAAACTAAAATATTTTTTTTTCTATGTGATGCATACATTACATACATACATTTTTTTTAGTTTTTTCGATTATTTCGAATTTGGCCACAGATAATTTATTTAAATGTTGCTGCTTGACACATGTCAAAAATATATGTTTTACTTTAAATAAATATTTAAAAATTCGTTCTTCAGGTTATGTGATTTATTTTTAAGAAATGTTTTTCTGAATTGTATGTTTTTTATTTAGTTCAGAAAATCCAACGAGAATAGTTAAAGTGATATTTAGGCATGTGCCCTTATTGATATTTTAAGTATCGGCTTTAAATAGTTTTGGTACAAAAATAATCATGTATATTAATAATACTTGTAAAAGTTTACTCTTGAAAGGCAAACTAAATTTATTTTATCGACTTAGAAGAAATAAAAGTAGTCTTGGTTTATGGGTGAGTTTATTAACATAATTATAAATTTTCATGAACAAACAAATTATTTTATTTTATTTTTTGATTCTTGTACAACTATAGAAAGAAGATATAACAACTGACATTAAGCTAACTATAGAGAAACATTGGTCCCATGAAATATTGAATGGTAAAAACCAGAGAGATAACAACAAAAATAATACATATATTCTTTCAATGTTCCCATATCCCTCGGGTAATCTACACATGGGACATGTTAGAGTGTATTCAATATCAGACTCTATAGCAAGAATTCAAAAGTTGCAAGGCAAAAATGTAATTCATCCAATAGGCTGGGATGCATTTGGTTTACCGGCTGAAAATGCTGCTATTGAACGTAATATCTTGCCTCAACTGTGGACAGATTCAAATATTAGAACAATGAAAGATCAGTTATTACAACTTGGATTCAATTTTGATTGGAATAGAGAAATTAGCACATGTAGTCCAGATTATTACAAATGGACTCAATATATATTTTTAAAGTTATTTGAAAAAGGCTTAGCTTATCAAAGTAAGGTGAGCATAACTTAAGTATTATTAATTCAGCAACAAAATCAGAAATGTATTTAAAGTCAGGACTGCAAGCAAATTGCCATATTTTTTTTTTTAATATTGAAATTAATAATCTTACTATTTACAAAAAATATATTTATTAGTTATATTATATAAAACTATTTAGTCAAGTTTAGAAGTCAGAAATATTTATGAATATTTTAATACATATTCATCTTTGTAGCAATACTTTCAGACTTTTATTATACAGGGTTATTTATTACCACCTCTTGCAGGCAGCCTCTTAACATAACCCTGTATAATGTATTTTTTATTCTTTATTTATGATGATATCTTATGATTTATCTTGTACTTTTTCAGGCCAAGGTAAATTGGGATCCAGTTGACAACACAGTGCTTGCTGATGAACAGGTAGATGACAATGGTTGTTCATGGAGATCTGGAGCTAAAGTTGAGAAAAAAAATCTTACTCAGTGGTTCATAAAAACTACAAAATATGCCAAACAATTATATGATGGACTTAACAGTTCATCTTTAGAAAATTGGAGAGACATTATAAACTTACAGAAACACTGGATAGGTGAATGTAATGGAGTTGTGGTAAGCTTCAAAGTAAATATTAAAAACACAAACCAATATTTTGATATATGGACTTCAGAACCATATAAACTTATTCATGGTGATTTCTTAGTTATACAGAAAGATAATGTGATGCTAGAAGACTTAAAGCAAGAGGCAATAAATCATTTAAGATGTTACAATCCTCTAACCAGAGAAGAAATGCCTGTTTATGTTAGTAATGATATTAATTACCCAGAGGGCAGAGATGTGTATATTGCATGCCCATCAGTTGATGCTGAAGATTACAAGTTATCAAAATCTCTAAATATTTCTCTTGACATGAAAAGAATTAACATTGATGTTGATGCAGAAAATAAAAGAGCAATTGAAATAGTAGAAAATAACTGTGGTGGATACTTTGTAAGTTCAAAACTGAAGGATTGGTTGATATCTAGGCAAAGGTACTGGGGTACACCCATACCCATAATCCATTGCCCATCTTGCGGTACAGTGCCAGTTCCTTACAAAGATTTACCAGTTATTTTGCCTAAGAATACATCAAATGATTCTCAAACCTTGAGTTTATCAAGTACTGAATCATGGGTCAATTGTAAATGCCCTCAATGTTCAAGTAATGCTAAAAGAGAATGTGATACCATGGACACATTTGTTGATTCCTCTTGGTATTATTATCGGTTTTTAGACCCGAAAAACAATAAAGTGCCATTTGATAAAGAAAAATTAGCTGGTGTCACTCCAGTAAGTTGTTACATTGGTGGTAAGGAGCATGCAGTGCTACATCTTTATTATGCTAGATTTATGAGCTACTTTTTACATTCAATAGGCTTGACACCAGCAGAAGAACCTTTTAAAAAACTTTTGGTCCAAGGAATGATAATGGGGCAATCTTATAAAGTCAAATCTACAGGAAAATATATACCACCTGAGGGTGTGGAAAAGATTGACAAAAATTACATAGAAAAGGAAACAGGAGAGCCTGTCTTAGTGCAGTGGGAGAAAATGAGTAAATCTAAATTTAATGGGGAAAACCCACAAAGCTTATTATCAAAATATGGATGTGATACTACCAGACTGTTAATACTTTCTGATGTTCCTCCGGAAACAAGTAGGAAGTGGTCGGATGCAAGTAAGTAAATTGCACTTTTTTGTCTTTCAATTATCCAGGCCCCTTTATTATGCAAATATATATTTACCCAGCTATGTTCACAAAATCTAATTGGAATTTTTCCTGACTAGTTTTTAACCCATTCGGGGTTCTTATCCATGAGTTTGAAACATGGCAAACTCGCGGCTTAAATTGTGTAGATCCTTTATTATGTATTTAGCATAGGTACTTTGAAGTACTGAATTTGTTGAGGTTTTAATGTGTATATTCTTATAGCACTACCTGGAGTTTTAAATTGGCAAAATAGGCTATGGATGACTATGAGAGAGTTCTTGAAACACAGAAATAATAATGATTTATATAATGAGAATGTTTTGAACAATGAATTAGAAGAAAAGATATGGAATTCAAGAAACTATTTCATTGCCACTGCCACATACCATTTTATCCACACACAAAAACTTAGTGTAGGAATTTCTCGTCTTCAAGGTTTAACAACTATTTTGAGGGTATGAGTAAGATCATATCCAATAATAAAATAGTGAAATTAATCTAATAATCTCTATAATCATTTAGTTAAATTTTTATTCTTTTTTTCTTTGCAGAACAATGTGCCACCAGCAGTAGTTGCTAATAGCAAAGAGTTTGAGTTAGCATTAGGAAACTTAATAGTCATGTTGTCACCTATCACCCCACATTTCTGTTCGGAACTGTGGGCCGGATTTTTATCAGCTCCCCATAGACGCTCTGAAAATATAGATTCAATTAATTGGAATAGAGATGTTCTTGAACAAAAATGGCCAAGTGTAGATTCTAAGTTCCCATTGTCTTTTCTATGTAAGGTAAGAACAGTCATTTTAAGTTACTTAACAAGAACACAAGAGTTTCCTTAAGAATTAAAAGTAATTGTTTTATTGTTATATGTTTATTATAAATAACATTTTGCTATATTACTTTTCTAATCTTCATAATCTTATGTTTTAATTAAGTTACACAATGTAACCTCATTTTAGATTGATGGAGCTGATAGATGTGAATTAAAAATAGAAGCAGAGGAATTAAACACTATGACCAAAGAAAAAGGTTTAGAAATGATGTTAAAGGAAAAACTAGTCACAAAAAGAATCAAGACGGACATAACAAAAACAAAATACGAATTATACCCTGGTTGTCGCGCTATATTAAACATATTCACTGATAGAAAAGTCAAAATAAAGGAAACTAAAAAAGATGAAAATGAAACACAAAGATTGCAGGCATAAGACATTTTGCTTCTTCTTTGCTATTTTATTTCAATACCAATCTTTCGATGTTAGAGCGTTATAGACGCAAATAATGTTTTATGTACACGATTTAATACTATACCAACCACAACAAAAAAAATACCAAGACGAGAGATTAATTAATACCGAAAAATATTAGAAATAGAAAAACCATAAATAAATAAGCATGCATTTATAAAGACATCGCCTGAACTATAGAAACATTTGTTTTTTTTTACTTTAAGCCTTATAATATCTATTAAAGTATGTGTAAATATTTTAACGGTTATTTTTTTTGGAGTATATATTTCATTTTTGTTGGTAAGTAATGCGTCGCCCACATAATTTTTATAAAAATAAATAGTTGAAAATAACTTTCCATTGGCGATGTAGGATTGGTAAAAGGGATTAGGACTCGTAGAAGGTGGATTTTTTTAGAGTCTTGTACGTGACCATACGCAATGGTGGTACAATAACTATAAGTGGTAATTTATGCCGTTTGTAAGTGGATAGTACTACACTTGTCAAGCCACAAAATAAATGCCTAGTATGAGCTAGTCTACCTATAAGTTTTACTTGCATATGTAAATTGAAGCTGTTTTAATGATTAAATTATATGCAGCAATTGGGCGTAAGAGAACATTGAAAAGAAACAGATGAATTATTTAAATGTAAGTTTCGACGTATTACCGAGTATATATAGTAAAAATATAATTAATAACATATTCTCTTCATCTTACACACGCAAAAAACACATTTTTTATGGTTTTCATTGTTATGCTATAAATGTTTAATGCATTAATCTATACATATAATTAAATTGTCACTGATCAAACAATAATAAATTTATATTTGAACAAATATAAATTTAAATAAGCTTAACATGGCTATACATGTTTATAGATATTTTCAAATATTAAATTTCGGAAGTGGCATCTTTTCAATGTTTATCTATACTGCAAAGTTAAAAACATTGGTTAGGATTTTCGAAAGAAACCTAATAGATGTCACCACCGTCCCGATAAAGACGATCACCAAGGCGGACAGCAATACGGTAGCTCAGTTGGTAGAGCGACGGGACGGTTTCCCAGTAGTCGCGGGTTCGAATCCCTGCCCGCATCGGTTTATTTTTCATTCTATATTTATATTAATTTAAAATTTATTCTATACATGTAATAAATCTGTAGTCTTTGTATACTGAAATTATTAAAAAAGTATATCAGGATGTGTGATTTTTTTTAAACAATGTAGGAATGTAGTCTTAGGTGATAAGGCGCATTAAAATGTGATTACTAACAGAATATATTTTCAGTATTAAAATATTTATCTGTTTGTCTTTTAGTTGTGCACACAACACGAACAAAAAAATTATGTCCAAAATTCATACAGAGGGCCTTTATAAGAGCAAAAGAAACCAATACAATGTTTTTTCATTTTGTCTGTTCGTCTGTAAGTCTGTATGTCTGTATGTTTGTATACACTAATCTAAGAAACGGATTAATCGATTTGGATACAGTTTTCGGGAATATTTATAGTCATGGGATTCACTTTATATTATTATGTTTTTTTTTTAACAATCGGTTAACAAATAAAGAAGTTAATAATATCTTATCGTCGTACCATTGCTGCTTATCAGTTTGAAGGGTTTATAGTTTTTATATACATTGGTAAATACAAAAGGTACTTTTTATCAAAATCAAAGACAAGCTTGACAAATGACAAATAAACTGGGTACTGACAAGTGACAACTGACAAATAATAACAAAAATAAATTACGTTTATCAATGTTTAATCTTGAATATATAAAATTTAAACTTTAAGTTATGTTTTTATAAATTTATACATGGCTGTTATATGATGATTTCATTACTTGGGCAAAGTATTGAAAATTCATAACTATGCAAGCAAAAAAACGTTATTGTTTTTTGTTCTTCTCCTGTCTATTTTTGATATATTGCTTTTTCAATGGATTAAGTTTAAAATCTCCAAGAATTCAAAGTGCGCGCCGTGATCAATTACCGTCTTTTGCGACATTAGATGAACTTGAAGAATCTCCATCTCGCCAAAAGAGAATACCTCGAGCAACTACAAAATCGTGTCGAATGCAAACATGTTTTGATTTTTCAAACTGTGGCAATGACCCTAAAGTGTATGTGTATCCTACGGACGGTCCTGTAAGTGCCACTTATCGTAAAGTTTTGTCTGTTGTACGAGAATCCAGATATGCTACTCACGACCCTGCTGAGGCTTGTCTGTTCATACCTGCTGTAGATACATTGGATGCTGATCCACTGTCCCCTGAACATATACCCGATGTATCATCAAGATTGTCTCGCCTACCATATTGGAAAGGTGGACGTAATCATCTTATATTTAATTTATATGCTGGAACTTGGCCTGACTATGCTGAAGGAGCACTGGGTTTTGATCCAGGAGAAGCTATATTAGCTAGGGCGAGTGCTTCAGAAACAATATTCCGTGATGGTTTTGATATTTCATTACCATTATTCCATAAAGAACACCCTGAGCGCGGTGGTGTTCCACCTGCAGCAACAGGAAACCCGTTTCCAGCACCGCGAAAACATTTACTAGCATTTAAAGGCAAGAGATATGTGCATGGGATTGGCAGCGAAACAAGAAATTCATTATGGCATTTACATGATGGCAATAATCTTATTTTAGTTACAACTTGTAGACATGGGAAGTCTTGGAAGGATTTACGAGATGAAAGATGTGATGAAGATAATAGGGAGTATGACAAGTAAGTTTTAACTGGTTACTACTATATCTTAATAACATACAAAAGTGACTTAAAATACTTTGCTACCTTATCCACTTCTTTATTAATGAAATAACTATAGATCTTTACTCTATGTAACTCTAGGAGTGTTTGATTTTAACTCAAACCTTATGAGATGAAATAATTTTAAGTTGTGTGTTTGTCTGTGAATCAATAAGCTGATTCTGGACTAGTGTTCATATATTATAATAAAACCAACAAACTATGGATGGAATAAAATATTTTAAAATGTATTTTAGATTTGATTATGAACAATTGTTGGCAAACTCCACTTTTTGTCTTGTGGCTCGAGGAAGACGTCTGGGTTCATATCGTTTCCTGGAAGCTCTGGCCGCTGGTTGTGTTCCAGTACTGTTAAGTAATAGCTGGAGACTGCCTTTTGATGAACGTTTGGACTGGCGCCGTGCAGTCATATGGGCAGATGAACGTCTACTTTTACAGGTTAATATAATTTTTATCTATTTACAACTGTTATTAGTCTCATGTGATGTTTTTCTTTCAAGGGCTATTTGGTCTTAGCAACATTCTTTTGAGAAATGAAGTTATATACATATTTGGAATTATTGATTTTTCCAATTTTAAATATGTATGTAACTCCTTATCGCAAAAAAACAAAATACTTAGACGAAATAGCCCTGGAACCGTCAATACAAATACATATTCTCTTATAAAACAGGTACCGGAGCTGGTACGCTCAGTTCCACCTGAGCGTATTCTAGCTCTAAGACAGCAAACACAGTTATTATGGGAGCAATACTTTTCTTCAATTGAAAAGATAGTTTTCACTACAATAGAGGTAAGGCAATTCATATATTTCATTTTTAAAATTTTATTTAAATTTATTGATTATATAATTGTTACAGATCATATTAGAACGAATTATGGCTCATAGGTCGTCACGTGAACGTGAATCGTTAATATGGAATGCATCGCCGGGTGCTCTGGGAACTCTGGCTTCCTATGGAGACTCCCGCGCTCACCTCCCAGTGGGTGTGTCTGCGCCGGATCCCCCCGAGGCGCCCTCCCCTCCTCCTCGCCCGCTCCCCGCCCCCTCCGTGCCCCTCACCGCACCTCCTCCCACTCCCGGAACAACGTTTACAGCGCTATTGTACGTACAGGCAACATCCCCAGCCTTACATAAACTTCTAGCGAGTATTGCTATCAGTCAGTATTGTGAAAAGGTATACAGTATATAAATGATTTAATAGGTTTATTGAAAAACAAAGAATATTGTAAATAAATTACTTAATAAATATAAAAAAATATTAGATTAGGTAGATACTATGAATATTTTTCAATATTTCTTTTTAATTGCCAGGTCGTTCTCGTTTGGGATAGCGAACGAGCTGCGCCATCTTTAAAATCACTCTCAAGAATAACAGGAGATTCACGAGGTCCTCTACCGGTAGTTGTAATAGATGCTACAACACATTATCCTGGGTAATTTTATATTTTACACATATATTCATAATAATAGAAAGAAATTAGAATGGAGGTTTTAAATAAATATTAACTCTCAGGCTGTTTATGTTTTATTCTTTTAATTAAAACTAGCTGTCAATTGCAACTTTGCCTTATTATATACACCTGCTCTATTCAAATCAGATATTGTTTTCATCGATTCTAATTTTGTTTTCGAGGACGTTTTTTATAAATTAAAAGTTACTACTTATATCATCAACTATCTGCCAGTGAAAGTCTTGTTAAAATCGCAAAGAAGAACAAAAACTTTAAATATATTTTTTATGTAAGTTTCATATGCATTTTGTAAAACGCTGTTAATTTAGAATTACCAACAGGCACTTACATTTTATTTATGTCATTAGATTTAGATACTTGAATGTTTATAGATATTTTCGAAGATATATTGTATGTTTCATTCTAGTGAAGGCGTATCTGCACGCTGGCAGCCTCTCTGGGCGGTTCCTACGGCCGCCGTGTTTTCTTTGGATGGAGACGCTCCGCTCCTCTCTGAAGAACTAGATTTCGCGTTTCTAGTGTGGCAACATTTTCCAGAGCGGATTGTCGGTTATCCCGCGCGGAATCACTATTGGGATGAAGCTAAGGTTTTTTAATTAATTATGTATATCGAACTCACGAACGTTTTATTTCAGAACTAAATCAGTTTTGATATATTATTCTTATCGGCTCCAATAATGACGTAAGTACTCTATCAAATGAAACACTAAGAAGAAATGTCACAAATGTGCAAAAATAAAAAAGTGAAATGAGTATGATGATTACATATTTTTCGTATATTATTTCGTATTATACTTTAAACATAATTAAAAAAAGTATATACAGCCGACGAACGTATGACGAATAGCCTATATGTCATACACACATACATTCAAACGGAGAAGCATCGACGACAGGAGGTATATAAAATTCGCTCTATACACCAGGAAGTAGAGATGGGAGTTTCGTTTTTATTCAATAACGTTGTGCAACATTTTTATTATACGCCAATAACGTTTTTTCGTCAACGTTACTCAGTACTCGTTGCCGGTAACGTGTATAACGAAAACATTACGATTATGTCATTATCGGTGATACAGTTTTTCGCCGCCGTCGCCGGCAATGTTTTTTGATGTTTCGGAAAACGTTGCCGTCAAAAAAAACTGTCAACATTGTTCAATGATAATTTAATAAAAATGGCGACCTCGAACGGCGATGGACACGAGGCACCAAAAGAGCGTCGTGTAATTTACCGTCACGACATACGATGTAAAAAACAATAAAATTATTATAAGGCATCAAACTTGTACCTACGGTCCCCAGGGGTCATGGGGCTACAGCAGTCGCTGGGGCGGCTCGTACTCCATGGTGCTGGCGGGCGCGGCCGTGACGCACCGTGCGCTGCTGGCGCAGTACGCGGCGCAGGCGCCGGCCGCGCGACTGGCCGTGCGCCGCGCAGGGAACTGCGAGGACATCCTCCTCAACTGCCTCGCGGCGCACCTCTGGCGCAGACCACCCATCAAGCTGGCGCAGCGCAGGCGATACAAGACCACGCACCACAGGTACAGGTCAGTAACGCTCCCGGGTTGCGTTGGGTTCATCGGGAGTTCCATATGTACGAGACGGGGAGGAAGAAAAAATTAAAAAGTAAATAAATTTGAATAAACTCCTTGCTTTTATAATTTAAAATTAAGAAAGTATCGAGGGCAGATGAACTAAAACTTCAGATATAGATTTTTTTTTAAGGATTTAACTCGCGTACAATTATATATATTTAAATTTTGAATTTAACCCTACTTTTCGAATGCTTTGCAGCAATCGTGTTCACGGTAAGACGAAAAACCCATCCAATAGACACCTCCATCCCGTAGTTTGACAATGTGAAAGTTATAAAATACTATAATTTCGATGTGTTCTTAATGTTTTTTAATTAATGTTTGAACTCTGAAATGTGAGTATCACCGCTTGCCGTGTCCAGGTCCTCGTGGAGCGACCCGGAGCACTTCGTGCAGCGCCAGTCGTGTCTGAACACGTTCGCGGCGGCCTGGGGCTACATGCCGCTCCTGCGCTCCGTGCTCAGACTGGACCCCATCCTCTTCAAGGACCCCGTCTCCACGCTCCGGAAGAAGTATAGGAAAATGGAGCTGGTCACCTCCTAATTTATCGTTATGACTTATTCCTGCTCGTTTCTAGTCTAGATGTATATAATTTAAGTATAAAAATATAAGTTTTATAAAATAGTTCACTATGTAAAATTCTTTTGCATTTTGCACGACCCACCTATTATTGTTTTAAATAAAACTTTTTAAAGCTTTTAGTGTGTTTTAATTTCTGACATAGCAAAAGGCATAGAATAATAAATAAAATAAACACGTGATATGGGCGTTATTAGTTTAATATAAGATAAAAATTGGTATGCAATCGCCATCGCGTCGCAAGATTAGGAAAATTTTAATTATTGTTGAGATATATATATTCTTTGGTGTTCACGTCATCTCTTACACGTTGCCTAGATAATTATTTTTTAATCGACTTCATAAAGGAGGAGGTTCTCAATTCGGCCGGAATATTATTTATTTTTTTTTTTTTATGTATGTACACCGATTTCTCCGAGGTTTCTGAACCGATTTACTTAATTTTTTTTTTGTTTGAAACGGAATAGTTTCGAGTCTGTCCCATAAAAAAATTATTTAGTTTTTATTTTATGAGCACTTTTTGTCCAAGTTTTATATTAGGTCCTCCGGAAGAAAATCAAAACTTGCTGTGTATAATATTATCTGCTGTTGTGAATATAATAATTTCTGACATGTACATTGTACTTCAGAATATTGATTTATGGTGGTTATAAAATTCGCTCGTTCATTGAACGAAGTCTTTGTGAAGTCTGACGCGCTGCTAGCCGGTTCTCACGTTGCTGAGCAGATTCGGTTGCTGTACAGTTTCGTATCACTTAATCTATGAGCTTTCTTCTCAGCCGACTCGTTCTCTAAACGCTCAGTAATGAGACCAAGTCTATTAGCTCTCTGCTCAAAATACTCATTCGCAAAAGGCTCTTGGATCTTACCGAGTCTATAATTATGGTGTTAAAGAGTTTCTTGAAGTAATTGTGATTTCATATATGCCTTCATAGCCAACCAACCTTTTTCATGATCTTTAATAGTCTCTCAAGAACGTGAAATTATGTTTCGAACATCATCTTTACTGAGACGACTAGTTTTATCCATTCCCGTTTCTTGAGATCCATATTTTAAAGGCCTGCAGCACCTTTTGTAGGTCTACCCATAGCTAATTGACAATGCGGCAATAAACAAAAAAGTATTAAATAAAAATAACTACGTTAAAAAATCGACTTCAAAACTAAAAAATAAAAAATTATGAAGATTTAATATTAATTACTTACAACCTATCGCTTACTGTTAAAAGTCTATTTAAAGTTTTTAATAAGGATACAATATTAGGTAATGTAATTTTATTACCTCTCTTGTTTTTACTTAAACTTTTATTTATATACTTTTTAAATAGGGTACATAGTAACCATTCTAACCAAATATCACACTTATAGATTTTCAATGAAAGTAGTCAAAATATGACCATGTAAACTTGAAGAATTGTGAGCTACACACGTTATTATGACCATCAACTTGCAGGTTTGGTTTAAATTAATATATATATATGTACATATATTTACATTTTAAACTAAATTTTACTAAATAATATGTATTAGACATTCAGTTAGCTATATGAATTTACAACATTTACAATATTGAACATTATTGAACATTCACTAAACCCATTTTTGAGACGGTTTTCACGGTTCCATACCATAGTGAGCCGGCCGGTACCGCCGCAACCGCGATGTCCCTCTATTTGATATGTTCGAAAATATTCATTTACATTACATGCTGTAAAGGGCTATATTCTTAAATATTAAATATATTTAGAGCATTTAATTAAATAAGGATTAATGCTGTATTGCTTAAAGTCGCTTTATAAATAAGCCATTATTTCTCGTAAAAAGATAAAGATAAAAATTGGTTATTGTGGGTTATTCCTAAGAGATAAACGTATACCATCGCGGACTTTCTTTTAGACCTTTTTAAGGTATACAATACTTAGTACATTATTTTGATCAACCTTGTAGAGTTCAGTCAGCGTTTGCATTGTAAGCGCTAAAAAATGTGTTTGTTTACGACTTCGCATCCGAAATCTTGACATTATCAGTGGTTCTCTAACATATTAAACATGTTATTATACATATACACCTTAAATATTAAAAAATCTGCATCAAAACCCGTTGTGTAGTTTTAAATAGTTAAGCGTACATACATACAGACATAGGGGCGGACGCGGGAAGCAACTTTGCTTTATACTATGATAACGTTTATTCAACGGTTTTTCAGAATTGGGCAGTCGTATCGGTATAATTTACATTTAGGCTTATCTATAATTTACATTTAGGAGCATATAAAATGTAAAAACTAGTTGGTTAGTATTACCAGTGATAAGTAAAATAAGAAGTAATCATCGTGGTATGGTCAGGTAATGCGGAGAGATAAATGCTGGGAGTGATTTGATTAGGTTTTTTACTTAATGCAGGCTTGGGTAGGGGGCAGGGTGAGCCCTTCGTCATCTATCAAGCCTGCGAATAAGGTAGGTTGCCTCTCCTTGCGGGGTGCCCTCTTCGTAGTGGATCAACCTTTGGTGCTGGTTCACCCTTTGGTGGTGGTTCAACCTTTGCTGGTGGTTCAACCTTTGCTGGTGGTTCAACCCTTGCTTGTGGTTCAACCTTTGCTGGTGGTTCAACCTTTGGTGGTGTTTCAACCTTTGGTGGTGGTTCAACCTTTGGTGGTGGTTCAACCTTTGGTGGTGGTTCAACCTTTGGTGGTGGTTCAACCTTTGCTGGTGGTTCAACCTTTGGTGGTGTTTAACCTTTGGTGGTGGTTCAACTTTTAATGGAGGATCCACAAACGTGGATCACCACCGTGGCGGCAACCGTCTGGTTTAGTGGGTGAGAGTGTGTTTCACATAATCTTCCCTAACCGGGGTTTATATCCAAAATAGATTCCAGACGACAAAAAAAGATTTTTATTTAGTACTAACTAGGTATAAGTAGTTTAGAATTTAGTTTTAACTAAGTATAAGTAGTTTAGAAATAAGTGAAATATTATAAGCATTTTATAAAAAAGTATTTCGCGAGTCTTTGATCGTGTGTTCGTGTGGCCGGTATAGTTAAAAACGTTAAAACTCACATTTCTATTGTCTGCTGATATTGTACAATATGCTTACACATTTTCTTTCCTATAATTAGCAAATGTCGGGTAACACCTGGTTAATTATAAAGAACTATAAGCATATTTTTTTTTATAAAATAACTTTGAAAAAAAAAAGGTTAATTAAATAAGTTATGACCTTTTTCAAGTAAGTACATTATATATTCTTGAACGGTTTTTCTATAAAGTAGAGCAGAAAAACGACTGGATACGGGAAAAATGTTTTTTATCTATTTATTTATACTTTAATACATAATATATATAACATTTATATATATAAGGATATATCTATGTTGCTATTAGGAGGTACCTAATCCCACTAACGCAATGACAACTATTATAGGTGCGTGCGGTGAAAGTGAGTACCTAGCACTATTTCCGTTCCTTATATGGAGCAACAGTTTACTAGAAATGCCTATTTTAAAAGCTATATGAATTAAAAAAAATATATGTATTGAATAATGATCTAAATTAAGATATTATTTTAATAAGTAGGGTTATACTGTCTTTTTGATAATATTTTGTATATGATATGTATGTACATCGTAATTCGTATTATTTAATATTATGCTCCTACTATAATAACTAGGTATATTTATTATTTATATTTTTACAATAAAGTCAGTTCTGTAATAATAAGAAATAAATCAGTTGTTATTTTACTACATTATTATTATATTAATAATAACAATATATAGGTAACATAACAGAAGTAGGTACTTAATGTTCTTTAACATCTCTACTAATTTATAACTTATTAAAATTTTATGGACGTAATGACTAATAATATTAAATGTTACAACAATTAAGATACAAGCGATTTGTCCTACTGTTCGTACCAATTTTTAAATTATATAATGAATGGAAATGATTTATTTGCTTCTATTGCAACACAAATTATTTTAACAAATATGTACCATATGATAGACTGTGTAACTAACCACAATCCCAGTTTAGATAGAAAGAAAGATTTCAGATAGGTAGTTATGGTGATGGTGTTTAAATCAAATATTATCTACATACCGATAATACTATTTCAATACCTATAGCGAGAAATGTTGAAATAAAAAAAATGTGTATTGAAACAGAGATTCCGTGTTATCTAATTAACAATACATAAACTTTCCTAATTATCGTAATTAAAACATTTTTTATTGATGTAACAAATATAAAACAAACATTCACAAAACGGTTACAGAAATAATTAATTGCACAAGTCAGTTACAAATAGGAGCAGTCCGGGACCGGCGGGTCATCTAACTGCATTAAATAGGGATTGCATAAGTAGAACGCCTGACATAACGAATGCTTCGCAACTTCACCGGCCTTGGCCCCATGACGCCCGCTGTCCGCTCGCGCTGTTGTAAACAACTGTGTCTCAGCCTCATAGCCAATAGGCTCATACTATAATGTGCAGTCCGTTGCGATCGTTGTTGGCGCGCGTGTGATTGTCAAAAAAATAGTTTTTTTCGAATTTTTGAATGTGATATTTTTATGACTTATCGAAGCTGTTAACTGAACTAGATCGTGGTTAATGTTTCGTGTAAAATATTTATGTTAAGTGTTTTACAGTTTTCAGGACATCTTAGCGATTTAGGATTCAGTGATAATATAGTTCTGTAGAATAGAACAAAGTTAGGTAAGGAAGAGATAACTACAGGAAGGGATACATTTTTTAAAGGGATTATATGAAGCCAATAAAAATATATTAAGGATGAAGAAAGAATCCTAGGTAAAAATAACTACTCACAAATATAATATAATGTAAACCAATATATAATATTATTTTTATTATTCATAATTATTCAATAATCATTAGTTATGTATTAGAAGGTTATTACGAAGTGAATATCAAAAATAACCTTCGAATATTAACAAAACAATGCATGGGAATCGTGGTTATATGATATAATAAGTTTATTAGGTAAATACTTTTTCACATCAGTTATTTATTTAATAAAGTAGTTATTGTTATAATAACAGGTCAAACATCCGCAATAATATTTTGCAATTTGATGCAATAATATTTTGATAAATTATCAACTTTTTACTTTTTTAAACATTTTTGTATATTATGATTGGATAAGCTAAGGTCGAAGACCATGCGGCCTCGCTATCAATTATTTTACTAAATTGAAAATATTGTCAAAAGGATACAGAACATATCCATACCTATACAGCCTTTCCATCTACGACCTTCGTTGATTCTGGCGCAATTGGCAGCAATATAAACAACTTGCAATCACCTTAGCTATATGTCAAAACTTTTAATGCTGGCTGGTTACATAAGTTGTTTCTTAATTTATTATAATTTATTAAAAGAAAATATTATGTTTTAATCTACTGCAAGATTTGACTAGATAGACGATGCGTAGTCTTATGTTTTATTAAATTCCAATGAAAGACATCAACGCGCAGCGTTTGTTTTGAACAGCGGAGTAACGTTATAAAAAAGTAATATTTCGTTATTCAATCTAGTCGACGACCAATAAATAAATTTATTTCATTGAAAAAATAACATTACATGAAATTTGAAAATGTATTCTGTGCTAATTTTAAGTGCATATGAAAATATTAAATGTTTTTGATGTACTAAATTGTAAGTCATCAATGAATCAGGTAAAGCACTAAAAGATATGACGAATACTCGGACGAATATTCGTCACTGTTCTCAAAAATCCATGAAAATTCGATATTTTATTACATTCTTTTGGCGCGAAAAGTCTTATCCTATCTTATATATTTTATCTATTTTAGGACATTTGTATGTATCATAAAAAATATTATGAAATATTAGGGTCAATTAAGAAAATTAAGTAATGAATCATGATTCTATGGACACTCCATGATTAAGTTCATCAGATTTAAAATTACATGACTTGACAACGGGGTTGTCCTTGAATTATTAGTGTATGTGTCTGTGAAATAGAAGGGTTGGATGTGCTTAATAATGCTGAGAGTAGGTATGTGTGTAGAAGCGTATTTAAACGCTCAAAACGCATTTTTAAGAGCGTACACACGATAAATGTATAGATTCTATATTCAAAGTTCTATATTCAGTTTTTAAGTATATTCATAATATTAACTGTTTATTTTTAACTATATTACTCATGTGATAGCAACATATTTATGTTTATTTTTTAGTTATATGTATCTATCAATAATTGCAATTGATAAACGTAACACAAAGAAGTTTGCACATACTTTGATAAATTCAGAAACGTTTAAAAATTTATGTTTAAAAAAAATAAAGAGCAAAATTATATAATTTATTTGGCAAGATTTAAAAATAAATACTTCTTAAAGTTTCATACTTATTTAGTTTTAGGACTGTAAGTATCTATACAAAATTCTGTAAATGCTTATGTGTATTGCATTATACGTTTTATCCAAACTAAATTGTTTATTTAGCGCTAATCAGAGATTCCAGACATCATTACAGAAGATGGCTCGATACTTCGCTGTAGCGATCATAGCTGTCATCGCAATAACCGCCGCACAACCAGTTAGTATACGTAATAGTTACATATCTTGAGAACACACTTCCTATATACATAACTTGGAAATTATCTCGTACATAAATATAACATATATAATTCTTAAAAAAAAAATATTACCTTTTATGATAGTTTTCTGCATATTTTATATATAAAGGTACTATTTATGATAACACACTTCTTCCTATATAGGTACATAACTTGGAAATTATCTCTAATATAAATATAACATATATAAATTCTTTAAAATAATATAATATGCACGTTTTCTCCATTTTTAATATATTTAAGTATTTTTTCAGAAGTCACACATAAGAACACACATCTTCCTATATACCTAACTTCGAGACTAAATCTAATATGTCATATAAAGTTTTTAAGAAAATATATATATTTTTTTAACTCCACCTTCGTCTTTTTCTTATTATACTTTACGATTTTTTTACAACCTTCATGTCAATGTCTTTTGTAAGTGTTAATTGTATAAATTGTGTGATAAAATAATAGTTGTTTACTTCTTGCAGCCTCTAGCAAATGAATCCATTGGAAAAGATCGTTCTTTACGACAGTCTTTATTAAAATCAGGAAAGAGCGTCGTAACAAAACCTAAGTGGGGCTTCTTTGGTACAGTATTTAACCTAATTTTAGAGGTTAGTTATTTTTTTCATATGTTTAATATTTTACAATCTAATCAATTTAATTTATATCACATCTGTTTAATACTCCTCTCCTTTATAAATCATTTATTCATTTAATTTATAAAAAAAGGTAGAAAAGGCGAAATTAATTCTAAAAACATTAATCTATCAATATAGTATTTTTTTTTAATAATATAATTTTGTTAAGTGTTACGTATTCCTTTTCCTTGTAGTTAAAGTTCAAATAAGATATCTTTATTTCTTGTTTGAATAAAGGATTTTTCTTCAATAATAAATATCCCATATGTTTCATTTATAGTTAGCTCTATTATAGATAATAAAGTCTATTTATTTGATTTTCTTTTCGTCCCAGTAAATCGTAATAGACAAACTTGTTTCTATTGACTTCAAAACAATTGGTCATTGAAAGATCAAATACTACGACTAGCTGCATGTATGAAAATTTCCTACATTTCTCAAGACCCCATAGTTAGCCAATAATTAAGCAAATTCCTTCATTTAAAACTAGTTTATTTTTATTTTAGTAGATAAATATTAGTAAATAATGTCAACTACAAGAAGCAGTTATAAGCTTGCAAACAAGCCGTGATAAGCTTTTTGCTATACCTACTTGAGTGAAAAGGAATTAGAATTAAAATATAGAGTTGTCTATCGTTACCTAAACATTTGACAACTTTAAAAAATAGATAGACATACTAACTTTGAAACTATTTATAATATATAAATATATAAGAAACGGGAATTAACGCATACAATATAGGTCCATAGGTCAGCCTTTGACCATGGCCAGTGCAACCTGGTCGAAACGTAAAGCAATTTAAACGTATGTAATACCTATTTCGTTTACTTAATAAACGTATGTAATATCTATTTAATTACCGTTTTTTTAATTTTTGTATATAGATAGGTATTTACAGACTAAAACTATAATCTCTAGGTCTAACTTTTTGAATATTGGGAAATGGCCGTTAAACAATAAGTCAATAAATCTTATCAAAATATTTTCATTAGGTTTTAGAAAATATTTCAAAAACTGTTTTTAAGAAGAACGTTACAATTTATTATTATTAATTATATCTACAGATTTTTTTCTCTAAAACAATTTAAACTTTCTTGGTCCCTGAAACTTAAAGACATAAGACAATTAGTCTAGATTTACAAATACCGAAATAAAACGAAATCAGTTTATCGCCGTAATCATAGTTTCTGCCACAATCATATTTTCTAACACAAAACAATTTTATTCAATAGTAAGGCTAAACTTTCTATATGTAAACATATAGGTAAGATTATCGTATACTCGAGAAAATAGATCATTCTATTTTATTAAAACCATCCAGTAAAATTCAATTAGATAAAACAAAATTGTAAAGCAAAATGTGATCACTTTTTTTATTAGTAATTTACGACGGCATGGCTTATTGGTAGAGCGGCCTTACCAATAGTTCACGGGTGTCGGGATCGATCCCCGTTTTGTCGAAAAAGTTACATTAACATCTATACCCTATTTTAATCTCTAAGGGATTGAGGCTTTGATCACAAATTTCAACGATTTAACTGAGCAGTATCCATAAATTACGTCACTAGTTAAGGCGGGGTGACGTAGTGTTGAATTGTATGACAAAGGGTATGAAGGTGTCCTGAATTTCGTGACATCACATAAAAATCACGAAATTCGTGTTACGTAATTTATGAATGGCTCCTGGTTAGCTTTGAAAAAAAAGCTAACTGATTGAAAATATACCTAAATAACATTTATAGGAGTCAACAAAAATTAGGGCTATCAAGATAGGCCTAATTTTTTCCTAATTTAAAGGTTAATAATAATTGAAAGATATACATTAATTGGAAGATTATTATCTACCTGAGGTAATGATACCATTAATAATGGGCAATAATACCTGATAATGATACCTGTTATATAATGAGATTAATGATAGAAATTAAAATTAAGTTATAGGCAAAAATATGTTTTAATAATTAGGTGATTTTTTAAATTATATTATGCTTAATATTAAAATAAGTTTGCTGAATACTGCTTAAATGAATGTAAATATTTTAAGATTAAGCTTTGTAAGTAATAATAAATGGAAACTATTCAATATGTTAACATTACTATTTTCTCTTCCAGCAAATAAACGACACTAAAAGTGCTTACAACCAAGTTTCTGATTTAGTGAACAATCAATTTGTCGATGACAAAGTAAGTTTTGATTTCTCATAAACTATCAACGAAGTGTTTTAGAGACCTTCACACATAGGTACATACATTTTTACATACACGCTTTTGCATTTTCATGTGTGTAACTGTTAACTGTACTGAACTTAATTTGACCTATTGAAGTTTAGTAACTTTATTTTCGTAACGTACTTTCATACTTATATTACATATCTTGAAAAATTTAAGTAGATCTTAGATTTCTTTAAAAAATCTTCGTTTTTTTTTATATGAAAGGGCAATTACATAGTTAAAATAATTGTTCTAATATTTGGTAGTCTTACTCGTAACTCGAGTCTAGGATTCAATATTTTAATAAATAATATTACTATTGATCTAAGTGGTGCCAGTCATATGGTCTCGAACCAGTCCCAAATAACAGACCATAAAAAATCATAAAATTTTATTTCTTTTGTAAATATAGATCCAATATAGTTTTTTTCCAACCCTTGTTAAATTTAAGAATTTTTCCATACATTGACAGATGTCATAAAAAATGATTATTGAATGAAAGTAAACGGACAAACATATCGTTGTTGTTATTTAGAACTCGCATGAATTTAACGTAATCATAAAAAAAAACTACTGGCTTCACTATTTTGAATGTGTATTAGTTACAAATTACTTAATTCTTTCAGGTTATAACGTCATCACCGCCGCCAACCGCCAACAACGGTTCAACAGAAGCACCAAAAATAACAAGAAAAGAATTCCTAGGCATTCTCGACCGAAACTTAAAGGGTTTAGCCCGTCTCCGAAATTTAGAATGGCGGGAAGCAAGAAAGGCAGAAAGATTTTTATTTAGTGTTTTTATATATCAAATTGTACCATATATTTAATACTCTTGTTTATCTTTTATTCTTTCAGGATTCTTGGTCAAATGTACAGGGTTACTGGAATGAACTTTTTGGAGGAAAAAAACCTAGAAGTGTGAAGCCATAAATTATTTAATATTAAAATATATTAGTCTTTTTTTATTATTTTTATTTTTACCTTCACGTTTTTAGTATCTATGTAGATGTAGCTTAGTACTAAACTTTCCGTAGCACTGAAGTAAAATAAATATATGTTGTCTCTTTCATTTAGAGCCATGTAAAAAATGAAGATGAAAATAATTTATATATAGGTATCTTGCTTTTTTATAATAGTAACTCCAATTGTTGTTACATCTCTACTTCTAACATAAATCACAATAACAAGTCTGTTTTAATTCCTTACGACATTACAAATAAAAACATATAATAGAAAAATATAATAAGATAGAAAAATATAATATATAATACGGAATGCTTAATTCACGGAGACTGGTAGCGATACGGAAGCTCAATTGGTAGAGCTACAGGGCGGTTTGCCAGAGGATTTTGATGTAATTTAAATAGATATAAATATTTTTCTTGGTCAACCTATAAAATACTTTTGACTTTAAACTTAAATTGATTTGGTCTGATACTATACAACAACACTACTAAACGGATTTCATTAAAATTTGGTATGTCGGTGGCTGATTATCTAATTCAAATATTGAGCCTGGAAAATTTGCAACTTGTAGGCGATGTTCTATAGTTTTTGATTTGAGATTGGCAGGAATGAGCAAATGAAGTCACTGACTATCAAAATAGAAGAAGACAGAATTTTAAAGAACATTCGTATTTAAATCAGTGGTACTGGTGCTGAGACATATTTTTGTCTGAATCCACAAAAATAATTCGGTGTCCTTAGCTGTGAATGCGCTCCCCGAGCCTTCCATGTCTCTGCGACTGCTGATTGTTAGATGTATCAGTGTACTCTGTGATTTGGTAGATACTAGATTAAGTAGAGTATAATATAATTTCAAAATATATAGTAGGCAAAAGTCACTTTATCCAACTCCACTTATGTTGGTAATTCCACTCATTCCATTCTAATATTGCTTTCTATTTTATTCATGTTGGTAATTCATCTTTTGTTTGTGTTGATACTTTTACCAGTTTTAATTTTTAAAATTATACTTACAAAAATTCACTTTTTACACTTTTTCTTAGTTTTATTTAAATTTGATAATTATTTGAAGGTTATAACGGTATTAAATTACAATTTAATACCGTTATAATAATAAGTACAATTTATTATGGGATTATTATTGCATTGTAACTTGTAAAAGATCATTTCAAAGTTCAAACGTATTAATCAATAATTATATTTTCTCGTATGGTAGCCCCAACTATATTGACATTTGTCTGTCGCCGTGGCCCGTTCCCCACTTCTCCTCACTCCTGTGAAAATTGAAAATTGCCGTAGCGTCGCCTTATCGTTGACATATCCGAGAATTTTCGTTTGTTTTATTGATTTGTTCTCTAAAACAAATTAGTATTATTTTAAACAATTTCAACTTAAATTTATATTTTCGGTGAGTATTTTAATTAAAATAAACTTTAATCAATCATAATAAACCTGTCGTTTATGATTTAGTAAATTTGTACAAAATATCTAAAGGAGGCCATTTTGACGTTGGCCGGCGTCTTAATTTTTAACGCATATTCGCCTATACAGTCAAGAATATCGTGCCGTGAACCTATTTTAATCATTAATTATCTTTGTTTAAATTATCTTTTATATTCAAAATCGTTTTCAAATATTGTTAGTATCGTTCATTAATTCCATCTATAACCTAAAAAATATACATTTAGTGGTAGTACATTGAATTCTTTGATTAGATGTCGTCTCGTGGACGCGGTTATGGAGGGCGGGGTAACTACAGCGGCCGGGGTAGTGGTTATAGGGGCTCGTTCAGGGGTAGTGGTAGCCGAGGCGGGTACGATGGTGGTCGAGGAGGCCGGGGTGGTGGCGGCTATTCGTCGTACAATGACAATCGATACAATAGTAGCAGTGCTAACAGATATTCTTCAAGTCGGGACCGAATAGACGACTCTTATAAAAAGCCCTACCGATCGGTAAGTATTTTTTTTCTTTATTTATTAATTAATTTAGGACTTATCTAAATTAATAAAATCTTAAAATACTAGGTATACTTCAAATTCCAGTATTGAACTACAAAATGCACTTTATATTTCTTAATCTAATTTATTGATAAATCAACAATATTGATAAGAATACAATAATGATCATATCTACATGACAGTGTAACAAAAATTATATAGGAATTTTTAGTATCGATATATTGGCCTTTCAGGAAAGTTCTGCTAGTTATTCAAATCGTGACTATGGTGGTCGATCAGGATCTCCAGAACGCAAAAGGATGAGGATGGAGGTTAGTTAATGATAGCTTCCAGAGAAAAGTAAAACAAAATAATATTTTTCTCAATACCTCTGGAGTGTGTGAGTTTATGACATACCACACATGCTGATCTTCCATTAGACAAAAATCCAGTAATTTAGAAGGATATGGCTTTTCTTGTGAAGTTCTGCATGACTATTCAGAAATGATATGTGTTGAAAGATGATAATTATATGGGAATATCTAGAAAAATATATAGAATATACAGATTCAATTCATTTATATTATAATTGAATTATAAGCTGAATGAAGTCTTAACATTCAAACAGAAATGTTTATACTGCTTTTAAAATAGTATGTGCTTAATACAGAGAAAATATGATATTTTTATTTTCAACCAATGGTCAGTGTTAATATTGAAAATCAGATATGTAATCCAATGTGTAAAAAAGTTGCTATCTTAAAATTGAATTATTATATTTGTACTCACTCCTACTTTCTATACCCAAAAGAAGGGATTGCTTAAACCAGATAAAATTACACATGATACAAAAATTACTATATGTAAGAGCCCGTTTTAACATTGGCATAACCAAGACACTATTCTATACTATCTCTAGGAAACTACTGGTTTTCACCGAACATTTTCATTCCTGGTTTATGAAAATATTTCAAGATGAGAATCGTGATATACTAGAGCAATGCCTAGAAGGAGATAGAGAGCTTAGTTATATGATTTATACGCATTTTATTTCCCAAAAGCATTAGGAAAGATCCAAACAGAATTATGTACAGGGCTCATCGAGCGATAGACGTAGCCACGATGGCGGCGGCCACTATGGCGGGTCGTACGGCGGTAGACAGGAGAGTTACGGCGGCGAGCGGAGGTCGTTCGCAAGCGAGGACAGAAGGCGGTCGCCGGCCCGAGAGAGCTACCGCAAGCCGAGTGGCATGGGTCCCCCTCGAGAGCCGCTCCGTGCGCCCGCCCGCCCGCGCGCGCCGCGCCGCTCCTTCCGCGGACGCACGTTGCGTTCCCGCGCCTCCTACAGGGGAGCTCCCCGCTCCCGCGGCTCCTTCTCCTCTAGGCGATTCGGAGAAAGATCGCTGGGATACACCCGAGCGTTTAGAACTACCAAAGGGCGAAGGTAATGATACAAATGTAAGGTTATGTTTAGTTTTTGGTCCGTTGGAAATTTCGCCCGATTTAAACTGATAATATAGAAAAATACTATGAAAAACGACAAAATTACATTCTAACCTATGCTCGGGGATCATCCACAAATAATATGCTATATGCATAAATTATTAATATACTTGGTACTTAAGGTGAAAATTGAATGTCAGTAGTGGAAATGTATAGAGAAATGTGGAGTTGTACAAAAAATATAGGACAAACAAATATTTTAAATGAAAGACAATATGAAAATTGTTATTCTCTAAAAGTTTTGGAATAAGGCTTGTAGAAAAGTTAATGTCGGGTTGTTATACCAATAATTGATCTCACAATGCAGGCATACTAAAATGGTTGTCCTTCTAAGCACCAGAAATATCTAGGAGAGTATGTTCAATACAAGAAATGATAAATGCCAATGACAAATGTAGTAGCCACTATTAAACTATCATACAATAGTAGCTATATCTAATTGTTCTAAAGTATCCCAACAATCATTTATAAATTTAAATTAAAGTACAATATTTAATTTATTACTTACTAGCTCTATTAAGTCAAAGGAAGATGAAGCATCTTCCACAGAGGAGGATTGGGAAGCAGATGAGAAAGAAGAAGTAATAGAGGAAAAGAAGGAGCCCAAAATTAAATCGCCAGAGGTACGTTTTACATTGATACACCATGATTCCTTTAAGTAAGAGTGCTAATTAACAAATTTTAATTAAATATTAACTTGCTTATGTAGCCACCAGAAGTTGAGGGCTCAGAAGGTGAAGGTGGCGAGGGCGGCGAAGATACCGATAAGGAGCCCGACGCGGCTTCCGACACCGTTCCATCACGTCCCTACGTCCAGCTCGTCTGTGTCCACTGTAAAGACAAATGTACCACTTTTGCTGTGAGTTTTGAACAACAATCATATCAATAGATTTGACATGTATGAGATTGATGAACATTTTGAGATGTAATATTATTAATTTATTTAGGGTTATACAAAACATCTGCTGTCAAGCAAACATCGAGCCGCCATGAGTTCGGTGGCTCGTCGCCACAAGGTTGAGCTACTGCGCATGCGCGTGGCGCAGCGCGGTGCCCAGCGGGAGCTCGAGGCGGCGGCGGGCGCAGAGCTGGCGGCGCGCACTACCTTCTGCCTGGTGTGCCGCCTCAACCACCGCACCACGCGCCACGCTCACAACCTCACTGACACGCACCGCGCCATGAAGCGCCTGCTCATGCCCTTCTGTCGCATTTGCCGCATCACCTTCCGGTCGCCAATGATTTATGAACATCATATTTGTTCCGTTGAACATCTTAAGGTAAGACACGTTAAGGTAAGATACATTAAGAAGTTTCAGACTCACCATAAATATTGAGATTTTTACACTTTACCATTCCAATTGAACCAATGTAATGTTTTAGAAGAAGGCCACTCAAAGCACTCGACGCTCGAGTCCGAAGGCCGAAGCCAGCGGTGACGAGGGAATGGACGTCGACTTGGATAACTTCATGACGCTGGACTCCGTCGGTGACGTGGACGGTGGGTGTCGTCTATAAAATTCATCGGTGTTTAACTTAATGTATTAAATAAATTGATCATGGGGATAAAATTATTTCATGTATCTCTTGTTTTTAGAAGTCGAAGACGACGACTCTGGTGGTGAAAAAAAAGACGAGTCTTCTCCGAAGAAAACAAAAGTGGAGATCAATATAGGCAGCGAGCACATTAAGAAGATGGAGGTAACGATTCACCGCTCAAATAATAGTAATATTATGGACTCTTGTATTTACCGCGAAATGCTACAGGTGTACTGGTGCGAGCTGTGCCGCGTGTACTTGCCGCGCGTGGAGGCGGGCAGCGCGGAGGAGGCGGAGGCCCTGCGCCGCCACTGCCGTCTGCGCATCCACCTCGGCCGCTACGTGCAGCACCGCGACACGCGCACGCTGCGCCGCCACGCCGAGCGCATACACAGACAACTGCACCAGCAGAAAGGTACGGAGACACAATTTTTAACTGTGTCGTTATGGAGAAGTCTTAATCTATAGGAGATTCTGGTAGTAGTACTAAGTACTTTAAAAATGTATTCCAATAATTATATTTCGTGTCGAGTGAGCATTATTTTTGAATAGACCATTCACACCTAAACACGAAAGTTATTTTCCCAAAACTACTTACAGACTAAGACTTTATATTCTATTGATTTATAATTTCTGCTAATGTCCACTGTTAAGAAAGCTATTTGTGTAATTGGTAACTTCTACACAGCTATTAACAATAACCTTATTATCTAAACTAAATTTTCTGTGACTAGTATACATACATACATTCTGTTGTTTAAAACTCGTTTCGTTTTATTGTTGCAGAAGATGAAAAAGATACTGGCACTGTTGAAGACAATGCTGATATAAAGATTAAAGTAGAGAAAGTTGAGTCCAATGCTGAAAAGAAAAATTTGGAAAATGGTGCTGACGTGGCTAATGCTTCTGGTTGGTTATAGATTTAATGTATTATAATTACATTCATTGTTTTGCAACCATGCAAATAAAAACTATTAATACTAATAAAATTGCAGGGAGTGAAGATAAACTGTGGGCGGATGTTGATAAGGATATTGGGGAGTTACTAAGAGAAGTAGATCCTCAGGGTAATGAAGCAAGCGATGATGACGAAGATCTTGGAAGGTAGCCCACCTGATATCAATTCAATTGATCAAGATCAATATCAAATCAATTGTTAAAGCATACTTTAACATATTATGATTGAAAATTAAATTCTAAAAATGTCCTAAATTACAAGACAGAAGTTAACAAGTGAATTGAACTTTTCATTTTAGGTATGACAAATTTCGTAAAAGCGATAAAAAATCAAAAGCTGCTGATGGTGAAGAAGGTGACGCAAAAGAAGAAACCTCTAATGAAAAAACAAATGTAGAAGTTAAAGCATCTGCTTAAATTTACCATTTAGGAGTCACGGCGTAGCAATAGCAATAATTTGATTCATCGTATCCACTAAGAAATATTTTAAAGATAAGATAAGCCCTCGTGTATTACGTATATGAATTCTTGAAGTTAATAAATGTGTTTGTTTAAAATGTAGTATTTTTTATTTTCTTAGCTTAATTCTAAAATGAGACCAACATTTCAGACCCAAAATCCAATTCCTGATACCAATCAATTAATCGAGTCGTTATTCATATAGTGAAAGATAAAAACAAAATTACTAACATTTAGTACCAATTTCCTGTTAATTTTTTTTAAATAATACTAACATATTTCTTAGTTGGGTATTGTTTTCATATAATTTGAATAATTATTATTAAAATAAATAATTACTATTTTTGTTTATTATTAGTTTATACTTTATAGTGTTCTTCATTATTGGTGGTATTTCCTGTTCATAATTGGTAAGTGTTATATATATTACTAGCTGTGCCTGCGACTTCGTACGCGTAGATTTCGATTTCGATAAAACATACCCTTTGTACTTACCAATGTATGTAAAAGCTATAAACCTTCAAACAATGGTACGACAATAAGAGATTATTAACCTCTTTAGTTGTTAACCGACTGATAAAATAATCAAATTATAAAGTGAATCCCTTGACAATATATTCCCGAAAACTGCATCCAAATCCGTTTCCGAGATTAACGTGCACAAACTTACAGACTTACAGAGAAATAAAAATACCTTAAAAAATTTCGAGTATCTCACAAAGTCTCAGCAGAATTTCTGTTTCTGAAAGTCAACATAAAAAGAGTGAAAGCCTTTCTTGGAGTTATGTACTATCCTTCTTCCACCCTGTTGAAAGGATCTCATTTAACCTCATAGAAATAGCGTATTTTTTTATGAGAATTTATCAGTTATTAGAATTTTATGAGATCTACAGAATTCAGTAATTATTTTTTTATGAGAATTAATAAGATTTATCTTTGTATGTAATTTTAAGACTTTTCGCATATGAGTCCTTCCACCCTGTTGAAAGGATCTCATTTAACCTCATAGAAATAACGTATTTTTTTATGAGAATTTACGAGTTCATAAGAATTTTGTGAGATCCACAGAACTCAGTAATTATTTTTTTATGAGAATTAATAAGATTTATCTTTGTATGTAATTTTAAGAGACTTTTCGCATATAATTTTAAAAGAATCTATGAGATATTTTGCAGTTATAGGATTCTGTGAGATAAATTATAAAACTATGGTACAAGATTCTACCAGAAATATATGGTTATACAATGAAGTCGACCTTCCTTTTTGATAATTGTGTACTTAAAATAAAAATTCGATATGACATACAGCATCTTTATTGTAATCGTGCATAAGAGTAATATTTAGAGAACCACTAACAAGTTTAAATAAATACACTATTGGAATACGTATTGCCATTATATGTTTAATATGTTTAGCTGTTACATGCTTTATATGTTTATTGTATTATAAAATGGAATAATGTGATTAACTCTAAGTACAATGTCTTTTTATGGTTTTCTAGTATTTTTTTTAATATACTAAAACAACAAATTCAGGTAAGTCTTTAATTAAAATTAAGTCTTATATTTGACTTAACTATCAGAATGAATATAGAAATTTAGTAAATATGACTAATTTATGTGATTGACAGTCAATAAATATTTTATTCCTAGAGAAAAATAAGTCAACCTTTTACTACTGCGTTTAATGAAATTATGTTATGTGATAAGAAACTTCAAGGATCCAATAAGATCTGCTCCAAGGTATGCAACAGAAGTATGATAAAAAAACAAACGACCATAAATGCAGTAACATAGAACAATACTGTCTTCGTTCACTACTCATATACATAGTAGTAAGACAACTTTAGCAGCCTTACTTTAACACCTTCCATTAAAACTCGAGTTACTAACAGCCCAAAAGAACGAGTATTAAATTTTTAGTTTCACTAAGTTTTATCATAGTCTCTTGAGTGAAAAATAACAAAATATTAAAATAATAACATTAAAACAATAATCATAATAGTATACAAATAACAAAACGAGAGTTACTTAACGAGGATGTATCATCCATTAAGTTACATGAAAGTTTAATAGACTTATAAATAAAGAGGAAAGTATCAAAACCACATTGGTCTTATAAATCTTATCATATGAAATTATTCAAGAGGAGTCCCCTGACGCGAGGCGCGCTCTGCCTTCAGCCACTAGCTGCTTGTTCAGATAAACGTCTTCATCAGTGGAGGTATCGATGAGGTCGAGGGTGATGAGAGGCTCGTTCGGGTTCAACGGGTCCTTGCCGACGTCCTTGCAGACACCCACGAACTGTTGCTCCACACATAGTTGTTGGAATCTTATGCAGTCTTCTACATCCCAATCTTGATGCAATGGCTTCACGTCTGGAGACAATTCTTATATTTGAATATAATTCTCAGTATATATACAAAATGACTGGTAAGATGAATTATTTATTGTAGAATATATAAAACTAGGTTTTCGGTTCTTGTTCCAGATAGGAATATTTTATATTGTATGTGAAGTCTTGAGCTTACTCAGCATTACTAGATCAACAGTCGCCACGAATGCAATACAGTTATTATTAACATTTCGTTTACTTGCATAAATATTTTACGGGTTACGGTTATTTAATAAAATTCAGCAATCATAAACAATTTCAACTATAATATAAGTTACGATTAAAAACACAATTTTTACTTGTACAAAGTTCCACTATATTTAAATATGCGATACAATTTTATTCACGACCGATTTCGATGATGAGTCGCAAATAAAATTGTATCGCATATTTAAATATAGTGGAACTTTGTACAAGTAAAAATTGTGATCTTAATAGTAATTAAAATGCAGTTCCATCAAGAATTAACAACATATTCTATAAATTATATTATAAGTAATGATTAAGGTATCGGAACTTAGTACTTTATTGTCATATTCTGTTATATGTTATATATTTATTAAATTATTTTATACATGAGTATTATTAATCAAAACATCCTGAAATACTAATTCATAACATTTCATCATATCAACAATAATGATTCATCCTACCGTTCATACATAATCACTTAGGAATGACTCTAAGCTCTATTATCCTTTCATGGTAAACATGAGTAGTTAGTTAGGTAGTTGTCACAGTGACCGTATAGTTTGGCCTTGATGGCCTGTGGCGCCAGTGCCCGTGCGAGCGGCGCGGCGGCGGGCGCGGGGCGCAGCGACGAGTTCTTCACCAGCGCCAGGTCGCCGTAGTCGCAGAAGTGCACCAGCGACCGCTCCGACGACACCGCGCCCGCTATGGTCACCCTGACACACACGTATACGATATACAATTTTAAATTTTTGTTTTTTAACTTTCGTGGAACCATGATGATAGTTAAATATATTACCCGCCTATATTCACGTAATTTAATCGGAATTTTTCCAGACTACTTTCGAACTCATTCGGGGTTTCTATTATGGAGCTCGAAACATTGTGGACTCGCGGCGTTGAACTCACGCTAGTCAACAAGTCGAGCAAAGTTTCGATTAAATTACGTTTATTTAGCCGGTTAAACATATAGTACAATATTGTTACAAACATAAACATCCCATATCTAATTATTAAGAATATTAATCATGAAAAAATATAGAAATTATAGCTCCTCTTACCTGTACCACATTTGATCTTTATCATAGTACGCAGTGTACAGCTCTCCACTCACGGGATTCGTAGGGGCATCAGTTTCCGGTAATTTGGGACACTCCACTTGTAGTGTGGCCATCATTGTCTGTAGCATCTGCCTAGTGACATTAGGCTGGACCTAATATGTATAAGTATGTGGTTACGTAAAGTAGAATATAGTAATATTAAGTATCTAGCTTTCATAATTACGATATCAATTAATGAAAATTATAGTCCTCAAGAGTAATAAAATAATAATATAAATGTCCGTCTCGGTGAATTAAGCATTCTATATGTGATCGTCTTTATCGGGACGGTGGTAACATCTATTAGGCTCCTTTCGATAATCCTAACCGATGTTTCTAACTTTGTAGTATAAATAAACATAAAAAATATAGATTGCTTAATTGACCGAGATGGACAGCGATGCGGTAGCTCAATGGGTAGAGCGACGGGACGGTTTCCTAGAGGTCTCGGGTTCGAATCCCTGCCCGTATCGGTTTATTTTTCATTTTATATTAATATAAATTTAAATAAGGTTCACATGGCTATACATGTTTATAGATATTTTCAAACATTTAAATGTTTGTTAGTAATCGAGTATTCGACATCTAAAGTCGTATTAGACCAACCACAAAGTTCCATGGGCTGGCGGCCATGGCCACGTAGACGTCGACGCAGGTCCCTTGCGCCGGCAGCTGCGGCGGCGGCAGCGCGCCCTCCGCGCCGCTGGAGCCCTTGCGGAAGATGCGCTCCTTCTTCTTGTGCAAGGCTTCTAGATGGTTCGACAGCTCGTTCTCCTTTTTCTCGTCGTTTAGTTTACCTCTGGTACAAGAGACGGTTACATTGTTGTTTAGATTTCGATTTTGTTATTGTTTATTGTAGAATCGTTCGTTTTGTGATGGTCGTTATGTTTCATTTTAAAAACCATGTTTAGATAAATAATACTGATGGATGTATTGAATGAAAGATATTCGAAAAAAATATGAAAACTCATATTTGATCAAATTCTGCTATAATGAGTGAAACATCCATCATTAGTTTCATTAAATCGACGAATAATTATGCTCTATTCTGCTTGGTAACAATACGTTGTTCAATAATGTAGGACGATACGAATACCGAAGGTGAAAGTCTCGGAATGCAGACACGCTCTGATTCAATTTCACAATACATTCAATGCATTAAAATGAGTTTTAATCATTACAGATACAAAAATAAAGAAAAATGTCAATTTTTTTGGTATACATCCCATCTTTTAAGATTTAGACGAGCATGGAAAAAAATAAAATTATAAGGTTGCTTAAAGATATAACATTTGCTAAATTACCAATTAAACATGAAAATTTAAAATAGTTTTCCTATTACGTGTACTGCTTGCTAAATAAATAAGCTGAAACCGACACGATGCTCAATATCGAGTTTAATTATGTCAATTGATTATTGTCCTTGACAAATCAGTACTGAGGCAGCGCTTCGCCAGACACCTACCTACCTTTCTTCATAACTCTTCAAAGAGTATACATACATAAGTAATATTTATATTATTAGGAAAATTCTTGGTTTTATTACTACACGGTTTTTGAGGTTCAGCTCCCGGTTTTCTTGAAAGTTGCAAGTCAAATTATCCACAATATATTAGGGTTGAAAGAAATAACGAAGAAAACGTTGCTATGTCGCGTATTATATTATACATTCTAATTAATCTAATATTTCAAATGCCTTGCGGCTATCTTGTATAGCTCGACGAGATGTAGACGTGCATCAATGAATTAATATATTTGCTGCCCGATTCATGTTAAAGCAAGATTTATTTAATGCGTTCCTAATTAGGTATTTTAAGCTCATCAAAGTCGCCTTTTAAAAAAAATATGTTAAATTAAATCGTCTGGAAGATTGACGACAGCAAGTTTTGCCGACGGGCTAAAAGTCTCACATGCTTATGAAATCCCAGAAAAATACTAACAGTTGCAGGTTTTCATACTCCATGAGTATTCCATTGTTAACGGAGGCGATTAAATTCTGCGGTCCAAAGCGCACGAAAAGTTCGACGTGCGGCGCGGCGGGGGCGGGGGAGGGCGCGGCAGGGGTGGCGGGGGGCGTGGCCTCGGGAGGCATCGCGCGGCACAGCACGCACGCGCCCAGCAACATGTCGCGCAGCCGGGACACCATGCTGCCCGCCACGCGCTCCGCCGCGCCCAGACGGACTTGCATGGCCTGCACACTCATATAGTTATATATTTTTTTAATACTCAGTTATTACAGTACTATGTAATATTAAAAATTCTAGATGGTTACTTTTAAGGATTTTTTTTTTACGTTTCATAATAATATTATAAAAAATCTAAGAGTATTTAAAACTTTTTTTAATAACCTTAAATAAAGAAGAAATATACCTGGTAGGGATACTCGTTGAGCGCCGGGGAGAACGCCTGCAACGGTACGAGCGAGGACAGCGGCGCGCGTAGGATGAGTCCACTGTCCACCAGCTGCGTGCGCACCGTGCCCTCGCCGTCCAGCCCGCTGATGATGGTACACCTCACCCTGCACACCGACCACGTTCACACTCACTGCTTCTTTTTATTTTGCGCGCTCTCACTACGTCTATTCTCTCTCGCGGGAGGGTCTCACCAGTCTCCGGCGAGCGTGCGCACGATGTACAGCGCGTTGGGCGTGGTGGGCGGCGCGTGCGGCGCGGCCGGCAGCGGGCGGCGGTAGGGCCCCGCCGTGAGGAGCGCCAGCGCACCTCGCACGGCCTCCGCGCCGCCCGCACGCGACACCCACACGCGACCCTCCTCCGTCACGCAGCCCACCTCCACCTCGCACAGCTTCTGCACTCCAAAAACAAGGTCGACATCGTTTCTACAATAATATGACAAATTTGTAATGATGACGCTTATCGCACCTGCGTCAGAGTGAAGGCCCCGGCGATGCCGAAGTCGTGCACGATCTCCTTGTTGAGGTTGAGGTCCCGCGGGGTGGAGGTGTCGTAGAGCACGACGGCCACGGAGGGGTCCGCGGGGTCGTGCCTTGGCCCGGGCGCCGCCACCAGCACCTCCCCGGGCAGGCGGCGTCGCACCAGCGCCTCGCCCGCCTCGCTCGCCGCCAGCTCCTCCGCGCCCTCCAGCCGACACAGGATCGCCTGCACCGAGACCGAGGAGCGTTATAGACTCGTACAAATGTTATAATTACTAGATCTTGTATTCGTTATTAATGTGACTAAAATAGAGCGTGACCTGGGCAGCTAGTTTTCTAAATTGTGGTTCCAGAATCTTAATATTTTTAAAGTAAACTGTGTCGTCGTCTCCGTGGTCTCCTAGAAACACGGTCGCCGTTTCGTCATCGATTTCTAAAATTTTCGCGCGTTGCCATCCGCCGTCGTTGAGATTAACTGCATACCTGAAAGGTAATGGAAGTTACCAGATATGCGCTTTTTATATTACGTTTCACTATTTATTACAAGTCATAATTTCTCACCAAGCGTTTACAATAATCATTGATTTTTCCACTGTGGTTCCAGAATGTTCGTAATGAGTTGCCATATCTAATAGGAGTCCTTCAAAAGCATCCTGAAAAATAAATACAAATTGACTAAATCTTTCTGCGGACACAAAAGGATTTTAAGTGAAATAAAATATAATCAGACTTACACTGTATTCGTCTCCAATGATCCTGAGCCAAACCTCGAGAGCAGAGTTGGCTACAGTTATAAAGACATTCCAGAAATCATCTTCTGGGAATTGTAGCGGCGGCAGTTCAGTATCAAGTGTATTGTCTTGGGGAAAAGTTTTTACGCGCGGTGAAATTGCATCCTAAATCAGAATAAAGTACATAATTCTCAAAGGATAATGAATAAAAACATTGATATGGACCAAACCCTTAATTATTCTGAACACATCTGTCAGACATTTTTTTTCCCTTCAAACATTGTTACCTACTTTTTAAACCGGAAATGTTTATTCTATGTTTACTATTATATATATTTTTTTTATAAAATACTACAAACCTCACTATTTGGAAGTAGAACTAGAAGATCGTTCGCTACTCTATCCTTCAATATGTAAGGACAGTTCTCTACCAATTCCAGCCAATTATTTGGTAAGTTTTCTCCATACTTTTCTCTAAAACAAATATAAAGAATAAAGTATTAAGTTAAATAAAGGTTAGCAGTACCAATCATATATAAAGTTAATGTATCAGTTAATATATCAGATTCTGAGAACAATAAATCATAAGATACTATAATCTCTAATTTAAACTGCCCTTATACAACATTAACACATATTTTATGTCATGATGCATTTATTCCTATTTATTCTGATTTTTAATATAACCCGGAATATTGTCTGTTTTGGTAAGTGTTGTCCGTATACATGGTGTCTAGGTGTACATGTGCGTGTGAGGTATCTGAATATCCTTGTGTAAATGTGTGTGTACATGAGTACGTGTGTACGCTCGCGCACCTGTACTGGTGGGGCACGTGCGTGGCCAGCAGGCCGGCGGCGTGGTCGGCCACGAGCGCGGTGAGGCCGGGCACGGCACGTGCCGCGCTGGCGGTGACCAACCCGCCCACCTCCAGGCTCTCAACCTGAGCCAGAAGGTTGACAGCCGCCAGCTCACGCGCCGCCTCCTCCGTCGCGGACAGCACCGGGTACGACATCGAGTGGTACGTCCCCACCTGACACGCGTTGGAGTTGTCATTTGGAATAGATATTGATGTAAACGATAGTGCGAGTTATTTAGGATGTAAAAACTAATTTCCACCTTAATGTTACAGGCGTAGCTGACAGGTCCCCGTTTGGGTCGTATTTCGTTCACTTTGTAGACGGGGTGGGGCAGGCCGAGCTTCCGACAGGTCCATTCTAGCTTCTCCACTGCGGATGTCGAATCCGGCGGCGGCTCCAGGCTGAGAGCCGGAGCTACGTGTGTCACTGGATCCTTGCTCTCCTAACATTAAACAATTATTAGTAATAATACTTGCACATACATTGCGTTACAATATATAAATACGATGTCAAATATAAAATATTTTAAAAATGCTGTGATACAAACCAAAAAGTCATTGTGAGCCGGAAGCTGCAAAGGTATCAAGTCCACTGTATTTAATCTGTCCCGTAAATTTGACAACCTCTGTGTTGCTGAATTCTTTACGCCTCCTCCATCAGTCTCTTTCTCATTTTTTATGGAATGTTTAAACTGTATTAAAACGAAATTTATTAAATAATTATTTACAAAGGTTATGAAGTTTGATCTGCTAATAGATTTCTGTACAAGCCAAGATATTATGTATTGTTATACGAAAAAAAAATACTTACATCGTCTGAAACTATATTTGTGTTTCTGGTTATTAGAGATGAAGAATTAACTGTTTTCAATATTGGCTTTTCATGGTTTTCAACCGCCGCTTTCGTCGTTGAAGACGTTTTGGAATTTATGGACGAATTCTTGGAATCATTTGATTTATTGTTTTTATAATACTAAAATAAATATATTATAAACATAATTTTTTAATATAGTAAAAATATATTTTTTAATAATTATTATAAGAATTAAAAAAATAATCAACCCCTTTGATATAATTGCTATTTTTTAAATCAATTATTGTTTTTTAAATACATAATTTAAAATCATTCATAACTAAATACTAACCTTGCCTCCATTGTAGCTATTGTTGTTGAATGGTGTAGTCTTAGCTCTGTAAAACTGGTTTGAATATTGATTGTTATAGCTTGATGTGTAATTCGAAGATTGAGTTGGCTTCCTCCATGATCCTTGCTTTTTAGGAAACCGGTTCTGGTCAGAAATGTGGAAATCACTTTATTGTTAACCATTATTTTAAACCTGTCCATGTAATGTGTTTTTTACCTATATTAAGAGCCATAATTCTACATCTACACATTAAAAAATAAAAACTTATTATTAAATAATTATTGCATGCAACTATATCACTTCCCAATAACTTTAATATGATTGTATTGCAACACAATACTGTTAAAAACAAATGAAGTTACTAGTTTAACAAGACCTTTACCATATATATAAATAATTATAAGAATCATACATAACATGTGTGCAAGCCCTAAACTATGCATGCTTAGTAAATAACTTGCTCATTAAGTTACAGTGATATCTTATGTTTACACTCATAATAATCTGTCTGCAAGGTCTCATTATTCAACCCAGTTTCAATTCTTCTAATAAAGTGGTTGCAATTTGCATTCTATTTCCATAATTGAACACCTATATGTTTGAACAAGTGACTCCATTTTGATTTGCTATATTTTATTTACCTACCAATTTCAACAGGATTTACTGTTTTTTTTCGTATTACACTTGATCTATGTTATTTAGTTAGTCAGATAAAGTAATGTTAATAAAGGTGTTAAGTTTTGTAATTATGATTTTTTTTTATTTGACATAATAATATTAATTTTAATTTTAATAAATGAATTACATATATAATAATTGTTATATAACTTTAAAATATTGATTGACAAAGATACTGTAGACAGTTTTAAGCAAAAATTCCTGTTTATTAGTCAGAAAAAAATGTTTATTTTGTAATTTCCTTGTTTATATTTCACAAATAATGTCTTTAATGAAATTTTAAATAACTTATTGTCTAAGCCAAAATAGATTTTAAGAGGAATATTTTTAGATAAAAAATTACATTTCAAAAGTAAAATTGTAAATATTATTGAAAGTTGTAATGTATCTGAGTAGATGAAATTGCAATGAATGACTAAATTATTATGATATAAACAAACTTACAGGATGATTTAATCTTATTGTCTGCTTTTTATTTGTTTTTTGACGTGCAACCATGGACGCAATATGCTGTGTTTCTTGACTTGCTATAGCATCAACAATCCAATCTCCATTGACTTGAGTTATTTTAAATCCAGGGACATCTTGAAATAGTTTTTCAAGTGTTGGGTATCCTAACCTTTTAAATGGAATCCATTCTCCTTGAAGTTCTCTGTAGTCACCTAAAATATATAATAACAAGCAATATTAGCATTATATATTTTTTTTATAAGCTTTTATTTAAGATTATATGTATATGGTAGAAATATTAGCAACAATCATTAATTATAGTACATTTAGGTCCAAAAACACAAAAACACATTTTCATAAAAACAACATTTTGTATTACTTAAATAGCTTGGTGTGAATTTTAGAAATGTGTTGAATGCCACTTCATTAAATTCACTTCACTTAATATTGAATACAATTAATATCAAAAGAAGTTGATCATAAACTACTCATAAAAGTAAATGAAATTTACTAAAGTTAGTAAATTTAATAAAATTAAAATAACAAATAAATCAGCAAGATATTAAAAAGAGATTATTTAGAAATTTATAAATATTGGAACAGTCTTACATTTCTAAAATGATTATTCATAATATTTATGGACTTATATTAATTACTCTTCACTTGTATCAATAAAATATATACAATTGAACTTACGGTTACATTGTTTTACTGTAAGAGCTCCTTTCACTGAAAGAAGTGTTGCTCTTAGTGCTTGGATTACTTGTTCTTTATCTGCCATTCTCTACTTTCGCTGCAAAATAGTTTAATTGGATCATAGATTTTTGCAATTTTAAATAAAATAATTTTAAACATCATATATATTTTTCTGATTATCTAATTATATTATAATTTGGTACCGTCAATAGTGTATTAAACATGCAGTCGTCAGCACTCTAAGACCGCACTCGAGGCAAGTATTTTCTCACAAACAGTTTACATGTCGAAATAACTCATGAACCGAATTTGTGTCAAGTAACTTCTGAAACAAATTTTTAATTGTGTATAGTGACTGAATTTGTTCTTAAACACTTGGGCAATATTTAAAATCGTGGCAGGAAGTAATAGAAATTTATTGAAGATATTTTAATGTTTCGCCATTACGAAGGCAGTTACTTTATTTTTTATTTCAAAATACAATTTATTGACATTATTCAAACCTATAAATTTAAAGAAAATATATTTAATTCGTTCATGAAATAATTACAGAAAACCTTCCCAGTGTATCGTTCTTAATTTTTTGATATTACAAAAGTTATAAGTACCTACAATTTTTGTATACTTTCAATAGTTACTCAATTTGACAGATAAATCGGAATTGACACTCAACAAGAAATTGGGTCATAGACCATAAATAACTTTCACAACGTTATTTAACTATATACAATTATAATTTTTTAAACAAATAAAAAAAAATGAACTCATAAGTAATTAATATAAAGGCGAGAACATTTGTTTTCAACAAGGGTTTTCCTGCGACGGAGTGGGAGCATTCAACGATAAAAGGAACTTTTTGAGTCGTGACTCGTGTGTCAATGATGGTGTTGATGAAACTTCACTTATTATATAAATTAATGCGTATTATTTGATATAACGTCGAAAATGTTACTTTAATTGTTGCTGCAAAGTCAATTACATATTGGATAAGATAAAAAAAAGAATTACGTTACGCACTACTATCAATTTATGACAGAAATGACCTATGTTTTTAAATATGTCTGCTCTGTTTTCTCATAGTATCATTAAAAATGAGACAGAAATAGTTTAAAAAAAAACTAAAAAACACGCCAAATTAGCTTAAGATAATTAATCCTGTAGACCCTTATCAAGGTAATGAGATTATCTCATCAAATTATTAATTTATTATCGGTCCTTGATATGTCTATACAGTTTGAATCGATCCATTGGAAATGAGACAAAATCGCATTTAAATAATCGGTTACAAGCAAACATACAGGTGAAACTAATAAAAGCGTGTTAAAAAGAGCAAGAAGTGGCTGCTCCTGGTACTTAAGTATACTTCACGCCACTAACAAACGTAACAAATTTCGAAAGTGGTTTCTGGTTCTAGAATATGCATGTGTAAATTTGGTATTGCTAAATATTATGATTTGGTTTGATAAAGTTATTGTAATTAAAAAATATAATATTTGTATTTTCTTACATTTAAAATTGTTATTAAAATTTAACTATTATTATTTATTATTATATAAATAGTGTTACTAATTTTATAATAAAAATTAACGAGGTTATTGATTTTTAAATATTTTAAGAACATGATATTTTTAAATTTGTATATTTTAAAAGTAAAGTAAACTTTTTTTTAAGTGAACAGTATACTAATATTAAGTATATATTAATTAAAAAATAAGATTTTTTTTCGGCATTACCATTACATATTATTTATTCGTCATAATTAATAAATTAAGATTTTCCTTATTGGAATTAATTCTTGACATTTGCCTATATATAAAAAAAAATGCGGTCGGCGTAATTGCCATTTAAATTAATTTATAATTTCATAGATCACGTTTTTTATTTATCTATTATTCTCAATAGTCCTTTATAGGATTCATTAGGTATAACATACTTAAAAAATGCAAAATAAATTCGAAAACAATAAAAGCTGCGGATCCACGTACCTACAAAACATTGAAAAATATATATATATACATTTAAAAATATATATATATTCATTAAAAAATAATATATGTATTATATTCAGACCAAAAAAACACATAATATCAATGTTGTCACCCATTTCCTCGTTTCCGTTAAAACTTTAATATGTTAGCACGTCGACGGTCGGTTACAAGTTTTTAAAATTGCTATCGATGCCATGTTTATGCCATATCGTTATCATGTTCATGTTTATGATATACATGTTCTGTAGAGTAGTGTTCCGAATATAGTGATGAAAAAATATCGCATATCTTTTCTGTAGGTGGATATTTTTTTTCCTACTGTTGAAAGTATTTTGAGCTAATTAAAATAATTTATCATCTTTAACTAATATTTTTGCCCTTTGTTTCAGAAAATATTAAAAAATATTTTAAATATTGATATTTTTTTTTATATATATTTTACTTATTTAAGTTTTAAAATAAAGGGTAAAATAATCTACTCTAAACTTATAGGCTAAACATACATTTTGCTAGATTTGGTCTAGTTCGTGTCAAGGCAAAACTGAAAATCCCATAAAACTATTATTATTTCGTTTTTTTACAAAACAAATATTAATATTTTGTGTATAGTTTCAGTTTTTTTTTGTAATTTAAAATGTGATATGTTATCTTTTTCATTTCAGAAATCAGTCTTTTGATAGTTTACTTTGTGTCCTTATATTGCGCCATTATTACAACACGCCACATGAATTGCGCCATCTTGTTTTGTCTTTTACAAATCACAAACGTCACCTTTCCTTTGGTGAGCAAGGTGTGTTCACGTGAGGTTGTGTGGTCCCCCAGAAAAAGGTCACACAATCCTCAGAATTTCGTGAATTATTCTTGTAAAATATAAAAAAAAAATATAAAATTAACAAAAATCCAAAAAAATAGTAAAATAATTTAAAAAATCAACGGGAATCATTCGCTTTAAGTTAGTGTACGTAAGCGTGCAACGTGGTCTAAGGAATGCGATAGGTAATCGTAAAGAGAAAGTGAAGTAGCTTTTGTACGGTTAATTAATGATTTTTATACGAAGGTCACAATAAAATTACTAAAATGAATCCTGGACCACCAAATTATCCCATGGCTTCGTTGTATGTTGGAGATTTGCACTCCGACATTACCGAGGCCATGTTGTTTGAAAAATTTTCTCCTGCTGGTCCTGTTCTCTCTATTCGCGTATGCAGAGATATGATAACTCGTAGGTCTCTTGGTTATGCTTACGTAAATTTTCAGCAGCCCACTGATGGTAAGTTGAATATTGATTTTTATTCATATTTTTAGTTTACTTTCAAATGTCTTATTTTTTAGACATATCGCAAAAAAAGAATAAATCAGCCATTTTATTGTCAATTCTTAATTGTTACAATATTTATGAAGAAAAATGTAATTGATTAGAATGGCTTATATAATCAATATTTTATCCTTTATGCTAAACTTTCTAAACCTCAAGATACTAGAGCTGGCAACTGGCCTTGATGTATAGTAATTTAAAGAATTAAATTAATTATTTCCTCCCTCATATTTTTCCCTATTGCTTTCTATTATACTTAGTGTACTCAATATAATTATCCCATTACTGAATAAATAATCTTTTACTAATAAGTGTTAATTATATCATTAATTACTACAATATTATTTTTTTTAGAGCCTACTTGAAACTTTCCAGAAACATTATAAAGATAAGACTGTCTGATAAATAATTTGGTGATGACTTAAAGAACAATTTTAGGACAGAGTTTGATTTCAATATTTTAACATCTATTTTTTATGACATTAAAAACATTGTTCTACAATAGTTTGATATGTCGATGTACTTTACATATACTTTGAAGTATCAATTTTATAACATTTTAAATTATTGATCAGATAAGTTTATCTACTTTTATTTTTACATTTATTATTTGCAATGTATGTGCGGTGCAATAATTTTGGGCTATCTGAGATAAAGACTTGAATGTTTCAAAATAGATACCAATATGGAGACATTGTTTTTTTCTTTAATATAAATTATTGTGAAGTAAATATGTAACAATATTATAAGGATTTAAAAATGTATACACTAAAGTGTTTATTATTAGGATGGTAATATATATTTTTTTATTGCCACCACCAAAAAATATTTACAAATATAATGGGATGTATAACAAATAGGTTATCTCACTAAGTTTTATCACTTTATTACATTTGAGATGTATCTGGTGAGTTCTAAATAGGAGATATAATATTATGGCTGATTTTTATTGTCAAATTTAGGCTAGGTCCCATTACTTTTTGGCACAAGTAAAGTTAATTTTTTTATTACAACAAGGTTATTCATATTCAATACCTTTTAGTCTTACATCATATAAAAAAATCTGTAGACATTAATATTTTATATACAATTATTAACCATTATTCAAACACACAGAAAGTTACATACTTCTAATATTAAAACTATGTTTTCACACTAGTTTAATGTGGTTTAATAATAAATATTATAGAAAACCACTCTTTTATTACATTTTATTCTTATAGTATTTGTTATTATTGCAGCCGAAAGAGCTCTAGACACCATGAATTTTGACATGATCAAAGGCAGACCAATTAGAATTATGTGGTCCCAAAGAGATCCATCCCTGCGCAAGTCTGGGGTAGGCAATGTTTTTATTAAAAACCTTGACAAAACCATAGATAACAAGGCTATGTATGATACATTCACAGCTTTTGGAAATATTCTGAGTTGTAAAGTAGCTCAAGATGAAAACGGGGCATCTAAAGGCTATGGTTTTGTTCATTTTGAGACAGAAGAGGCTGCTAATAAGTCTATTGAAAAAGTAAATGGCATGTTGTTAAATGGAAAGAAAGTTTATGTAGGCAGATTCATTCCTCGTAAGGAACGCGAAAAGGAACTGGGAGAAAAGGCTAAATTGTTCACTAATGTTTACGTCAAGAACTTTGGCGAAGATTTCTCGGATGAAATGCTTAGAGATATGTTTGAGAAGTTTGGTAGAATAACTAGCCATAAAGTAATGTATAAAGAGGATGGCTCATCCAGAGGATTTGGCTTTGTAGCCTTTGAAGATCCTGATTGTGCCGAAAGGGCATGTCTTGAGCTAAATGGCAAAGAACTTGTTGAAGGAAAACCTCTATATGTGGGACGTGCTCAGAAAAAGGCTGAGCGCCAAAAAGAATTGAAACGTAAATTTGAGCAATTAAAATCGGAACGTTTAACACGTTATCAAGGAGTTAATCTTTATGTTAAAAATTTGGACGATACTATTGATGATGAGAGACTCCGTAAAGAATTTGCACCATTCGGTACTATAACTTCTGCTAAGGTAATTTATAACTTTGATATGTGTATATCATATTTTTCGATCATAATTTTTATAGAATTCTTTTCATAAAATTTGCATATTTTTTCAGGTCATGTTAGAAGATGGTCGTAGTAAAGGATTTGGATTTGTATGTTTCTCATCCCCTGAAGAAGCAACCAAAGCTGTTACAGAAATGAATGGTAGGATTGTAGGCACTAAACCTCTTTATGTAGCTCTTGCTCAACGTAAAGAGGACCGCAAAGCTCATTTGACATCGCAATACATGCAACGCATGGCAAGCATGAGAATGCAACAGATGGGTCAGATATTCCAACCTGGTAGTGCCGGTGGATACTTTGTGCCATCCATTCCCCCAACACAGAGATTCTATGGCCCAGCCCAAATAGCTCAGATGAGACCTTCACAGAGATGGACGCAGCCACCAGTAAGGCCTAGTACTCAGACTGCTGCATCGGCTTATCCGAACATGCAAGCGCCATTTAGACCCAATCCACGTGGTCCAACTCAAACAGCAATGCGTACTTCACTCGGAGCTAGACCAATTACAGGTCAACAAGGAGTTGCTGCTGCTCCATCTATTCGTGCTCCACTCGTCCCTAGTGGTCGCACGGCAGGTTACAAATATACATCTAACATGCGCAATCCACCAGTTCCACAACCAGCTGTGCACATTCAAGGGCAAGAGCCATTGACATCTACCATGTTGGCTGCTGCCCCACTTCAAGAACAAAAACAAATGCTTGGTGAACGTCTATTCCCTCTAATTCAAAGAATGCACCCTGATCTAGCAGGAAAAATAACTGGAATGCTGCTGGAAATAGATAACTCTGAACTTTTACATATGTTAGAGCATGGAGAGTCTCTGAAGGCAAAGGTTGATGAGGCTGTTGCTGTTTTGCAAGCTCACCAAGCTAAACAGCAAGCCACTAAGAAGGATTAAGTTATTTTGACATGACGGACCTTTTTTGCTATATTCTTAATATTTTTTGTTAAAACATCTTTTATATGTATTAGTAAGTGTCCCGGTCAAAAAAAAATATTATAATAAAAATTGAAAAAAACAAAAAATGTAGATTGCACTTTTCCAAAATATATAACGTATTATAATACGGGGAGTGCACATCTGCAACAAAAATAAGGAACTATCACATTTCTATGTATGAAACAGTTATGCTAATAAGCATTTTGACTTTCTATATTGACCAAGAAGTTGATTTAAGTTAGTCTTTATCTTTTCTTTATATTCTTCTCCTAGAAAGGAGTTTGCTTTTGTTCTTGCAATTTTCTGTCTTTCTTATTTTTGTCATCAGTTATACATTGGCTATACCTTGTATTGAAAACTTGGTCCCCAATGCGACTGGTTTTAATTTGTACTATGTTACATATTATATTCAGAAATATTCATAATATTCAATGTTGTTTTATTTTATTTATCATCCAAATACACCAAGAACAATAATATTTTTAAAATCTTAATAATCTTAAAATTCTAAGAAAATAAGCTATTTTATTTATAATTTGTGTTTTTTACGCACGTGTGTTAAAAATAAAAATCTAGGTTACTATGACAAAAAAATTTTAATCTCTACTAATTCAGAAATAGATATTGCTACAGGTATTTGTACACATTTACTATATTAACGAATTCTATGACAAAACTAAGTTCGAATCTTATCGAAAAAAGCGAATTATTACTAGACTTATAGATTCACTAATCACTCCTATTGCGTCTCGTTACTCCTCTCGTCGTTTGGGAATCAATTTTTTGAGGCAACATCACAGGAAACCACTTGACCAATTTTAACCAAAATTGGCACACATGTCAAGGACGTAACTGGGCTTGTTCTCCAAAAAACATAAAAAAAATATTGTTTCGTTTTAAAGATATAGTCAAAAAACTGAATCTCCAATCGACTTAAGATAACAGTTTCTAGATCTCGACAGAGGTCGCTGTGTATGTCCGTCGTATTTCTGAATCGCGGCATCGCACACAAAAATGTTGTAATCATAGTAAATTTGCTTGTTATAAGAATATCTTATTAAATATCTAGCCGAGTTTTGCCCTAAAATAGATATAAAAATTAAAAATCGTCTGACGCCATTTTGTTCATGTTCATTTGGTCTTTTTAATATCAATATCTACAGTTTATAATACATAACTGTTTCGACTTTCGAATTAATTGAGCGGAGCGTATCATTAATTATTATTTTTGTATTGCTTATAAATTTGCCTAAACATATGGCTTCAACGCTCTACTTTTTTCAGCTAATAGTTCAAATAAATATTTCATATAGATATCTAATAGGTAGATAGCAATACTTTTTCCCAATCAAGAAGTGTTTTATTACCAAATACTTGGATAAATCATTTTAAAGCATCCTTTATCTAAGGCCAATCAAATATAGTAATAAATTAAATATAATTGTGTAATAAACGATTTTAAAACAATGGTATCTATTATTAGGTTGCAAAAGTGTAGGTAACAACACGTTTATTCAACATTATGTAAGAAATTATTAAGCAATTAATGTAATTTTACACCTCAGTATTCAATGGTCTATTCGATTCTCCTAATTATTAATTTATGCTTTATAATTATGTTTACGTACGCCGTTTTAGTAACAAAAACTCTATAAAATCTAAATACTGAAGTGTTTTTAACTTATAAATAAATATTTTTAAATATATTAATATTATTATATATAGCATTTATAAATTATCTATATAGATATTTAGAGATAATATAAAATATTATGTAACTAGGACTGATATTAAAACAGGAAATGTGGAATAAAAATATTTCTTATCACGAAAGTATCTACTTCCGGTTGAGTGTCGGCTTGGGATCCCCGACTTCCCAAGTTACCGTAGGTACGTCCGTCTTCCAAGGGCCATTGATAGCTTCTTTCATCTTTACACGTTTACAGCAATGCCGCCTGGGAAATCGCCATCTTTAAATGTATAAGAGCTAGATTAGAGACTCTTACAAAAAGCTCCAACTCTATTGACAGCGCCAGATGTAGGTATTTCAGCGGATGATGCAATAGGTAGGTAGGTAGGACCTATAACTATAGAGTACATAATTAAAGATATATTTTTAAAGCAATATTTATTCAAAGAAGAGCGACTGTATTCAAAATAACAAATACCATATTAATTAAAACTAATAAAACCGACTACTTTACCGACTACTCTAAATATAGGTAATAATAGGTTGCAGCTTCTGGTATCCAGAGTTAGGCTTTGGTAGACCAGGTTTTGGAAAACTACAGTAGATACCTATGGTTGTAGCTTATGGTTAAACTTAAGATATTTACCAAAAGCCTAAACATATAGAATACCTACTTTTGAATAGGGAGAAAGCTTAAATGTTTACAACTCTTTGACTTATTTTAATAAAATAATAAATACGCTGGATTCAGATGTCATTAAGTTACATTTTAACCTATCAGATTTCACACCTACTTTCACTGGGAAATGTAGACCTACTCTCGTGTTTACGAGAAGTGAAAAAAACTGTTAAAAATAAATAATATATTTTGATGATGATGATGTTATGATGAAACAATGCTGCAGCAACCCTATGACCTGGCGTATGCAACGTCCCTGATGCTCGGAGACTGCAGTATTCTTTCGGTGAACAAAATGGAAAAGAAATAAAAAGTCTAAAAGAATATTATAATATTATTGTGCAACATTTTTTTTTGTGATGTGCATTTGCCGCAACTACAAGCAGCATATTGTCATTAATCACTTTCTTTATTACAGAGCTCAAAAGAAGCAGTATAATGTTTGAAAATATCTATGAACATGTTAAGTTTATTTATTTTCTTATAAATATAGAATGAAAAGTAGAGCGGGCAGGTATTCGAATTTCGAACCCGCGACTACTGGTTACGGGACGGTTTACCAGTAGTCGCAGGTTCGAATCCCTGCCCGTTCAATTGCTATCTGTTCTTATTAATTATAACAAAATATATTTTTTTAATTTAAAAGATGAACATTTTGCGCTATGAAAATGGTTAGCTCCGTCCAAAAATCATGCCCACAAGACCAATAAGCATTTTTGAGAACTATGACATGTTTGTTGTGTGTTTGAGCTTGAACCACATCCGGAATGTCGAATTTGACTCAGGAAATGTTTTTTAATCAACATTTAGTTCAAACTAATTTTAAAGTGGGACTCCTGCCAGAGGAAGAGATGGTCAGTTTATCTTCTCAGTGCATGACAACTTAATTCCAATGTCAGAAGTCATGTCGATATCGGTTGCACCCGAAATATTATATGTATCCGAAATGTTATATAAGAACTTTGAATCACTGTAAAAACTTTGTAAAGGAGTATAGGTACAACATTTTAGTAACGGCGGTCAGTGCGTCAGTTACCCCCCATTTAGACGCTTTAACATCCATAAGCTTTCAAAGAGTAGTAGGTTTCCATTGTATAGTCTACTCAATGGGAAACATTCTATGGATACATTTTTATTTCTTCATCACAGATATCAACTGCAAGCGAGAATACAAGAAACCTCGTATCCGTGAAAGTAATAGTGGTTGCTGTTAAGTTTCAACCCCTCTGCTCAAGGAGCACAAAATTTTAAGCAATATAAATTTAATCTTCAAGCTAATTTAATTAGATTTATAGTCTATATTACTTATTATGATAATAATATTATAGTTTTGAGGTTTAATAAGGATTTTATTTATTATAAATTTAGATAAGTGACTTGAAAATTAATATTGAATTGTTTGCTCTTAAAAATATAAATTATTAATAATTTAATCATGATCTTTGCACATACTCTGTCTTTATGTGTTACAATTATACAAATTCCTAATAACTATGACTATTATTTTATTGTTAAAAAAATAGTTTATTGTTTAGATTATAATGAAGATATATTTTCTATAAATTTTACATTGTTTTTTGATTTTCATCTACTTACTTCTTTTTTATCTACTTACATTTGTTATATTAAATATGAATCTGTATCAACCAATAATCCGATATACTCTGTGAGTGTGATCTAGCGAAATTTCTGAATTTTATAAATCCCCGTGTTGCACATAAAACCGTTCTTCAAAATAATATAGAAGAACTTAGAATGGAGGACAATAAAATTAGTCAATCGGAAGAATTTCAAAAATTAAGTGAAGAGAAAAATCCTAAAAAGAAAAATAAGAATAAAAAAAAACGTATTATTGGAGATGGTGATAATGGTGGTTCCCAATCAGCGGATGGACTTGCGCTGTCTAATCTAAAAGATATCCCACAAAATATATCTTTGAAGGACCTAAAAACAGCTATGGAAGTTCTTAATTTGCAACAAAAACCGGCTAAAACCACCGAAGAAGCTTTGCATAAGTCGTATCAATTTTGGTCTACTCAACCGGTACCGAAAATGTGTGAAAAAGTCAGAACCAATGAACCAATCGAACCTCCGAAGTCCACTGAAGAAATTCGTTCGGAACCATATTCATTACCTGATGGTTTTCATTGGGATACTCTTAACTTAAATGAACCTTTGGTTTTAAAAGAATTGTATACATTATTGAATGAAAACTACGTAGAAGACGATGACTGTATGTTTCGATTTGACTATCAAACTGATTTTCTCAAATGGGCGCTTCAACCTCCTGGTTGGAGAATGGATTGGCATTGTGGAGTTCGTGTGGCTAAATCTGGTAGATTAGTTGGTTTTATATCTGCTATACCTGCAACACTAAGAATTTATACCCAAATGCAAACTGTTGTTGAAATTAACTTTCTATGTGTACATAAGAAACTTCGTGCAAAACGTGTTGCTCCAGTGTTAATAAGAGAAATTACCCGTAGAGTTAATTTAACAGGAATATTTCAAGGAGTATATACAGCTGGAATAGTTTTGCCAACCCCTATTGCTACTTGTCGATACTGGCATAGGTCTTTAAATCCTAAAAAATTAATTGATGTAAAATTTAGCCATCTATCTAGAAATATGACAATGCAAAGAACCCTTAAATTATTTAAATTGCCTGACTCACCAAAGACACCAGGTTTTCGTAAAATGGAGGAAAAAGATTCTGAAAAAGTTGTAAAACTTTTGAATGACTATTTACAAAAATTTGATTTAGTGCCAATATTCTCGGAAGAAGAATTCAAACATTGGTTTATACCCCAAGGTGGTATTATAGATGGTTTTGTTGTGGAAGCACCTGATGGTACGATTACAGATTTTGTAAGTTATTATACATTACCATCCACAGTTGTCTATCATCCTGTTCACAAGACAATAAAAGCAGCATACTCCTTCTACAATGTATCTACTAAAACCCCATGGGTTGATTTAATGCTTGATGCATTAATTACTGCTAAAAACAATGGATTTGATGTGTTCAATGCTTTAGACCTCATGGACAATAAAGAATTCTTAGAGCCTCTTAAATTTGGTATTGGTGATGGAAATCTACAGTTCTATTTATATAATTGGAGATGTCCAAGTCTTACTCCAAATAAAATTGGCTTAGTTCTGCAATAAAATTAATATTAATTTACAATCATACATTTCTTTTCTATTTTACACAATGCATGTAGTATTTGTTTATTTTGAACTATAGCTATAGAAAAGGTGTAATAAATTCTATAACAAAAAATAATTATTTATTTCATTATATTTTTATATTAGTAATATATATTGCAAGAAATGAGTACTTTGACTTTACTTTAGTACATAGAATTATGCACTTGTGCATGCAGATTAATATTAAGTATGGAATTACATTTTACATGTGTCATCTATGAAATAAATAAACACTTTATGTGAAATTCAACAGTTTTATTAATTCCTGTACGGCTGGAACATTCATTGTAATTTGTTGCTATCCATATTACTTTAATTATTACAAATTTGTGTTACGAAAATTCGAAATTTATATTAATATATTCCAACATCCACAAATTATGACTTATTAAGTATTTTAAGGTATCATGTTATTTATTTATAACGATTTATCCAATTTAATTATGCCAAGGTCATAAGCAGCTAACTGATCAATGTGAATGTGATATCGAAACCTATGATCTAAACATTCCCCCATTCCATAAATGAGGAAATTATATATAAAAACCGGCTAAGTGCGAGTCGGGCTCTCGCAATTAGGGTTCCGTACTATCATACATATATGTATATAAAAGACGACCAAACAATCAATTGTTGTAAGGGAGCCACCTTTTATTTAGATTTCATTACTTCTTTTCAAAACGAATGACTATTTAACCTAATATTTTGTGAATATTTCAAGGGCCTGCCTGTTGCCGTTATTATAAACGTTTGTTGTGTGGGAGTCCCTTAAAAAAATTTAATCATTTTGGTTTTAGTATTTGTACAACAAAGCAACAAAAATACATCATCTCTAAAAATTTCATCTGTCTAGCTATCGCTTATCACGGATTATGAGATACTGCCTCGAGACAGACGGATAGCGCAGTATTGGTATTGCCGTTGTTACCTCTTGGGTACGGAACCCTAAAAAAAATAAAATAAAAAAAAAACATGTGCTCTCCATATTCTCTGAGTATTTGCCTTTAATTTTTGTTAATTCTTTTCTCTTACTCATAAAAGCTGTACTTGGTTCCAATTAGTTCGAAATACTCTGTTTCATAAGTCACAACAATAAAATTATACCTTCTACAAAACACAATATTATAATGCTATTACCCAATTTACCGACCACTAGGTCGACTAGGGCACTAATATAACATTGTGAGAAAGCTTTTAGTGAGTTATTGCTCCTATCGCTTCAATAGCAGACCCATTATTGTGTCTTCTTTACTATCCAATCTATAGCGCACTATATGACCCAAAAAAAACGCAAGTAAAAGTTTAAAAGTATAAAAGTCTACCAAAGACATAAGAAAACATGCTCACTAACGGCCCTCTCACAATGCGATATTAGTGCTGGTTAACCTAGCGCTTACTGATTTGGATAATGAAACGGCTGCTTAATGGTATTAACAAACTTATATAATTTGGACGTAGGTAATACGCATATTAGTGAGGTTAATCTACATAAAGTCTTGTGTTCATCATTGTAGTTGTCGTCTATACATATAATAAAATTGGCACTAATCGATTTCGGTACATGAAAAATATAAAAAAAAAACATATTGGTTAGTCTTTATAAAAGCAAGAGAAGCAAAAACCATGGTTTTTCATTTTGTGCACGCTAATCTCAGAAATGGCACAACCAATTTAAATGCAGTTTATAGGAATCAGGAATATATTGTCACAGTCTTAACATATAGTGTTTATTTTTTTTAAAGCGGTTAAGAATTAAAAAAGTTATGTTAACCTATACATTTAATAATTCTTTAGAGGAGTAGTCGTCTCCCTACATTGAAAATATTAAAAAGACATATAGCAAGGATTAAAAGGGAGAACTAAAAGATGTAACATTTTAGAATTTTTTGTCTGTTTATTTGTTTTTCTTTTAGTTGTGCACGCAACACGAAAAAAATATATGGCGAATGTAATTTTTTTTTACACATGAAAATTGAGCGTCACACAATGTTTTTTCATTTTGTCATTACAAATAACCCTGTATAAGTCTGTATGTTTGTGCACGCTAATCTCGGAAACGGATTAACCGGTTTGGATGCAGTTTTCGGGAATATATTGATATGGGCTTCTCTGTATATTTAATGTTTCTTTTTGTTTAAATCGGTTAATAAATAAAGAATTTAAAAATCTCTTATTTTCGTACCATTGTGGTAAGACATTTTATCAAAGTTGAAATATTGGTTCTTCCCTTAGGGAATAATAATATCCTTTTCAATAAAAAATTACGATATTGGACTATCAATTGGTTTACTTTATCCATATTTAGAATAGTTTTATGGAATTAGAAAGTTTAAGGCAAAATATAAAGTATTATTTACTCTTTCCTATTAAATTAATAACAAAATATAAAACTATATTATTATTACTATTATACTTACGATTTATTTGATAACAATGTTATCAAATAAATATTAGACCTAAATAATGAGAATCTTGTGAATAAAGTAAGTAAAAAAAGTTGTCAAGATTTGACATCTGACATGTTACCATATTTTGACATTTCTTTTTGTATTGTGAGTGTAACCCTGTGGTTAGTGAATTTTTATAAATCCTAAAATATTTAAAGTATCACGGTTTATTTGTTTGTATATATTTATGATTTAGATATATCTAGTGACAAAGTTAATCTTATAAGTAATATTTTACATTGTATTTCAATAAATATAGTTTTTATTTTTAGGTAAAGTGGGGTTATTGCAATCATGGGTAAGGGTAATAATATGATTCCAAATGGCCATTTCCATAAGGATTGGCAAAGATTTGTAAAGACGTGGTTTAACCAACCGGCTAGAAAGCACCGAAGAAAACAAAACAGAATTAAGAAGGCCAAAGCGATCGCTCCACGTCCTGCGGCAGGACCTTTGAGACCGGTAGTTCGCTGCCCTACCGTTCGTTACCATACTAAAGTCCGGGCCGGCCGGGGCTTCACTCTTCGGGAAATCAGGGTAATTTCATGAATTTACAAATGTTAATTGGTTGTTTTTATATTTATTTTATTGTTGTTGAATTTGATTTATTCCTTAAAACGACATATCTTACATAAAAGCCAGAATTACTAATACACATCAATTACCGTGTTCTCTTCTTCTGTCTCTCTTTTTTAGACATAAGAAAGACTGGCAAAAAACTAAAGCAAAATAATACTTATAACAGATGGAATTTAATTAAGAAAACTTTTAAAGTTATATACATACTATATTTAATATTCATAACAGTTTTTTCATAAATTTGGCAATGAAATACACATTTTCTATATTTGCATATATTCCTATTTAAAAAATTGATGTAATCCTTATGTATATTTATTATTTTTTAGGCTTCAGGTTTGAATCCAGCATTCGCTCGCACTATTGGCATTTCTGTGGACCCGAGGAGACGTAACAAGTCTGTGGAATCTCTACAGATTAACGTACAGAGATTAAAGGAATACCGTGCACGTCTTATCCTCTTCCCTAAGGGTAAAAAGGTAGGTTAAAAATTAAATAATGACTATTTATGTTTACTGTTTTGTAATATTTTATACATTTCTTTACAAAATTAAAGTTCATTATTTAACATTTAATTAATCAGTGAAATTTAATTGGTTCTTCAGGTTTTGAAGGGTGAGGCTAATGAGGAGGAACGCAAACTAGCCACACAACTCCGTGGTCCTCTGATGCCAGTCCAACAACCTGCACCTAAATCTAGTGCTCGTGTCATCACCGAAGAAGAGAAAGATTTCAAAGCCTATCAATACCTACGAGGCGTAAGTTCACAATAATTATAATATTTGTATTTGAAAACCATTTGTATACTTAAATTGATTTCTTTGGCTATAATTTGATTATTCTCCATGTAAAAATTCTTAAGCAGTGCAAATTATAAGAATCAATTGTTTTAATCATCATATCTTCTTTCTTTTAGGCTCGTTCCATTGCCAAGCTGGTTGGCATCCGTGCTAAGAGGATTAAGGATGCTGCAGAAAATCCTGACGATGTAACTAAGGCCCCTACAGCTGTCAAGGAAGTTAAAGCTAAAAAGTGAATAAATAAGAATATTCTTTAGTATTTGTTTTTATTTCATGCCTCTCTTAACCTCCATTATTATACACTTTAAACTGATGCAAAAAGATTTAATTAATGATCACTTGCAAAAAATAATATAGTAACTTGCATTGTTAACAACTTTGGATATGATAAAATGATATACACACACTACATGATATGATCAAATGATATACATACACTATATGTTAAATATAAACAAAATATACTACCGATTTAGTATTTATATTAATTAATAGTTGTTAACATGGGAAAAAAACCATTAAATAACAATTTGACATTAATAAATAATTGTCACAGTAAAGTCATTTATGTACCAAAAAAAACAATTAATTAGAATTTATTTTTTTAAGCATTATATTTAAATGAACACCGTTTCGACTTTTGCAATCTTCTAAGAGAATATAGAAATTAAAAAATTTCGAATAATTATCGGATTTCGGTAAAGATTTTCTTTTAATTGACGTAGCATATTTGGTCTATGGGTTGTTTGGTTTTAAAAACCCCATAGAAAAAAATCTACTGGGGTCTGGGGATAGATGAGGGCTTTTGGGTGGCCATGGGATGTCGCCTAGTCTGGAAATTACGATTGTAGCCAATAAATTGCATCGGTACCAAGAACTCATCATAATTAATAGTACAGATTATATATACAGGCTAGATTTATATGTTAACGAATTCTTGACCCTTAGGTCCCTGTACGAGCTAGAATCATTGTTTGGTATATGGCATACCAATACTTTAAATGTGACTAATATATAATTTTGATATAAACTAACAGGCAGGTTAAAATTTTAGATTATGTACTATTTGAAACCAGAACATTTTTTTAATATACATAACTATAGGAGATCTGAATATTTTATATCTAAAACAATATATGATTTAAATAATGTTTTAGTTTTCGCTTTTAGACTATCTTACTTAGTTATCTTGCCGAGTTTGCTAATATAGATATTATTATACATATTTTGTTTCAATGAGTAAGAAATTTATAGACATTTTAGAATGAAGCTTACACTAAAAGTGAAATTAGTAATACCTTTGTTTAGTTATCTGACCATGATACAAAGAATATCCAATAAATCATATTTTTAGAAATAGTAATCAATATTTTTTTTAATAATCGGTTTTATAAAATAGTTAAGTAATGTGGTTGAAGAACAAGTATGAATATTATGAGGTTTAAATCTTCATTTTTTTATGAAAAATAAATGGTTTTTACATTGATAAAAATAAATTAGAGGCTTTGAATAATTTTAGTTATTAGAGTTTTTCTCTTTATTTTTTTTATGGCACTCCTTTAGTTTCAGAAAATATTGTGGTAATTAGATTTTTTAATAACTGGCTATTCATAATTGTAAGAAGGAAATGATTGAAGCAGCCATTGTTTTAAAAGTTAAAAATATAAATATATTTATACAATAAAATATATTTTAATAGACTTTTGAGGTAAAAGACATTAATAAAATAGTAATGATACTAAATGTGAAATATATTGCTGTTTTAGCTGATGAGAATCACTAGCTATAAAAACATAGCTAGTAGTTCTAGTATTTAATATTTTGAATGAAATATTTTATTTTTAAAGTTTTGAATGTATCATATTATTTATTATTTTATTAAATTTGATAGTGGCACAGTTTTTACTTATTATATCATTTATTTAGAAAAATGTTCCTCATGATACTTAATATTCTTTGAATATTGACAAATGCAAGGATCATAAGAAAAAACTTCTTAATTGCATTATATTTATATTTCCCAGACATGAAAAATAATGACAATTATTTATTTGAATAGTATAAAGTACAAAATATTTTTTATTACAAATATTTATTTTCTTAGCTCTTCAGAAGATATTCCATATTTCTTTTTTAATGTGTCTAATTCTTCTTGTTTCTTTTCAAAATCCATACCCTTAAATGCTTTATTAGATCTGTAGTAGAGTACAACTAAATATCTATTACACACATTAAATCCAGATAAATGGTCACATGCATTTTTGGCATCAAATATATCTTCATATACTACAAATGCTGTTCCCCTTGTTTCAGGAGTATTTCCACTGCAAAACAAAAAACCAACTATAAATGTTTATACTAATCAACTAAAGGTTTAAATGGTGTTAGCTATACTGTCACAGCACGAAAGTAAAGTTATTTTTTTTTTTTTTTAATATATTCAGTAGAAACAAATGCATTTTACATATACACCTAGTTATTTATTTATACAATTATTATACTGTTACTAAAGTAGATATAATTTTTATACTAAATAGCTTTATATAAATATATTAAACTTACACTCTTATTTGTCGAATAGCTCCATATTTGCCAAATATGTCATACATTTCTTCAGCTGAAATTTTGTAGGGTAAATTTCTTATATATAATATCCGGTTTACCTCTGGTGGTAACCTTACCTGAAACAAATAAAAGTGTATATGATAAACGTTCATTTATTTATTATTACAATACAATAAATAAGTAATATTGGTATAACTTACATTTGCCCGTCTTTGTAGAGCTAGTGCCATAATGTATTCTTTATTAACAATTTGCTTGAGTTTTCTGGTTTCACCCGGTATATAAAAGCTTTATCTGTTGTGTTTTATAGTGTTTAAAGTCGCCTATTTTTGGATATTTTTGTGAAAAATGCTTCCTTACTTTACGGATTACAAACACTACGAATTTTCAATTTTGACATTTGACAGTTGGTAACAGACTAACATAACATCAAAATATAGAGTGATAGACTGCAATGCACAGACTGCATTTTAGTGCAATATACACAATAAATTATGTTACATTCTGGACCCCTAGTACGAGTTTTGACGTTACGAAAACTATGACAGTTTACCAAATAGTAAAATCGAAACACATAATTATTAAACACTCTATGCATCAAAATATATTAAAATAATTATAAAGTCTGTTAAAAATTGTATTATTTAAGATAAAGATCCTAAATAACTAAAGATAAATATTTTTTTATACAAATTATCTTAAATATTTCAATAAATCTTGTTTCCTAGAGCGTATAATAAATATATATTCCGATTATATTATTTGGTAAACTGTCATAGTTTTCGTAACGTCAAAACTCGTACTAGGGGTGTTGATAGTAAATAGTTTTTTCTGTATTATAAAAGAATGGGAATGTAAATTATTTTCATGAGAGCAAATTAATCTTCATACGTTTTTATATCTACGTTCTGCTAAATAATACAATCGATGATTTAGTTGCAATTTTATATTAAAAATAAAAATAGATTCCTATAACAAAGCAGAGTCCAAAAGACAACCATAGTAGCTAAAAAATGAAGAGGGAATGAAAATCTTTTGTTTTACAAAAAAAATTACTCTCAAATCCAAACTACGTATCACATAGGTTCTGGATGTTCTGGCCCGGATGTTTTCAGAGATATACTTATAATACCATCATTTTAATAATTGAAAAAATATTACTTACTATTTTGCGGAATGGCTGAATAATTTATTTTTAAAATAACCATTTAATGGCACTTATATATTTATATAATTGATGACGATAGCACATGAAACCCGAGTTTTAAACTAGAACTGAGACTATTTTAAGACAAGTGGTAACGGTCTGACCGCGTTGCGGCAATTATTACGTTTTTAGGCTTACGTTAGACTTCGAAAATTCCTATCATAACAGTACCATTAAGTAGTACATATTTTATGTAAATATTTTCGTTTCGTTTGTGCAACGTTCTTGCAACATAAGTTGCCTACAGATATTAATAGAGAAGCTAATGTTTGGTAACAGCAAGCTTAAGGATTACATATTTTTGTATTTCAACATACAAAATAATACGTTAGAGGTGCTAGTTTTAAATTTTTACAGCCAGTTTAAAGCAGTCGGCAAGTAAAGAATAAGAGAAAATATTTTAAAGCTTAACAAGAATAAATCTAATAATATTTATTCCATTTTGAACTAAGAAAAAAAACCACATCAACCTGTTTATCAAGTTTAATTTCACATTTTTTATTTATACATTCAATTTCACAAAATACAATTATTAACATAGATTATACATATGTTGATTATTGTTATTGATTAGCAGTTTTTATGGACTATTTCCGTATCAATATCCAATGGTCTAATGGAACGTCTTCTATGCAACATAATAACACTGGCCACCAATAGCAGCAGAAGAGTAACTGAGAATCCACATAATGCGAATACTCCACCTCGAAGCTGACTTTCATCTAAAACAAATATCTATGTCAAATTATATAATTATGCATATTTCCATAGAAGTAATATATCAAGTAAACAATACCATTTGATGTTATTTTTTCTGTATGCTCTTTTACTGAAATCATATTGGCAAGACGTGGCAAATATTGAAGCCAAAATCCGATATCTTTATTAGTCTTGAATTGGTTACAATTTGGAATGTCTTCGTTGCAAATTTCGTGTATGTATGAATCTCCCACCAAATATCGTGGCCATTTTCTTTGATTGTCAGGGGATCTTAACAAAATTAGTAACTAAATCATTTTTTTTATAAAATAACATCTATAAGATTTTAAAACTTAACCTAGAAGTAAACAAATATATAACGGTGAGAGTGAATAGAAGCGAGAAAAGAAAAAGATTTTGAAAAACTTTAAAACAATGGTAAAAAGTTTATAAGCCTATACTCGTCTAACAACACAGACGTCAGATGAGTTGGTAGACATTTGTCAAAATCGATTTAGTAGCGACTAGCGTAGATAAATCAGAGTAGCGTTGTGACGCTGGAGTGCAACAACCATACACAGATACCTATACACATGTATATCTATGTTTATATATATATTACAAAAGGCGAACTGAATAGCTAATGGCTTTCTCTCCTAGTTAACCTCTGTGTATGGCTAGAAATTGTGGTATTTTTTTAAAAATAACATCTATACAAACCCAAACTTCGCGAAACTCGAAACAAATTTTCGAAATTGCAAGGATATCCGTTTTTCTATTTGTGACGCCGCCCGCCGAGCTACTTGACGCATCAGAGCATCCCCAAGCAGTGCTAACAGTTCGGCACCGTTTGTTGCGCCTAAAGTGTAACGTATGTTGTGTATATTCGAAAAAATACGTTTATTAACTTATTTATTACCTACCAACCTGTGAAATTAAGTCGTGAGCCGCGTAGGTTCACAAAATTGGGCTGTAAATAATGGTAGACATATAATTGTGAAACTTTTCGGGCTAGTTTCGCAGCCAAGAGGGTACACCCTGCACCCCATTTAGCTGATGTCTCCATTCTTGCTAAGTCTTCCAACATTCCAACACTGTCCCTTTCGCTATCTTTGCGTGTTTTAGAACCTAGAAATTCCCATAAAATTGCTTGCGATAGCTAAAAAATAGTAAAAAAGGTTAAAAAAAAGGGGTAAAAATATAAAAGACACATATTTTGTACCACTAAATAGGGAAGACATTTTATGCCTTCAAAATATGATTACAATGGATTCATTTTCTAGGCGATTCAGTGACAGCACACCTAACGTATCTGAAATGACTGTTGAAATAGCATTATTGAGTATTAATTTCGAATCTCCTCTTAGGAAGTCTTCGTATTTATCTGCGAAAATAAAAAACTCATTTTAAAACAACATTACGATAGTATGTTTTTGATATGGAAGGCAGTCCAACTAACCCAAACTAATGGCCTCCAGGTTCGTAGTTCCTATTAATACATCTAAATTCATATTCTTTGATCCATTTGAGAAGAAGGCCATCGAAAAAGGACTGTGTAAATATCGTTCTGATTCTGGTAAGAAGTCTTCTGGAATAGGTTCTATTAAATCAGTCCAATTATTCTGCAAAATAACTTAACTTTCATAGAAAATATAAACGTAAGTTTCAAAAAAATTATTCCAAAGATAATATAATATAGGGTACCGAAATAAGGGTCAAAAAATCTGAAACAGGACGAGATCTTAGACAGTGAAGACTTTTTTCTGGCGGTTCACTAGGACATCCCAATGATTTCACAACGAATTCTGATACTTTGTCAGTTTTTGTAGTGTGTCGGTGCTTATCTATGGTAGTATCAATAGCTCTCCATATGTTTGTTGGGGACATTATTACTGCTCGGTGAAATAGACCTGTGTTTCGATGTATAAAAATATAAACATTAAAAAATAAACCGGAAGAAACATGGCAACTGAATATGATGATTTGATCATGAAAATGATGATATTGCGGATATGTTACGTATAACTAAAAAAGATTAAAATAATGTTTTTATATAATGCATTTAATCTATGAAACTTTCACATAAATGATCCCTTACCAAATTCTATTGTTACCTTTTGTACGTGGTGATCCAATATGAAGAAGAACACTGTCTGCTCCAGCCGAATGCCCAGCTAATGTTATGGAATTGGGATCTCCACCGAATGCAGCAATATTATCTCGTACCCAAAGTAATGCTAAATATTGATCAAGAAGAGCTAGGTTTCCACGAGCTGTTATAGTTTTTAATGTAAAAAAGGCTAAAATACTAAGTCTGAAAGCTACAGTAATGACCACAAGACCCTCCGCAGCTAATTCTTCACACGGCAGAGTTATCCCTCCTTTGTTCCACGACTCACTATATAGTATAAGTATAACTGGATATAGGTTTGCATCTACTCGCTTTCTAAAAACAGTTTAAAGTTTAGAATTATATTTTTATTACCCTATTAAGAAGATCTTTGAAAATATGTATGTATAAATATTACTATATATATATACTATGTTAAGCTTATTTTAAAATTTAATACGAAACGAAAAATATAGGTATGATATAAAGGATAAAGACAAAAATACATATACATATAAGGGATAAAAATGACCATACGTAGAATGCTTAATTCACGTTGTTCACGTATGTTGAATTCTGCTCCATAAATGGGTCAATAGCTATAATTCTAGAAGGTACTTCGAAATGCAAAAAATAATAATCATATGACTAACCCGTGGAGTCCATATATTCAGATAAAGGCAGTCTTCACTAAAAGTAGTGGCATCATTGCCAGGGTGTGGACAACGTGGTGGCATTCGATGAGCGAATAAAGTTCTTTTCCATCCTGGATGTTTTTCTGGAGGCTAAATAAAAGTATATAAAAAGTAACTCAGAAAAAAAAAGGGCAAAATTAAATGCCTTATAAATTTGGTTTTAAGGCCAAAAGTAAAGTATATACATAGAAAACTAACATTACTTTAGGGATTTCGGGATAATTATTATTTTTACTGAAGTGTAATTTTATGTTTGACCCGGAAAGTGGTGCTCTAAGCTGGTTCTATGTAATGATTTTTGATACATGGAAATAAGAGATAATATAAAATTATATTAATGTAAGAAAGAAACAAGTAAGTAAGCAAGAGGAATTGGAGAAATGTAATATCATTTGCATATTACCTACGCACCTCTTCTCCTTCTCTATTTGAACCGTTATTATTGTATACGTTTCGTTTTCGCATAAACGTTTTTTTTTGGGGCAACCTGAGCTTCGCCCTTAATAAAAAAAATGCTCTCTGTACACTTTGAACTGCCAGACACATTTTTGTTTGTGATTAATTTTCAATCAAATCTTTTTAGAAAATTGTCGGACGATGTTATCAATGAAACCCTTAGATAACACTATTTATTAATGAATAAAATATAGAATAAAAATAAAAGATGAAAACCAATAACGAAATAGTACCTACTGTGTTCTGGCGACAATAGAACTACCAAATAAAGCAAAGACCTAATCAGGTAACTATCACTAGGTACAAAATACCATTTCATCTAAATTGGTAAAGCTGTTTAAAGGAATGACAAACACAGGCACACATTAATTTTATATAGGTGTACCCTTTAAGAGAATAATAAAACAGAACTTACAGAAAATCTTAATCTTCCGATTGGCGGTAACGCGTAAGGAATACCAAAAAATACTTCGACAGGGATAAGCGAATTTTCTGTGTACATTTTAATCTAAAATATTATTATTAAATTGTTACATTCATTCAATAATTGTTACATTATGAAAGAAGTGAATTTATATAATAGTACAGCAAAATTTTTCTTACCCCTACAACACGACCTATCGGCAAATTTGCAACCGGTTCTTGAGCTATTACCACACTAAACATTCCTAAACAAAACAAAATTCTTCGTAAGTACATTCTATTAATGTTTGTAAATTTCCTCGCAACAAAACTGATAGATATTGGACTACCAAATGTCTAAAGCCATGTGTGTATGAGTTCAACCTGATCTGTGTTTAGTGAACATTGTACACAATGCAAATTACGAGTACAATGATTGTGCCATCGCGCATGACGTTAGTAAATTGTAATGGTGAGAGCTATTGTTCTAAAATAAAAAAAAAAACATCCTTTAAACTTTCCATTTTTGCCGACAATTTAAAGAGTAGATAACTATGAATCCCTTTGGAAGTTTTTACGGAATAAAAATAATCAAACGGTAAAGTGTGTTGCCACAAAATATGGACATCTCGTATTAAAATAGTGTCTGAAAAGATAAGAATTATAACATAAAATATATACAACATATTACAACAAATGACATTATCTAAACATTATACTAACATAATAATCGTAATATATCAAAAATCTCATTAAATTCAAGATGTAATTATTCGGCAACTCCAATGACTACTTAATCTTATCGTTAAATAATATATGAACCATCAAATGTAAAACTACAAATTATTTTTTTATATTTTTGCCGCGTCTATCATATTTTTGTATTTTTATACAGATTTAAATGGAGTATTATTGAATAATAAAATTAATGGGTATTATTGAATAATAAAATTAACTCTTCAAGAAAATAATGAATAGCTTACTAAGTTCATGCGCCTTACCACCTATGACTACATTTCGACTTGCCATTAGGTGGAATGTAGTCAAGCATTAACTCAGTTTGCGTAAAAAAGGAAAAAAAAAAAAAAAAAAAAAAAAAGGGAAACTATTTAAATATTCCTTCCCGGAATCGACCGTGCTTTACTGGCACATATGAAAGCCATTAAATCAATCAACTAACTAATATTCCTTTCTGACAGTGTCATGTAATCTCTTAATCTACCTCCTATTTTAAATCAAACGGTGGTATCTTGAGGTTATATGATGTGATAAATAAAATGTCACGGACTCATTACGGGAGGAAATGTGCTCTCATCATTTCCGATGCAAACCGTTACGCGCTCTAACCACATTATACATTTTAAATTATGAGCGAGTTGCTACACGACATGTTTAGCAAATTTTCTAAAGTTGATAACTTACTATAAATTTAAACTATTAGATTAAACTTATTATAAATAAAATATACTTACGTTAAATTGATCTTCACAACAATATAAACACGATTTAGGACATATATTATCCCTTTTAATTACCATACACCATTGTTATTGTATTTTCGCATCTCTTGGAATACAAAAAAACACTTGGCGGGTGTTTTTCTAATACTATTTTTGCACTCCGGTACTATACAATATTTGTAAGATGACTTTTATCTTCTTCCATGACTTGTAAAGCAATTAAAACTTAAAATATGTATGAAGTAACTAAAAAGTTCATAGTAAACATTCACTGGATGTGTCATTTGACGTCACGCAAAGCGCGCGCAAAATGACGGCGTTTGAACGGCTCAAATTTATTACAAGTTTTAATTTTTAATTTGAAGAAAAACTAGAATCTTTTCAAACCTATTTATATTTTTTTCTACGATATATAGAGGTAAATGATTAATTTACGTCAAAAAAAAATTACATGAATGTTCCCTATTCTTTGGTGGAAATGACAACTCGCAAGAATCTTTGCACGCTGTAATCGGGTCCATAGTCTTGGAACGTAAAGGGAAAATCAAACAATTTACATATTTGTTTATTATCATTTCATAGTAATTGCACGAAAACATCTATTAATATATTAAGAGTATTATTATTTAAGAGTTTCAGAGGTTTAGTTTTAGAATTTGGGTATGTACAATTTATCTCATTTGGTAGTGGTTTACCAATATTTATCACATTATCACGAACGAGTACCAAAAAGATTGATAGCTAGGTCATCAAACCACAAAAATCATTTTTTTAAAACGTATTTAATCCAAAAATACAAAACATTACATTATTTAACATTGCTTAATGCGACATCTAATTTCTTTAATAAAATTTTGTAATAATAGTGTATTGGTTGATTATTTGCAAAGCCTATAGTTGCAAGCATTAATCCATAACCAAGCAATATGGACACCAGTTTGTGTCTGTTCAGCCATTGCCTTAGACCACCAGCTGTTAACAAAGATGTTTCAATTATTTCGGTTTCTGAACGTTAAATATGGCATTAATTATAGCTTTACCATCTCTGTTTGAACTTGCAGTAGGAAATCTCATTGATGCAGGTTGTTTAGCATACACCAGTAAATATCGTAGACGCATCAAATCGCTATTTGTCACGACGTAGTGAGCTGATCTGCAATCTATATTGTTTTCGGAACAAAACTTTGTTTTTTCATCTCCGTAAATGCCATCACCTAAGTATTATATTATAGTTATATTATGATAAAAATATGATTTATTTATTTATTAAATCTTTATTGTACAAAGAAATTTATACAATTGGCGGACTTAATGCTATAGCACTATCTACCAGTCAACCGATTAAATTAACAGAAAAAAACAAATGAGGAGTACAATAGAGAAAAAAAATGATAATAACGATAATAATAAAAAAGAGACAAAATTAAACACGATCTAACTATAACAAAAGAAAACAAAATACATTATAAACATTATAGGTATGTTCCACACACACAAATTAAATCAAAAATACACAAATATATGTATAATCATATATGTATATAAACTATTAAATATATATCTATTCCATATACAACTAGTATTAAAAAGAAGAACGTGAGTTTGTTTGTTTGTTTGTTTGTTTATTACGCTATTGTTATTGTTACGTGTTAGTTACCAATGACTAACTGATCATCATTAACTTCGCACACGTCTTGATAAAAGGTCATTTGATACAAAATAGGGAATCTTGTAATGACGTACATATACATCAAGTAAGTACCTAATAATTATCGCTAATATATTTAATTACCCGCTGATAGGTTTAAAATATTCACTGATATATTTAAAATAATCGCTTTAGGCTTTTGTAAAAAATAATGATTTTCTTAAACTTTTAACCTTCATTTGTAACTGGTTTATGGTAGTTTATGCCTTCTGGTGCGTCTATAACTTCGCACATGGCTATGCAAGACAGGTGACCACCAATACAGCTCGCTCCCCAACCAAACCCACCATGACTGTGTGGTAAGCTCATATTTAATTCTGTCGAGAGGTAAACTCCATTTCCCATGATCGTTGCCTTAAATAATTTAATAGTTTTTTAATTGTAAAAAAAAACAAAAAGAATGACGTAAATATAATCGAGATACCTTGTTTAAATGCTGTTGCAGTCCAAAATGTAATATGGTGTAGAAGTTTTCTAAACGGTTACCGTGATACGCATAAAATATTTTATGACCCTTTGATAACTCTTTCCACTTTAGTTCCGAGTTCGACTTACAAGAATGTACAACTTGAAATATGTACTGCGGTTTTGGCGCCGGAAGTAAGGAGTTTGCATTGATCAAAATTGCTTCATGCTAAAATCAGATTTAAAATGTTTTTGTTTTAAACTTTATCAACCGTTGCCAGTCTGTATACTCCACATATTTTTAAAATATTCACAGTGAAAGGGATTCTAAATCGTGAATCAGATAATAATCTAACACTATACCAAGGTTCATCAAAATCTGGTCAGTAATTTTTGTTGTGTTGTAATTATAGGCCAAATTGGTGAATAAGAGAATTTTCGATAAAATATACTACAGTCTATAATTGTATGTCAACTAGATTAATAAGCCATAATTACACCAAATGTCATGAAAATACGCCCCGCAGTTGTGCGGTGATGAGCCATCAAACAAACAGACAAACAAACAAAATTTTAAAAAAATATTGTTATGTTTTTTGATCAAGTATTATTTTAATTAAATTTATGCTCATATTTTGACTTGTTCCTTTTTTATACATTATATTTTTTTACATGAACAAAAACACTTACAGCTTCTGGCGGTACAGTTTTTAAGCATGGTTCTTTTAATCTAACCAATACATAAAATAGTAAGTCAAGAATATCACTTATGTTTGGTAAATTATCAAGATTGTCCAAATGTTGTAAAACTAAATCCAAAGCTGGTACATCAGTTACAACGCTAAGCTAGAAAATGATATTAAAATTTAATGCAATTTTCTCAAAAAGAAACATTAGGTAGTTTACATAGTTAACATACTAATTCATCCATATCCTTGATTCCATTTTTCATAAATACCGGTGGAAATGGCCTAAGACAGCTTTCGTACCTAAAGCTAAAGGCTGCTGATACAAACAGACTCCATTTTATATCTGCGGCCTTAAAATCTTTTTCTAAAATTAGTCTGTAAAATTATTCAATACTTGAATTTTCCAGTAATAACAATTACTTGATATATGGTTACTGGATACTGGTTACTACTAGGTATATGGTTGTCAGTTTTTAATATTAGAACCTTACCTTAGATGTACGGCTTTCTTCTCCAAAGAATCTAACTTCGCTTGATTATTGTCTGACAATGTTTCTGACGCTGATGCAAAATTGCAATTAGTAGCTGTATCTGAAAGCGCTTCTGGTTCGCCATCCATGTTTCAGTATATTGCTTAAATTTAAAATTTAGGTAATAAACATAATTTTGAAATAAACAAAAAGTAGCCCTGATTATTTATTCTGAGTTTTATAACTTGTCAAAATTTTAAACGTTAAAAAAATAGAACGACTTAACCAGTAATATTTTTATACAATATGTAATTAAATTTAAGGTTCTATAACCGAGTTAACTATTTTCATTAAATTGAGTTATCGTCATTACAAAATTTTGCAGCATAAATATTTTATTATATGTAAACTGATTTCTAATTTCTGATTTATTAGTAGGGTGTAGGATTATTCTTGATAGCGGTCAATACTTGCGTCACCACGATAAGGTATTAGAAATCGTACGGGAAGCCGTTAGTCTTTCAGTAGCAAGAGCGCGGAAGGGTATAACAACCACCAAACGATCTGTGGAGTTTGTAAAAGAAGGCTGCTCCAAAAAGCCGCATGGGAAAAATGTAGTTTAATATATTACTTTGTTTTAATAACTTTAATTATTATTATTAATAATAAAATAGTTTACTAGAAAGAAATACTTTTAAACGGTTTTTTTTTAAAGAATTGTTATAAGTTTAAATACATGCTCTAGAACGTAGTTACTGTAATTTAAAAAAACTCTTCTAGCCCAATTAAGAACAACAGTAGAATCATAAATCTTGTATTAGACAACGAAATAAATGTTCCAACTAACTTACTACCTAGTTGGAACATAGTGTAATATACATTTGTGAATGGCAACCTTTGCGAGTATAATATATTCTGGCAATTATTTTTGATACTGTCGTTGGCAAATGGCAAGGCAATGTCATGTCATCTAATGAAAAATGGCGTTTGTGTTGTGTTGAGAAATTACAATAAACATACATTTTGTGATTTAGACGTCTCAATTGATCTATTGTGTAAATAAATGTTGGGTTTTATTCTTGGCTAGGACAAGAGATCGTGGACTGATGAGTTTGTTGACCGATGTCTGCCGTGGCTCCCACTATTCCCGGTTTGTATAAATTGACTTGTTGCAGAAAATTTCATTGGTGTGATAAAATAATGAGTAAATTGTAAGAATTTCCTTCTTGTAATTATTCATAAATAGTTACTAGGAGTTTAAGTTACATTATTATGGAGTAAAAGTGTCTATACGCCGACCTATTTTCTATTGACGTTGCTCTTGCGTTGCTCCGCGTGACGCGTTGATGCTTGTTAGCAAAATTGCTTTAGTATATTGAATAATATATTCCAAATACTTGGAGATATATATGAGTTTGAGTATTGTTTAAAATGATTAATAGCGTGTTTCTAATCTATGATATTTTGATATGCTGACATAAGTGGTTATATTTGCATTGGTTCATATAATTACGTTAATATTACGTTTAATAAGCATAATTTATATTATATACTTATGAATATCAAGACTATAATTCTTAAGAGTATAATTCTAAGTGTCAAATAATTATTAACTTATTCATAATACAAATTTATAATGTAATAAAATTTTGCCCTTGATGTTGTATATGACAATATACAATTAAATAATGTGGTTAATATTTGGTTTGAACTCCTTATAAGTATATATTTGATTAAGCATTTCTTACTTAGTATTATGTTCATAGGGGCTGACCCAACAAAGGACATACAAAAGCGTCAAGCTGGTAGTATTGGGTAAGTAAATATGTATGCCAAATACTGTATTTAATGTGTAACACTTAAAAACAAAAATAAAAATCCTAAAATAATCATTAGATCTCTGGTCATATCCTGTTTGTCTCAGGAGTGTAATACTTTTATATTCACTTTATTTATAGTACATATATATATTAAATTTGAATAAATCAAAGTGGTAGTCGGAAACGGAAAGGTTAAAGCAACCACACTCCACCTTAGCCAACAAACTGTTTTTGATCTTAGTAAACTAAATTAACAAATATTTATAAAATCATATTTGTATAATATTCACTGCCTATTTTCAAATAGATAGAATAGAAATAGTTTCTAAATAAATATTAACAAAATTAAGATAGAACACAGTTACAAAAATGTAACAATTATAAAAAAAATCTAAATAAAATAAGAGTTAAGTTTTATAAATTACAAAATAAAATGTAATAACTTTATACTACGAGAGGTGCCTGTATTTTTAGATCAGATGAAGACGACGCAAGTGGTGGGAAATACACAAGGATGGAGGAGGACAATATTCAAGACAAGGAAAGGTTTGCAAGGTATGTTATTTATTGTATTTGGTTACTAAGAAAGATCCTGGCTTGAATTTTAGAAACATTTTCTCTAAAAAGCTATGTCGTCAAGACTGTTTGGACAATGGTAGGGTTGTTTAGTACAAATATTGTAATTGTTTATATTCTTTATGTATTTTTGTAATATGTTACCTGTTATTAATTAATTGCTTATATTAGGTGTTTTGTTTTTTAAATCAAGAAATATACATAATAACTAATAAATGAATCACTTTGGTATAAAAATGTCTTTACAGTGCATTAATAGTTTAAAAAAATAATATAACATTGTAACAGATAGCTGATCTAATAAGAAAGAGGAAATAATGTTGTAATAACAACAAATTCCTTGTTGACATAAATCAAACTAACTATTATCAAATAAACAATTTATCTAGGTGCAATGTATAAATGATTGAAATTCAGATAACTATTATAGTATTTTTTAATTAGTCATTTACATACACAAACATACTAACACACACATACATACTAATACACAAATACATACTAACACACAAATACATACTAACACACAAATACATACTAACACACACGCACACACCTATGTAACAACTTAAGTTAAACATATTAAACCTTTACTGGTGTTGAGTCAGTTTTTAATCACAAGATTAAGTTTGCTAATACAATGAATATTCTTACAAAGTTGGCATTACAAAAAAATCTATTGTTTTGATTCCCATAGCAATGACACTTATTCTCAAGATATCTTAGATACAATTATGATTGAAAACGTGACCTATCGCGCATTGCGCCCGCTTCGATTACTTATTTATTACTTTAATAATGATTTCTCTTGAGATATGATAATTTTATAGGCATAATTCTTTACAACATTGGTTTACAAGTATGTATATGTTTTTATAAGAGACCTCATTATGCAAACATTATAATTTAAACCAAAAATATTACTACTTAGTTACTTAATACCTAGTTTGAAGAAATACATCATTTTTGACTTTAAAACAATTGTAAAAATTTTTATATGTTGTTATTTTTTTATATATTTAAATAATGTACATTTATAATTTAAGTCGCGAAAACCATTGTGAGATCGAACGTCGTCGCAGAAACAAGATGACGGCATATATCACGGAACTATCTGACATGGTTCCAACATGCTCTGCCCTCGCAAGGAAGCCAGACAAACTCACTATTCTGCGTATGGCAGTAGCGCATATGAAAGCTTTAAGAGGTATGACATACTTATATGAATCTTAATAATAATCTTATCTTATATTAATCTTATATTGGTATTAATAATAACATTATTTACAGGCACTGGTAATACTTCTACGGATGGTACATACAAACCTTCGTTCTTAACTGATCAAGAATTAAAGCATCTCATACTCGAGGCTGCTGATGGATTTTTATTTGTTGTCAGTTGTGACACTGGTCGTATTATTTACGTCAGTGATAGTATAGCACCGGTACTTAACTATTCTCAGGTAAATAAATGATAATACGTACGTCTTTCTGTTCCAAATTTATTACTAAGAAATTACATATAGTTTTTATTTCTAGGGAGAATGGTACTCGGCTTGTTTTTATGACCAAGTTCATCCCGACGATCTTGAGAAAGTGCGGGAGCAATTGAGTACACAGGAACCTCAAAATACGGGACGTATATTAGATCTTAAAACTGGAACTGTTAAAAAAGAGGGTCACCAATGTAAGTTCAATATTAAAGGAATTAATAAATATAAAAACAATGGTCATTCAGCGAAACATTACATAATCAATGTGAATAGCGTCGATGCGTCAAGTGATGGGTTCCCGGCGCGGGTTCATCTGCCGCATGCGCGTGGGCGGCACGGCGGAGAGCGCGCACCTCGGCCGCCTGCGTGCGCGCAACTCGCTCGGGCCCTCGCACGACGGACACAACTACGCGGTCGTGCATTGCACCGGATATATTAAAAATTGGCCGCCCACAGGTTTGTATGAGTATTCTCTTAAAAAAAGGAAGCCAAAGGACAAAATCGAAATAAAGAAATCTTCGTTTTTCTTTTATCGAAATCCAAGATTTTATTTGTTTTGGGAAATCAGATCTGTTTCCAGGTATGCAGATGGATCGTCCGGTGGAGGACGAGCTACACGCTTCTCACTGTTGCCTCGTCGCTATCGGTAGATTGCAGGTCGGTGTCCTGCTTTAATGCCCAATATCCGTGTGGTACCATACTAAGTACCGGCTCCTCAGGTGACATCGACCCCGAGCAGTGCGGAGGGTAGCGCGTGCGGTGGCGTGGAGTTCGTGTCGCGTCACTCGGTGGAGGGTCGCTTCACGTTCGCTGATCAGCGCGCGGCGCAGGTGCTGGGCTACGCGCCTGCTGACCTTCTCGGCAAGCTGTGCTACGACTTCTACCACCCGGAGGACCAGCAGCACATGAGAGATAATTTCGATCAAGGTAGCCCACGCCGTTCCAATTATAGTTGTTCAGTTTCTTTACTAAATTCTTTACTAGAAACTCCCTATGACTCATCCCGGTGAAGAAGGGCGTTACATATTCAGAAGGGCTTTACATATCATGGGTTCACAAATACTGGTAGAAACAGTATCAGTATGATAACAATATTATATTTTAGTGGGCCTTCCAATAAACGGAATTTAAGACGTAAATATTACTTACATCTTACTAGGTCAAGGGAATTGAGAATAAAAAAAAAGAATACGTTACTTATATTAACTACGTATTATTTTGTTCCAGTTCTTAAATTAAAAGGACAGATCATTTCACTCATGTACCGGTTTCGCACAAAAAGTAGAGAGTGGGTTTGGTTGAGGACTTCAGCTTTTGCGTTCCTAAACCCATACAATGATGACGTAGAATATATTGTCTGCACAAACACACTGGCCAAGTAAGTGTTATTTTTACAATATGACTAACGCATTTTCCTTGATTTCTATGATTATGTTTTATATTTGAGTTTTTATTAAAATATTTTTCCTCATACAGTCGCTCACTGGGCAGTACGGGTGCCGAGCCGGTGGCCGAAGAGAACTACGATTACCATCTACGCCAACGCGATGTATATCAAGCGCCACCGCCGCCCATACACCAGCAGCATCATGCGCCACCAGGTCTCCTAATCAAACACATTTATCTTACTAAAGCTTTTTTATTTATGATCATGATATTTATTTCATTTAATCTACTTGCATGTCCCTGCCCTTGCCCTGAAGCAATTGATTTAAAATTTTAGTTCAATAAAATAAATTTGTGTCCAGGTGGTGGAGTTGGCGCCCGTTCACCAGGCGAGACAGGTGGTGCGGGCGCGGCTGCCGCCTACGCTCCGCACGCGCCGCACTACGCGCCAGACTACTCCCCTCACCGTCCCGCGAACACACCACCACACACCACTTGGACGACACTCCGACCGGTAACTCACTATACTATTAAACTATAATACACACTCGACACTTGAATAGTGATTTAACCAAACTAACTACTTCAGAGCGGTGCCGGTGGAGCGGGTACTGGCGGGGAGAGCTACGCATATAGCGGAGATGCGGCGGGCGCGGGTGCGGGCAGCGGTAGTCCCACGCGCTCGCCTCCCGCACCAGCCTATCTACCGCCTGCCCATTACCACCACAACCACCACCCCACTCACCCCACCCATCCCACGCACCCCTCACACCCCACGCATCCCACACATGGTATGTGTTTCAACATTACTATTATGTTTATATTAAGTCATTTGACTGGTAGGCAATCAAGTAACATATGTGCTGGCTCCCAATTTCTCCCCAACTCTCTTACAGTTATAAAAGGAAAAATCATTTTTAAAAACTCTTGTATTTCACCACCTCAAAATAAAATTATTACACTTTTTCCAAAGTTTTAGTGTATTTTCATAAAGATAGCCTAACCGATTGCTATAGTTATAGGTATTTGTATATTTTAAAGGGCTTTTTTCTGCAGCAGGTATATGGGCGTGGCAAGGTGGGGCTGGCGGTGCTGTCGGTGCTGCCGCGGGCGCTCCAGAGGGAGGCCACGCGCCTCATGAGCTCTCCGAAATGCTACAAATATTGGACCAAGGTGGTGCTGCAACCTTCGAGGACCTCAACATCAATATGTTCAATTCCAACTTTGAATAGTGATAAACTCATAGTGTCACTCTTAGCTGTATGATCTGAGTGTCCACATAGGGCGATTGTTTGACGTGTAAGAGATGGTGAAGCCTATGTATATGTTAATGTATACTCTAAAATTATATATGACGTGACAATGCAAATCGGCTTGGTACACTTTAAGGTTAATTATTAAAATCACGGTATAAAAAGAATTAAGTTTAATTAAATAATGTTTACAATAAGAATCAAAAGCAATGTGTAAACTTATTCTTTAAAAGTAAATTTTACCAGAAATATTTACTTTATAGTTTTAATATGTTTTATATTAAATATTCACGAGTTGGTTTAAAATGTTTACGACGTAAAATGTAAACGAAAGCTTTATTCTTCTGTACTGTCATTCGAGCGCTGGTATCGCATCATTGCAACGTTTTTAATTATGAAATCGTTTTCAATATATATTAACGGCACCCTGTTTTTAAATGTCTGTAAATAATGCAATATAGTTTTGTTATTGTTACGAAAGCTCCGTAAAAAAAGAAAGTATATTTCGTAAATTTTATTCAAAACTTATATTAAATATTGGTGTTCATTTTAAGTTCCCGTAATATTAAAACTCTTCGTTTTGGGCAGCAGATGTAAAATGGATTTAAAATAACGCAAACAATTATTGAATACACAAAAACATGGTCACAATTTTAATGCATATCTTACAGCACCATACATTATTATTAACATTGACAATTTCATTAAAATAGGAAAAGTTTCAAAGCTTAATTTAACTATAAGATTGTTGAAAATAAATATGTTAGCAGGAAGTACTCAAGTACCGAAAAATCGGTACTTTTATTTGTATTAATTTAATTAGTTGTTTTGTTAGAATTATAAAATAAAAATGTGCTATTACGATTATTTTTAGTAAATTACCTTTTATTTTAATTACATTATATAATTAGAATATCTATACTTAAATAGTTATCGAAATTTTTAAACACTTTCTAATACAAAATTATTTTGTGTGTAGCTCTTAAGACCATGTTTTATTTACTTTTTTTTATATATAAAGAATAATATGATTACAAACTATCGTTTATATAGTACAAGTTTACATCTGGGATATGATATCAAAACAAATAATTATCCTACAATTGGTTTTTGTTATCTGGAATTCATCAAAATAAACACGAAATTTATAATGATAAAAGAAATGTTCAAGAGATGAAGTATGTATTTTAGATATTATTGAAAATCTAAATTCAGCCCTACATTTAAAGTTATCATATTAATCTTCAATTATTTTTTAAATTTGATGTAAAGAAATTTAAACAGATCTTATTGTTTATATAAATTTATATTTATGAATCTCTTTAAAATATATGAAATAGGTTTGCGACCTAAAAATTGATTAACATTCCTCCAGGAGCATATTTATTGCTTTGGACTAATGATGTATTAGAAGGTGATGTTTAACAAAAATATTTGTTTTAATACTTTTGTATTAGTTTTCAATTTTATTTTTTATACAAAAAAAAGATATAGGTATTGCATTTAAGCATTATTTTTAAAATTATTATAATTTGAATTAAATCAAAATTAGGTATACCAAAATTTTGTAAAAGATTTTTTCATTAAATATAAGCAACATAATGTTTTTTTATTTTATTTTTTTACCACAATCGTTATTTATTTCAATAAGATATGCAAAGTATCTAGAACTGGTATCCACAGACTCTAGAAACACAATGCTATCCCCTATCTGCAATACCTAGAAAAACAATTACCTCTACTTTTCTTATACAAACGTACTAAGGAAAGTAAACTAGATTTGAATAAGTTATAGCAATATTCTGACAAAAAAAATAGTTTTCAAACTTTTGTAGCCCGTGTCCGAAAAACCATTTATACAAGGGTCAATTTTATATTACTATGTATATAATATCATCATCAACTTAACATAAACTATAAAAATATTATATTTTATAACTTTCCTAAGTATATTTAAAAAATAAGTAAAATTTTTAATTCAATCTAGTAACATACTTTTTGTGATAGTTTGCATCAATGACACATCGATATCATTTGATATTGTTTAAAAAAAATCTATTTTGGTTTTGGATGCTTCTGTGCTTTATGTGTTTATGCAGTGCTTTATGCACTGATAAAATATTTTGCCAATGTCACGTGACACGTAGGGTATTTCACAGTATTCTATGTAGGATATAAATGACACGACGAAGAAATAAGAATCGAAAATGAGCAGTGTCAGTTAGAATTCATCAGGCGATATAGTTTTTGTATATACATATTTATAACACAATTCATTAAAGTTTAATTTTATTGCATTTAATAAATGCACATAAAAATTATACAAATTTGCTAAACACAAAGGATAACAAACAATAAATATTATAAGTAGGGCAAATTTCAAATTAATGATAAAACATAATATTCAGAACTCGTAACAATTCCTTACTAGACCGACTGCTGTCACTCTAAATTCTAATTGGTAATCAGAAATCCACAGCTGTCAAGTGTCAACTGCGATTTGTCAATAAATATTATACTGCTGTCTGAATTCTGAGTTTCACCCCTTTTAACTTTATTATCGTTATCCTTTTATAAATACAATAATAAAAAAATATGTTATAATTTGTACTTCCTGCCTATTTATATAATGTTATTCCTTCCTTAAGTTATAAATATTAATATTAGTAAACGCTAAAAGAACAGTCACAATGACCAAGACGGCGCAAGAATTTATACAAAGTTCATTTTCTCCAATTATCGCAACATTGTGTAGCCCGAAAGTCGAAAATGTAGTTTGCAAAAATAATTTAACACTTCCGGAATTACTGCAGCCTTTTACTTTATTGGACTGGGAAGGTAAAACACTCATTTGTGTTATTTATTTACATTACCAGTACAATTACTGAAATGATTTTTTTTCTTCATTTTTAGGACAAATTCGGGAACCAGGAGGAAGTTCATGTTCGATAAAGAATTTAAATTTAGTTGTAAGAGATGTAAACTGGAAACCCGTACAGCCAACAGAAGCTCGAAGGCAACTTAACAATGCTGTTTTACATAACTATGATGAGAAAATTATTGGAATGAGAATAGGTCCTATATTTGTTAATCATATCTAATATTTTCTGCACATCTCATTGTTAATGCCTTAATAATTTTGATTGCAGATGCACACAAATTTGATATACCTCAAGCAACACCATGGTTTGATGCTTGGAGAGAGACATATCTAGAAGTACAATTTCCTTCTGACCACGAATTCACAAAGCATTTCCTTGCTTGTATAATTGTTGCAACATCTCTTGAAGATGATATAGTTGCAACTTACAATACTTTAAATGAACAATTTGCCCAACTTCAGAATGTTACACCTCCAAAATTACCAAAGTGGTTCAACAACTCTGTATTAAAGACTTATCTTTTATTACATGACATTTCTGCAGCTCCAAAAGACAGGTTAGTATATAAATTAAAAATAAAACACCATTTTAATGGCTAAATAATAAAATTTATATTTAACAGAGCAGATAAAATGTTTGAAACTATGAAACAAACCTTTGGTGCCCCTAACTGTTTTATGCTATCAATAAATTCAAAAACCTCTGCGGATCCTAAATTATTGACTGATTTTTGGTCGAATTATCTAAAACAGGCATCAGATTTCAGTGTAAGTATAAAATATAATAATATATATAACTAACCTTTTTTATTATAGATAACAAAATTAAGTTATTTTAATTAATATATATAGTAGTTTTATTGATTCCTAATCCCCAAAGAAGTAATTAATTAAAATTATTAATATATATTATATACAGGGTTATTTGTAATTAATTGGCTACCTCTTGCAGGTAGTCTCTTTACAACAATCCAACCACATTTGTTCTACAACTTCTTAAAATTAATAGTTTTAAACATTTAAGTTTTCCCATACAAAATTTATTTGTTGCCTCTGAACTGGCATTAACTCTGAGTGAAGGTATGTCGCCTGGACGTTGATGTGTTAGGTACTTCTTACAAAATACAAAGTATTATGTAACAGAGGGAGGAGCAAACATTTTTTTCTTTCGTTTTTATTTGTATTGTTTATCATGATTTGTAAAACAAGTGTTGTTGGGATTGTTGTAGAGAGGCTACTTGAAAGAGGTGCCCAATTAATTACAAGTAACCCAGTATATGTTTCATATTACTATAAAATGTGTTCTATTTTACATTAACTATAATGTCAATTATTAAATAATTTTACAGGCTGAATCATTATCACTCTCAAGCTCATCAAGTACCCAGGTTGAGTCTCAAGTGGCTGTTCAAATTGGAAATGTTAGCAATCCAGGTAATTTTATTTAACCACATACATAAAACCAAAAAATAAAACATTATTTACTGATAAGTTCTTCCATGTAAATAAAAAAAATAGACCACAATAAATTTTGAATAAAAGTAGTAAGTATGTACATTTTTGGTTATAGAAAATAATTTAATATGTATATGTTACTATTTTGCTTATCGTCTTTAGATGAACGACAGAACACTTTAACAGCATCTACAAATGTGGAAGGCATACATCCTCTCACTGCTACTGAAAATGATATTTATGACAATGCAAATAGTTTACAGGTACTCTTATTATATATTACATTATATTATTTTATAATATTAAATATTCCATTATATGCATTTTTAATATTGTTATTTTTTTATATTAAATATTTGATTATATGCAATTTTAATATTCATATTTATTTTAGAATATTAGGTATTTGATTGTATACAATTTTAATATTTATGTTTTTTATAATATTTATTTCAGCCCTATTCATTCTCGGGTAGTTCTGAGAGTGTAAATGTTTCTGGAAAGCCATTAGAAAGACAAAGTGAAATTCATGGAGCAGCTTTAAATGCAAATGATATTGAAGCAATAAAGAGTTTCTTAAATGATTATACATCAAAGGCGTTTGTTCCACATTTAGAAAAACAAATAGCACAACTGACTGAAGTGGTGGGTTCAAACAATATATCACATACAGTGGTGGACATATTATTAGAAACACTTCATATGAATTTTGAAGAGAAGTCAACATAAAATATTTGGGAAAAAAAAAATTAATATATAAAAATCATGTAACATTATACTCAATTAAAATATTCATAAAACACATCAAAAGCAAAACTGTATCTAACCTTTATGATAAAAAAGAGTTTTTAATGTATGTAGTCTTTTTTCTGGTACTGGCCACTTGGACGCCTAATTACAAACACTTTAGAAAAGCACCAAGGGCACGTTTCATTTTTTTTATTAAAAAAACCTTGGCTATTATATGTCCAACACTGTATATGAAAATAATACATTGAGGTAGAAAAATTAATTTATTTCTAGGTTGCCAATAAAAAAGGTGTAAGCAGGTCTTTACTGTCGGCTACAAAGCGTTGGTTTACAACTGGAAAGTCCGGTAATACACAAGTAAACAATACAGTTATGTAAGTTAATATTTTAAATTATTTTTACTTACATTTGTAATGGTTAATAAAGAGTAGTAGACCTGTTAAAGTTGGGAAGAAAAAATTAAACTAACATAACAATTAAATTTGCAAAAGGTGTTTTTTTAATTACTAAATGTGGTCTCCGTTATTATTCTCTATGTAACTCTTAAATGGTTACGTGCTTGTGGGAGGAGCAAAATGAAGCAAAGGAACATAAAAAACACTACAAATACACTTATTATTAAAGACAGTGCCACTGTCTTTTAATAATAAATGAAGTTGCGCGTTTTTCTCATGGAAACCTCTTGTTTCTGGTCTAAAAATTTAAAATATTCTTTTTTAGGTAATACTCGATCCGGGTTCAAAATTCCATGCAAATCCATCCAATACCTTTTATGTCATTGACAAGTAAAATCAAGACATACAAACGAATATTATAATATAAGAGATGAAAGTAACAATGTTCCATTCCGTGCTTGCTCCAGCTACTCCAGCGAGTGTCCTGAGCTGCAGCTGCGTCGCCTGGGCGACCTGTGGCTGATGTGTGGTCAGTGGTCGCGGGCCTTCGACGCCTACCACAGTGCCAAGAGGGAGTTCTACGCCGACAGCGCCTGGCTGTGCTACGCCGGCGCGCTGGAGATGGCCGCCGTCAGCGCCTTCGTGGCCGGAGACGCCTCCCGGAAGACCTTCGGGTACATGGAGGAGAGCATCGTCACTTATCTGAATACTTGCAGGTCGGTTTTATTAATTTATACGTTACGACGATTCCAGGACTATTTGATCTAAACGATATTTTTGATTTAATTGTAGCTATATACATATTTTGAGTCGGAAAAAAATGCTGATTCCAAATATGTAACATTTTGCTAAAAAATGTTACTTAGACCAAATAAACCTGGAAACGTCGACTTTGTTTTATTTACATTATTACAATAAAAATAGATGTATGTATTGGATGTTGTAGAATGGTGCAATATGCTGTCCGAGCCACGTTGCTGTCGGTGCCGTGTCTGATCAGCGCTGGAATGCACGGTGAAGCAGCGAAACAATTAATTCGTATGACGTCAGAGGACAGCGACCTGCGAAGTGCGATGCTTCTCGAACAGGCTGCGCTTTGCTTTCTAAAAGGACCTGCAAACAAAATTATGACGAGAAAATATGCCTTCCACATGGTACTAGCAGGTCACAGGTTCTCCAAGGCCGGACAGAAGAAACACGCCTACCGCTGCTACAAACAGGCATATCAGGTAACAATTATTAGGCTTTGAATAATTGACCTTACTATATTTATTTTTTATTATTATAATTTTATGGATTAAATTATCAAAATTAATAATAATAATAAATAATCTTTATGACACACCAATAAACAGAAAATACAAATAAAATAAAAATCTACTACTTAAGAAATGTTTCACCTTATTTCTTACTAGTGGTAGGATATAAAAGCTTATTATTGATTTAAATAGCTTGTTTTATAAAGACATTTATTATGACAGTACAACCACCAATAAAGACATTAAGGGTGACCCAAAATAATTTATGAGAAATGTAAGATTGAATTAAAGTAGAAACATAAGAACAATGACTTAAAACAAAGGGGATTATAATGACGACGAACTAACATATTTGTAAAAAAAGAAAATAAAAGATAGAAGAGTGAGAGGTTGCTTGAAATATGTTTATACTTTGAAAAAGTGTTTATATGCATATATAATAATGCGTGTACGTTCTGAGACCAGGGGTCGGCAACCTTTTGGGTCGAAAGAGTTAAAAATCACTATTTACAAAGTTTCGAAAACCTTTTTTGAAACTTTGTAATTTTTTTTTTAATTAAACACTTTAGAAAGTAAAATAAATGGTTGCAGCTCTTTATTCAAAAAGCCGCATGTGCCTAACGAATTCCTGGTTGACGACTCCTGTCCTAGACCGTATACGACATAGATATGACATGATATATGATATGTTTCATAGATGGAAATTAAGCAATTTATCAAAAATGTGCATGAATATAAAGAAGACTTATGGTCTTCTTTATGTTATAGAAGACTCTAGTCTTAGGAGGAGAGGAGATTTTAATGAACACTTACAAAAAAAAAATAAGATTGGTATAGGATAAACTGTTGTAGCTTAGTTCCTTAAGACCTTGCTATTACCAACATCACACGCGATGCGACGCTCATCTGACTATCTTTTAAAGTGGTCACTAATTGACCCAAATTGATTATTTCCGCTTTAAAAGGAATAGAGTATTCATGTGAAATAAAAAAGTTACTATCAAATGAATACCTAATTTAGAAAGAAAAAGCAGTGAACTGATAATGTCTATAAAGGGTTAACCTATGTTGACTATAATTTCATCAATGCCTTCCTGTGAAAAACAGAAAAGTAAAAGTAAAGAAAAAGATGAAGCTTAGCAACGTAACCCATATTCGTTATGGATATTATAAATGTCGGAGATTCCTTAGGGCTGAAAGAAACAAAGAGCGGCTCACTTTAAATTAGAATTCTTACTAATATATAAGTGCAAATGTTTGGATGGATGGTTGTTTGTTACCCAATCGCGCCAAAAGTACTGAACGGATTTTGATAAAACTTAGCAATATTGTAGCAATTATGTACCAGAAAACCACATAGGCTATAGAAATACTAACTTTTACACGTGGTTTTGTTTGTGACATAACATAGGTTATAGCGCGATAACGTAATGGCAATGGAAGCTACTGTTTTTAATCGTTTGATTCACGGAATCTTACATAAGTATTTGTGAAAATCCTTCATCTTGTTTCTTGCTCCTTCCCACTTTAGGGTAGTACACCGGTAGGATCACGAAAAAAGTATCGATACTTGGTATCGAGTACTTTACATTTCGATACCGATACTTTTGTACTCGATACTCTGTATTTGATACTTATACTCAATGAGTACTTTTTGGCAAATATCGTATCGAATAAATCATGGTTAGTTAATAATGGATGGTTAGATGTAAATATGTGTATGTGTTTAAATATAATGGCAGAGTCTTTAAATAAAGTCTTTTAATAGCTTAAGTGGTGTTAAGATTATATAAAATAATTAATAATTATTTAAACATATATGTAATAGATTATAGAACGTCTTCAGAGAAAGTTTAAAATTATGAGGTTCAGATAGATAATCCAATAAGAAAAGATTCCAAAAACCAACCAAATATCTAAAGCAACCCGCTTTAAATATTTGGACTCTTAACCAATCTAAAAGAACATAAAATATATTTTATATCATTAATAAAAAAATATATATTATAAAATTCAAAAACAGCATCATGACAATGTAAATCAAGGGAGCACCTTACTGCCGATACGACAGGGGTATCAATCCTTCCTCAACTTCTTTGATTTTTTTAGGTGTACGCTGGTAGCGGGTGGCGCCTGTCGACGGACCACGTGCAGTTCGCACTGGGCCGGCTGGCGGGCGCACTGCGGGCGCGGGATGCGAAGGACGCCGCCGCGTGGCTCACCGGCCCTCTCGCACCGCACTCCCCGCAGTCGGCAGCCATGCAGGACGCCTTCCTCAGGGAGTTCATGCACGCGCACCAGGTTACTGCTCTATTATATTTATTTCAGAACATTCTTGTAGCTGAATCACCTTGCTGCGATTGAATCACCTTGATTATTGCTGCCGTTCATGCAATATGACACCTCTATTTCGGGACTTGGGAAAAATTACCGTCATGTTCTTTGCATACAATATGTCGCTTCCAGTTCAGATCGTTTTGCCCATCAGATGAATAGTCCATTGAGACGCTTCTTTTCAGAACTTTAATGTATTAAAATCGTCTTCCTGGCGTGGTTCATGTTATACTTATGTCACTTCCAGTTAATTAATTGCAGATTAATTGTTTCGCTTTCCTGTATATAAACTCCCACTTATTGTCTCATTGACTCAACTTTTATGCAATTATGTCATTGAGACACCTTTCCGCCGAACATTGATTTGACCAAGAGACCAAGCAGTTTTTTATTTACCATCTTAGCATAACATGCGTTTGAGAGAGAGAGTTAGATATCGGCTAGTTACATGATTAACAAAATTACACGTTTAGTTCAGGTTGTTTCTATTTTACTCTCAATTTTGACTTATTTAGGTTTAAATTCACCCTCAATAATTAAACGACGATGCCTGGCCTCTCATTCAATGCTTTACTACAAATAACAATACTACCATATTTTTTTATATAATAAATATTTAGTGTTTTTTTTATTTTTATTTAAAGACATTTTATACCGACAAATACACATTTCTTTTATTTTTTGAATAATTATTTTATAAAAGTGTGATCGCGTTACTGATTGAAAATATGTCATGATGTTGCAATCGACTAAAGTGAATAAGTATCTGTTTTAATTACTAAATTTAATTATATAGCAATATATAATTGTATTATTTATAAATTTAATTTCAGCAATTTGTAGAGGTTCTAGAAGAATTCAAGGAACACCTTCCTGTGTTACCGGTCCCGTTGCTGTCAATAGAGGATACTGCTGTTCTGTGTGTTGGTCCCGTACCATTGTCTTCCCCGGGACGGACATCGGCTTCGTCACTTTCCTTGCCCCCTCAGACAAATTCCACTAAAGACAACCCATATTGGCACAAGTTGGAGGAAACAGTCATCCAGGTCGCCCAGGGCAGCGTGCCGATGATCTTCAAGCCAACTATAGATTTGTATACACAGAAAACTGATAGCCACCCTATAGTGCCTCAGGGAGGTAGGTTGGTTGATGATGAAATGCCATTATGTCAAGGAGGTTTTATCATTTATTTAAAATACTAACATAAACAAAAAAATGTCTATGGTTATATAATAAAGGTTATATAGTTTTTATATTAATTCACTCAAATCTCATTTCCAGAGCCTATACAAATTGCGATAACATTGTATAATCCCTTAAAAATACCAATACTTTTGAAAGAATTGGAATTGTTGTGGCAGTTTACTCTAAACCCTGAAGACGCAGAGACGTTAGGTGATGAAGTTCTAAACAACGAGCCATTGATAGCATCTGGACAAGTCCGGGAGAGTAATGTGATACACGGACAGAAAATTAAATCGTTTTTATTGGAAGAAGAAAGCAAAAAGTCACTTAATTTAAATATCACTCCATTAAAAACTGGTCAACTATCAATACAAGGTTTAGCTTTCAAGTAAGTATGGAATATGAACGAAATACCAAATATATAAACAATTTTTTTTTGTTGACTGTACGTACGCTTCATATTTGAAATTTTGTCTCTGACGGTACAGATTGTCTGACCTATTTACTTGTAGCATAGTTTTCTACTTATTCAAATATTATATCATATATTTTTTTACATTCTTTCACTTTACTATGCTATAACTGATTTGGGTTATTATTCTCAGTGGATGTTTTTAGTTTATATGTAATTGATATATCAGCGAATGTCTTCGGACTGTATTGATGAGTATAAAAAACAATTTATTTCAGCTTAATCAACGTTGGAGAGGGAAAGAATATTGAGAATGGTGTAACAGTTTTGGGAAAACTAAACTTGCAAAACGGTGCTAATTGCTCTGATAAACTTTTACAAATAACTGTAGTACCACATGCTCCTTGTTTACAGGTTAAAAACAATTGTTAGATAGATTTGTTAATACATAGAAATTGTTGACCGCTTTTGATTTCCTTCAACTTTTCATTCAAACTTCCATCCCCTATTTAAACCCTTGAAGGGTTGAATTTTGAAAAAAAAGCAGGCTTTAAAAGACCCTGGGTTTAAACTATTTTACCAGTCTACAACTATTTAACCAAATCAGGCCGTAAAAGCGGATTAGAGAGGCAGACAATCTTTAGCATTAATATTATTAAATATGGATTTATATATATATATCATATATAATAATTGCAGATGACACTTTCCGAAACTTTAAATGATGTTATAAGCGGGGAAATATTATCAGTAGATGTGGAGTTTCGTAACGTGGGTCCAGTGTCATTGAACAACTTGCATCTGGCCGTGTCTCATCCTGAGTGCATGAGTGTGGTGAGCCAGGACCATAGCGATGACGACCTCAAAGTACTCTATGATGAAAAGTATCGACCACCTCCTGATTATTCAGGTATTTGTTTTGGTATACTTAAGCTAAAATGTATACCGGATTGATATTTTTATTATTACTACTATGATGACCATACTTATTACCACACTCTGAGGGATAAAAGGCATGTCATTAGAAGAGTGTTAGATATGGAAGTGGAGGAATGCAAAGGAAGAGGACGGCCGAAAAAAGGAGTGTCTACAGAAATTACGAGTGACAGGGAAGAATGGAAGAAATTAACATATTGCGCCGACCCCGAAATTGGGATAAAGACAGGGAGATGATGGTGGTAATGGTTCTAAGCCTAACAAAATATTTAAAAACAACCTACAGACGAGCGTGCAGCACGTGCAGCGTCCCGCGCGGCGGCCGCAGCCCGGCGGGTGACGTCAGTCGCGGCGCAGTGCTCGGCCGGAGCGCACGTACGTGCAACCCTGCTGTTGCGCCCGCACGCGCACGCATCTGAACTGTACCTGTTGGCGTACTACGAGACCGGTCAGCGGGCGCGCCCGCACCGCCTGCTGAGACACGTCTTCCGTTTTAAACCCACTGTCGGTATCTTCCTTATTCTATTTTTGAAAATTCATTGCGCTTATTTTTTTTTATTTACCTGGATCACATCGTTTACTATATATAATTAATAAATAATTTTATAATTATATGTTAAATTTATTGTAAGCATGTGTTTGTTAATAGGAAACCGTTGAAATTTCTGCAACCCCTCGCAGAGGGATGAGCACAGTCGACAGTAAAGTTATAGAAAATATGCATCTATCAATTGAAGTCAAAAATATATGTAACGAAAAAGATAATAACATCACATTAGAAGTATTAGAGGCTTCCTTATTAAGCAGACAGTGGATGTTAACACACACCAGAACTTCAGAGGAAACTGACAATTGCTTGATATCTCGGGAGAGAATTCATTTCATACTAAAAAGCAGGCGGATATTTGAAGAATTACCAGAAGAAAGTGTGAAATACTCCTGTCTAAAGTTTGCCAACCATCACCCAGAGACCAAAGATGACATAAACAAACCTCCATATTCCAAATTTGTAACAGACTATATGTCTCCTCTATTGGAGAATTTTGAATCATCGAATAATTCTGCACCCAGTTCTGGATTAATTCAATCAATGTTAGTATTGAGATGGAAGGCAGTTAACAGAACCACTAACCGTACAGCGGTCGGGCAACACTGTCTATGGATGGACTGCTTTACAAAAACTCTATCCGGAGAAAGAGAAAAAATACCCATAAATAATACAATACTCGACGAATTTGATAGCAATACAGATATATTAGCGAAGGACAAAAGTGACAAAAATGAGATTGTCATTATTAAAGTGGAACATTCAAATTTCGTTGATCATAATTTTAAAGTCAGTAAACTGTGCATTGTACCCGTTGTTTTCAACATCGTCAACTGTCATGGATCTCCCGTAACTGTGTTTATAGATATGCATAAACAAAACAGGTATTAATTTATAGGATTTCTAAATATAAGAATATTTTAAAATTGTTTCTCGATTAAACCTTTAAATTATTTATATGAGATTAATATTTTTTTTAGGGAATCATCTGGTGAAATTGGGTGGGCTGGTGCCCTCAGTAATGGACTAAATAATGATTCTAAAGAACTAGGTTTGAATGTTACACTAGAAAAGTTTGAGACCCGAAGAGTGCAGGTATGTTCTTTTTATACCATAATTCAATTAATATTTTTCAAAAAATATTTTTATATTCGGAGCTGTTACAATTTTAATATCAAAATAAATAATTGTATTGTTAATATTTTTAAACCTATTATGAAAGGTATCGCCAGACGTGCTCAAATGTGTATGTTCGTTTAATCAATGCACAAAGATGTTTCATTGCAATGTTTTATATTAACAAACTGTCTTAATTATAACCAACACCCTAATAACTGAAACTAAAATAAATTCAAATTCAAAAAGCATCACACTAGAATATAAACATCCAATCAATCACTAAATAAAGAGCAATGCCACTCAGGAGCAATCAGTCAATCAATCAAAGATATGTGATGTAGGTGCGTGCGCTGGTGGCGACCCCGGGCTCGTTCCTGGTGGGCGGCGCCTTCCACGTCACCACGCGTCGAGGGCGGGACGTCGCCTCACACTTCCCCAACACCACCTCGCTACTAGTCGTCAAGCAAACATCAATATAATTGCTCTATTTTATTTATCTGCAACTTATTATTCATTAAATAAATTATTAATTGATTTTTTTTTGTTTTATTTCAATTTTAACAATGACAATATTTTAATTGTAGAAACCTATATGCATAGAATTAATATACATAGAATAGGTGAGCCATAGGTATTCGTATGAGCGTCAGTGAAAGACAGTTAAAAAAAGATGCAAGATGTTACACTGTTTGTCTTTGTCTTATTACACGCAAAAAATATTTATTACGCGTTTTTAAAATTTTTAAAACATTTGTGTAAAACATTTTTGACACTCCTTTTCAAAGACTATATTGAGTCAACACGAAAATATTCGAAAATAATCGTATATTATTGATACTCAAATTTGCTCTCACACGGTGAAAATGACAACTTAGCTTTCAGAATATTGATACAAATGACAATTGCTACGAATTACACTCGAGACAACGTCGACGAAGCACGAGATTTCATAAAAAGTTGAGATAGATAGGGTTTTTCGATCTACCTATCTCTTTAAAGTACGATGGCTGACATTTTAGGCTGACTTCCCTACTCTATGTATAATATCTCTAGGCCTATATAACACTTTAATCAGACTAAATAGTTTTTATATGTGAATTATTATATTGCCTACCAAACCATAGGGATATGTGATTAAAGTTATTATCATTGAGTAGAGGAGCCATAGGCAGGCCTGTGAGTGAGTGTCTAACAATTAATTATTTAATAAAAGAGTGAATATGATAGACCGATACTTATTTCTATCTAATCACACATGTTAGCAAGAGAGATAATCATAGGCAGCCTCATTTGCTTTCTCTTTTTTTTGGATGACGCATTTTAGGCGGGCTCGCCCATTCCATATACAGGGTTATTTGTAATTATTTGGCAACTTCTTGCAGGCAGCCTCTATATCAATCCCAACAACATTTGTTCTCCAAATGATATTGGTTGCCTCTGTACTGGTACTAGCTCTGAGCGTAGGTATAGTTCCCGTTCGTTGACCTTTTAAGTACTTCTTACAAAATACAGAGTAATAAGTAAAAGAGGCAGCAAAATGTTTTGTTTCGTTTTTTGTGTCGTATCAAGATTTATAAAAAGTAGAACAAATGTTATGGGGTTAGATGAAGAGAAACTGCCTGCAAGAGTTGGTTAATTAATTACAAATAACTCTGTATAGTATTTCAATGGATATGTGTCGATGACTCATATTTTTAAAAATCTGTTAATAATTACATTTATCTTAGATTATTTAGGATTATTAATAATAATCTTCCTAAAGGACTAAAGATAAATATATATGTATATTTTTTTATATATATATCAATAGATTTTGATACGAGGATTTCGAAAACTGTCATAGTTTTTGTAGCGTCTAAACTAATACTAGGGGTACAGATCAAACGGCCTGACTTCACGTTAAGCGCAGAAATCGATTTTATTTAACTATTATTATTACGTATTGTAATTTAAAACTATACTTTACATATTTATTTCCGTTCGATTAAATATATATTAGATGAGTGTATTCATATGCTGTTTTTTTGATGTTAAATGCTTTTTGAATGTATGAAATACTTATGACTTTTATTATTTTACATTTATCCCTAATAACTCAAACGCATAAATAACCATTTATAGTCGGAACTAGATTTGAAGAGATATTTTGAATTTAATATCTAGTTGGGGTTAGCAACATTTTTTCATCTGAATAAGGCATTTTGCAGAAAAAGTTTTAAAATTCTATTATGTTAAATATTATCAGAATTAAAAAGTTTTCACATACATTGCAACAGTAAAAATTAATCTCCTTACAATAGTGTCTGGTGTTTATTATGGTATTATAGAACCTAACTCTACCAAAACTAATTTTATATTTAAAGTAATCGTTTGACGGGTGATATGTTCTGAATTTATATCTTTGGAGCATCAATATACATAACAAATAATTTGGGAGCTGCACTCGCTCAATCGAAGTAGGTACCTACGTCCTATGTATCATTACATAGTATAAAGGAAAGTCGCTTTCCGCGTCTGTCCCTATGTCTGTATGTATACTTAGATCTTTAAAACTACACAACGGATTTGATGCAGTTCTTTTAAAATAGATAAAGTGATACAAGAGGAAGGTTTATATGCTTAATATATTAGAGAACCACTGATAATTTCAAGATTTCTAATGCGAAGTCGTAATAAAACACATTGTTTTGCGCTTACATTGCAAACGCTGGCTGAACTCTACGAGATAGATCAAAATAATGTACTAAGTATTGTACATCTTAATAAGTTCTGCAATATTATAAAATATAGCCCTTTACAGGATGTAATTTAAATGAATAATTTCGAAGATATTACAGATTTAAAATATAGTGTCATCGTGTTTTGCGGAGGTACGATTGGCCGGCGCACTAAGGTGTGGAACCGTGAAACCGTTTCAAAAATGGCTTTTGTGAATGTTCAGTATTGAAATTTTTGTTAATGCATATAGCTAACTAAATGTCTAATACATATTATTTAGCATTCAAAATAGAATTTTTTTATTTTAATAAAACCATACCTGCAAGTTAAGGGTAAAAGTAACACCGATTGTGTAGCTCAGAATACCTCAAGTTTACATTGTCATAATTCGATTATTTTCAATGAAAATGTATAAGTGTGATATATACTTAGAATGCTTATTAAGTACCCTGTTTAAAAAGTATTTAAATGGACGTTTAGGTAAAATTAAGAGAGTTATAAAAAAAATTACAGTATCTAATATTGTATCCTTATTAAAAACTTTAAATAGAATTTTGACAGAGAGCGATGTCTACTGATTTCGTAATTATTATTGTATCACTTAAAATAAGTCATATAGAAGTCAATACAAAAAAAGGGAAAAGGGGAATTGTTTTACTATGAATTTAAGGCGTGCGAAGCCGCGGGAAAAAGCTAGTATATATATATATATATATATATATATATATATATATATATATATATATATATATATATATATATATATGTATATATATATATATATATATATATATATATATATATATATATAAGAAAAACTTTCCTTATCATCAAAATTTTCCTTTCCTTATTCGCAAAGTTAGTGCTAGCAAATTCGTTTTTTCAAAAATGTATAGATTGCACAGATTATATATATAGAGATATATATTATATATTAGATATATATTATTATATATTAGATATATATATATATAGAGTAACGATTGAAAATCTGTGCAATCTTTACATTTTTGAAAAAACGAATTTGCTAGCACTAACTTTGCGAATAAGGAAAGAAAAATTTTGATGATAAGGAAAGTTTTTCTGTTTTGTTTGTTTGCTCATCACAAAAAACCACTTAAGGGATTTTTAATTTGGTATAGGTCATTGCCCAGGTGAATGTAAAGTATACTAACTTCGGAAATTTCTTTTATTTCTCCGGCAAACACAATTGGTTTTAAGCTCTACTAACAAAACACCAAAAATTCTCGGCAGTCTTTTATGCAAGTAGAGTTGGCTTATTAGGTATATCTGGCTGGTATTTGATTGGTTTAGTATTGGCACCCCGGAAAATTTGCTTATTTTCACAGTAAACACACAAATGAGTTTTATATAATTACAACAAACTTAAAATTTAAGTTATTATAGATAAATTAAATATGAGGGACAAATAAAGACGCTGACAACAAATAGAATATTATACAAGTACCTACCTAGATGATAAAAACTAATAACAAGAATGAGTTCAATGAGGGTTGTTCTTATGATTTTAAATTATTTTTAAGTTTCTAAAATAAAATATCCTCCTACAAATAAATAACTCAACAACACAAAAATAAATACAATATTTCAAATTTCAACAATTGATTTGTCCGTCTGGATACAATGCAGCAAAATAATCTGAAGTAAAAATATTTACGATCATATTTTATGAGTATAGATTTTATATACATCTCCGTGGTTCATTGCGTATTATAAGGATTTATAATTTATTAAATCAAACAAAAAAAAACATATTGAATGCAAGTTATGACAAGATATTATTCTAATTTTTTGACGTTAACTGCAGGTAAGCAAATAATTATTAATAACACGTTATTTGATTTATGCAAAAAGTGCCTTGGAAGTCCGATAGATTAATTAATACTGTGTATAATCCAGAAAGCACAAGTTACCGCCCAGTATTTAGACATCTAAGTTCGTTGTAGCTGAAGAGAATTGGTTTCAGGGTTAGATTCTCAGTCCCTACTAATATCTCCTGGTAATATAGGGTAGAATCCTGGTAAATGCTTTTTGCTGGCGACACTAATCTAGTCAGTGAAATTGGATTTGAAGTGTTACCAGTTTTTGTTCGCGGGGGTTTGGTTTGATTAAGTTCTATTCGGTACTTCAAGTATTTATTTTTAAAATTTTAAAATATTCAGCATTTCATAAGATTTCCTTTATGATGTTCACTACCCCTCGTACGAGTTTTGACGTTACGAAAACTATGACACTTTACCAAATAGTAAAATCGAATTATATATTTATTATACGCTCTAGGAAACAAGAATTATTGAATTATATAAGAAAAAATGTTTAAAAAATGTACTTATCTTTAGTTATTCATAATCATCCGTAAATTATCTTAAATAATACAATTTTTAACAGATTTTATAACTATTTTAATATAATTTGAAGCATTGAGTGTTTAATAATTGTATTACTAATTATACTATTTGGTAAACTGTCATAGTTTTCGTAACGTCAAAACTCGTACTAGGGGTCCTGTTAATTAGTGACTAAATAAATTCTTATGTCTTTTTTTTAACAGTTTATCCTTCGTAATTCCTACAACAATTAATAAGAATGTTTTTAAATTTTCTCTATATCCTTAACAAAATTTAACATGAAAAATGTTTAAAAATTATTTAAAGATAGAATAGCATATAGAATATTATATAAGAAAGTCTTTTGAATAAGCAAGAAATCGTGAATGTACATAATATGTTACTAAAAGGTATACCAAAGTAAGCTTTTTATTTAATTTGTTAGTATATTTATTTCTGTGTTTAATATTACGTTTTGTCTTTGTAATATTATTTTCAATTAAAAAATAAATATATTTTATTTATTTTAAAACAGTCACTGACCTGTTTACTTCTTTAATATAATTAAATGTTGTTTTGAATATCTTAATATAACACAATCTATCTAATTAAATTGAGTCTGTTAAAGTAACTTCGTAGCAAAATGCCAATGTCAAACAAACAACAAGTCGACAAAATGGTGTATAGTAGGGGCGGGAGGGAGAGAGTATACCAAGACTAGAGTGGCAATAGTAGATGGATGGATGGGCGTCCATCTTGAATTTTGCTGAATTTGTGCCGGTTATGTGATAAAAGTGTAATTTGTATAACAGACTTTGAGTTAATTGTTAATTTTTAAAGCGTTTATGTATGCTTAAACTATTTATTGTATAAAATAGGATTACCTACAGGAATTTGCTAGGTATGGGAATGTGCCTGATTCATTTAATCATTTGACGAGTAATGGCGTGCGTTTTTCTATCTGAACACTTTCAAATTTAAATTCATGTAATCACATCAAAACTAGCCACATATTGAAAAAAATAAACTTCTGATCCGTTTAACTTTTGAAAATACAACATAATGTTTCTTTAAAGACATTTGGTCTGATTCTAAATGATTGAGTTGGATGTCTTTTAGGTTATACATCAATACAAGTGACTCGTAATCGTTCATAATCTCTAGTAAAGATTCCCAGTGACAAATTGAACAATTAAAGTTACATGGTCAAATGTAATAGTGAATATCTCAAAGTGACGTCGAAAATATTTTTATTCACAGTATCATTACTCAAGACATATGCGATTTCCGGTAAGAGTGTCGTCGACAAAACCTTAGGTGGACAAAGATATAATACGATGGCAGTACCTAGTAGAGCTCGGGTATATGCCGATGTAAACTCACAAAAACCGAGAGAATACTGGGACTATGAAAGCTATGTGGTGGACTGGGGTAATCAAGAAGATTATCAGTTAGTTCGAAAGCTTGGGCGCGGAAAATACAGTGAGGTATTCGAGGCAATAAATATCACAAATAATGAAAAGTGTGTGGTTAAAATATTGAAGGTGAGTAATGAAACTAATTTCTGCCACATAGTATTTAAATTTGTCAAGGATATTGTACAACTAATTAACAACTTTTTTGTATGTAATTAACCACTGAGTTTTCTTGCAGCCTGTTAAAAAGAAGAAGATTAAAAGAGAAATAAAAATATTAGAGAACTTAAGAGGGGGCACAAACTTAATAACATTAGAGGCTGTTGTTAAAGATCCTGTATCACGTACTCCAGCTCTTATATTTGAACATGTGAACAACACTGATTTTAAACAACTGTATCAAACATTGTCAGATTATGATATAAGGTTTGATACCCCTTTTCTCTTTTTGGTTCTATATATGTAAATGTTGTTATACATGGTATTCTTTTATTATAAACAAATTAAAAAAATAGTATTTTAAAAGTGTTTCATAAATATTCCAGGTATTATTTGTATGAACTTTTGAAGGCTTTAGATTACTGCCACAGTCTGGGTATTATGCATAGAGATGTGAAGCCTCATAATGTTATGATTGATCATGATAATAGAAAGCTTCGTCTTATAGACTGGGGGTTAGCTGAGTTTTACCACCCAGGCCAGGAGTATAATGTTCGAGTTGCATCTAGATACTTTAAGGTTAGGGCTACTGCCATTGTAATAATTTTATAGAACTTTTGTCAAATCTTTGAATTAATAATTATATTATTGCTACATGCAGGGTCCAGAGCTCTTGGTGGATTATCAAATGTATGACTACTCTTTGGACATGTGGTCATTAGGTTGTATGTTGGCATCTATGATCTTCCGTAAAGAACCATTCTTCCATGGTCACGATAATTATGACCAGCTTGTACGTATTGCCAAGGTGCTGGGCACTGAAGAGCTTTTTGAATATTTGGATAAATATCATATAGAATTGGATATACGGTTTAATGATATCCTCGGAAGGTACATTTATATAAAACAAAATATGATTTTATTTTGTTTCAAAAATATTTTTTTGTATAATTGACTATTAATTCACAGACATTCTCGTAAACGATGGGAGAGGTTTGTGCACTCCGAAAATCAGCATTTGGTTTCTCCAGAAGCCCTAGATTTTCTGGATCGCCTTTTACGTTATGACCATTATGAGCGTTATACAGCTCGTGAAGCAATGGATCATCCTTACTTTTGTGAGTTGAAATATTTTTTATTAAACATAGGAAGTTACATTTCCTTGTTTATAATTAACTATATATGTTTTAATTATTTTATGACTTTCTGTTTTTAAATGTTTTTATTCAGATACTTAATTGAATACAAAATAGAAATAAATATAATTATGTTAAATATATTTTTAGACATAACATGTTATGGAAAATGGTTCATGGATGAGATGGGGTTTCAGATACCAGGGAAGCCAAGTATACATTTGTTGTATCTTTTCAGATCCAGTTGTAAAAGAGCAAGGCCGAATGGTGTCTTCTAATTCTCCTAGTCCTAATGCATTGCAAGGACCAATAAATGCAGCAGAATAATTGTTATAAAATTCCGTAACATTCTTTATAACATTATATAATGAAATATTTACCTGTACAAGATTCCTACAGAAGGAGGGAGTTAAACACCAAATACAGTCCACTGATTGCAAAACATATGATTGGGACAGTGTTGAGCGCCATTTCTGTTCAGTTATAAACTTTGTAATTCCAATGTTCTACTAAATAGAAGTATAATTTGGAAAGACAATATAATTTAGTGTTTAATTATACTATAGTAAAATCTGGTTTATTCATTGTTTTGAAGTGTCTTATCTCTGGTACAAACCACAAGTCCATGAAAATGAACTTTACTTTTACTTTAAAGTATCTTGATGATGGATTAATATTATAAAGAAACTTGATAGTTTTTTTCTAAAATTCTGAATTGTTAACAAAACCCCTGGAGTTTTATTGCACTTGATCTTTTGCATTTATTAACCTATGGTATTGATATTGTAATTACTTGTATAATATATTGATAACACCCGCATACCATTTGCAAATACTGGTTAGAATTTTTGTTGGTACTTCATATAAAATTTTGTATTTATGTAATATGATAATGTGTAGATATGTGTGATAAATACAAAATTTTAAGATGTAACCGTTTCTTTCATTCAATGATTTTAAGGAATACCAGTAAAATTTTATTATTAGATATGTGAAATGAAATATTGCTTCTATTAGTATATTTTAGTAAGTTATGTTAGTGTCCCATAATAAAATTGAAATTTGATTCAATCTTCAACATTGAAATGGGCCTCATTGATTATAATTTATTTTTTAGTGTGATAACTTCAAGTTGTTGCATCAAAATTTTCTTAATAAACAGACTAACTTTGCCTGGAAATGGTTTGGACTTTTTTGTTTTTTGCTGATCAAATTCCTTTTGAATATTTGCCATAACTAAAAGTATTTTTTATGAATTTTTAACAAACAATCCAGAATTCTGTTGCTGGTAGACAATAATTAATAGGTAATATTGAAACAAACCGTTACTGATGGCATAACATACACATTGAGATCACTTCGCTTACCAATAAGTATTCCTTGTGAAGACTAACCATCATCTATTCACTATCAGATAAACTGGCGTTAAAAGGTGACAATTTTAAGAATGTCATAACTCTAAAGGCAAGTCTATATGAACATAAATATAATAAAACATGGAAAAACTACAAAGCACATATACAAGATATTAAAAAATAAAACTAATTTATGCCTTTTCAATATATGGTACAGAATTCAAAACATTTAAACTTATCTGTTCTTGTATCATCAAAACTACTGCACAGATTTTGATAAGATTTTGTATGGTTATAGAACTTACAAATTTTCATGGTAAAATACAAGAAGTATTTATTTTTATTTATAATTACATACAACAAAACTACTGAACTGATTTTGATGAAACTTTATGTATTTTTTTTTTCTATCTACATATAATAAGATCCCTTTGGTCAATGCAACTGATGTTGACTTGTTTCTGAGAGGAAAGAGGGCCGCACAGGAAGCCTCGGCCAACAGTTAATTTAGAATTAATATTCCGATAGGCAAAGCATAGCTATTTTAATGATTCTTAAAATCGTAAAGTTTTTTAAATGGAATTTAATAGAACAGAACAATTATCAAATTGATATTTTTTTATCTGTTAAAGATCTTTTTTTTCTGATCACATGCGAAGTTTAGAAGTATTTAAGACTAAATATTTTATAACAATATCCATTTTCAGGGTTTGGTACGCAAGGTTAAAAACGGACCCCTATTACGAAGACTTCGCTGTCCGTTTGTCTGTCTCCAGGCTGTATCTCATGTACCGTAATAGCCCGACAGTTAAAACTTTTTACACATGATGCAATTTTGTTACCGCTATAACAGCAAATGCTAAAAATAAAATATATATTTGTAAGGGAATACAACAAACTAAATGTTTTAGTTTAATTTTATTACCGGTAATAGGTAGACGTTCGAAATGTTCACAAATTATTTAGTTAAAAATGTACTTTAAAGAAAAAAAAATAAGATATATATTTAAGGGGGCTCCCATACAATAAATGTGATTTTTTTATATGTACTGAACAAAATATTATTATTTTTTACAACTAGATCCATGTTACAAATCGGCAGAAAAAGTCCTATAACGAAGATGAAATTAAGAGTTATTGTAAATTCAATACTTTTGGGGTGAATTGGAGGAAATGGTTTTATAGAAATGGGTTTTATTTGAAGCTACCTAAGCCATGCCCTTTGTACAAAGCATTCTGATATATAGCTGGGTATACAACTTTAGCTAGCTTACCTATTACGATAAAGGAAGATGAGTATAGGTATGTTGAGAAATTCAAAATACTGAAACCAACCGCTTTAAAGTGCTGGATAAAACTTTGTAACAAAAACCCTGTTTTTCAGAAGGACCGATTATGGTTTTTATAGTTTTTGTCGTTCTTAGTATACCAAGAAGTACCTATTCAAACTTATCTTAAAAAAAAATTGTTGTCTGTAGGTTTAACTAATGCAAAAACTACATAGAGATGCCAGAGTGCAAAATCTAGATTTTTATAAATAACAAGATGTGGCAAATAAAGTTCTAAAGTTGATGTGAAAATAATATTTTACAATCCTTTAAAAAAAATGTATACATCTACCATACAAAATACAGATGGCGCTGTTAGCACAATTTGATCATATTTATTAGCTTGGGAAAATTTAACGGAAAGTGCAAATGGAAAACTACCCTATCAAAAAAAGACTATATGCTTATAGATAAGTCCAACTAAAGTTACCGAAACATAAACTTTGTTACAATTTTCACTTAAGAAACTTATTTGTACCAAAATATTATATAAAACAGTCTTCTTAAAAAAGTTACCTTTAATTATAATGACATATTTAATGTACTAATTTCAGATTCTATACTTTTATAAGACTGTTTTTCTGATACTTACGGTCGCCCTAGCAAATCGAAATTACAACTGATAAAAGTAGTTGTAGATGCGCAGTCACCTTTAACGAATAGAGTGAAGGAATGGTCCCTCAAAAAAAAAATGAATTACTTTAGAACATTACGTGTATCAGTTTATTAAAATAATGAAAAGTTACGTAGGGTATTTTGTTTTTTTTACCATATCACTAAGTATTGTAGTTACTTGTTGTCTGTACCTGAAGTCAACACTTTTAAACTCATTTCTAAAATAAAGAATTGATTTTAGCTAGGTATAATAACAAAAAAAATACATAAGGATTTTGTCGTCATTTATGTCATGTGATGACTTATCGGGTTATATTTTCGCTTTGTTATAAATATTTGATATGTTTCAAAGCCCAGGGATCAAGTTATGTTCTTATTTATAAAACCATTTTATTAATATATTTCTCAATAATACATTTCCAACATAATTTATTGAATATAAAAATGTTTTGATATCTAATTACGGCTGTCATATAAACATATAATATCAGTTTTCACAGTCAGGTATGTAAAAGGGGTAAGAAAACAGGAAAAAAAGTGTTTTTCTCAAATATTGTAATAAAAAATATATATATATCACTTGCAATTCAACCTTGACCATTTCATTATCTCTTGATAACTGTTGTTGTTGTTCTGTTGTTAAACTCTTTATTGTACACAATAACACAATGAAAATTAAAAAGATACTATATGGTATTCTTAGAACTTGCTAATACATTTTTATTTTTCGGAATTGTTGATTAAAAATGGATTTAGATCAGCATTTTTTGATTCTGAATAATTTCTACTACAGCAATAGCACAATTTGTCAAAAATAAAGGGAAACATTGAGTCATCTATATCATTGGATTGTAGATTATCTTCTGAAATATTTTCATTGAATTGATTATTGGAAACTTTTCTTGAAAATATTGTTGCTTCCACTGCTGTTAATTTTGAATCTTTTGATGTAATTGTACTCTGAAAAAATTAAACTATAAGATGAGTATTGATGATAATATATTGATATATTGCTGTGGTTATTGCGACAATTATCTAATTTCTTAGAAAGCACTTATACTCACTTGGCATAGTTGACATTTTTTTTCTTGATCACTTTGGTGTTTAGAACCAAGTTTATCTGCAGTTTTGCAAACTGTTGATATTGTAGATGAATAATTTTCTTGAAGATCCATAACAAAGTTCCTTATTACGGATTGCAAACTAATTTCTTGATTACTATTATTTGAATTGGATATTAGTTGTTTTATTTTAATATAAATGTCAATTTCTTCATTGGTTATATCTCTCATGGGTCTTAAAATTTTAACATTTAAATCTCGATGATCAGAAAATCCCTGAAAGTAGAATAAAATTTGATATTACATCTAAAGTGTTTTCTAAATCTAGTAAATCTAAAGTGCAAGTAAATGTATTTTACATTTACTTGCACTTTAGATTTATTATCAAATTAAAAGAATAATCTTTACAATATCATTTTCAACTTGTGATCCTCGTCCAATTACAAGATTAGACAACAATCTCATAGCTAATAAAGTTGTGGTTTCAGCAGTTATTACAATCTTGCAATCTAATTTCTTTGCAGTTCTAACAAAAAGATTGTGTTTAATTTTAGTTAGGACATCTTGGCCAGTAGTGGTAAAGAAATTTATATTGCAATCTGGCTCTGTTGCAGAGTTAGAATTGATACTGTATTGTATGTCATTTTTTGAGAGGTATTCCTTGATATTTATCACATACAGATCAAAATTATAATTACGACATTGCTCAATAATTTTGTTTGAAGTACACCTTGAATCCTTTTCATTCTTTATTCCTAAAAAAAAAATAAGTGGTAAATACATGAAACAGTTAGATTTTTCTATTAATATAACAATGTTTTTACATCAATGATATTTTGGAGAGATACTTGCCTGTAATATGTACAAAAAAGGGAATTATTCTTAATTTCTTATGATTATCCAGTGATATTCCATTTTGAATCATGTCCAACAACACCATAGAACTTTTACCACCAGATAGACAAACAAGTACTTTTTCATTGGAAGTCAATATTTTATTTTTACCTATACATGCGCGAAACTTATGGTTAGTATTAGTAATGAAACAATCGTCACAATAACTATACTCTTTTCGCACAAGTATAGTGCTGGAATTATTACACTTCCTACAAATGCTGTTTTTCATTTTGCAGATCAATTAGTCTTTTTTATTAATTGAAGAATCGTTATTTATGAAGGGACTTACTATTAGTTTTGACTTTGGGTAATGTTAAAAATATTTACTTTAAGTAATAAAGGAGGTTATGTTATCTGTCATTTTAATTTTGACATAAGTAGCATAGCCGATTAGCGTCCCATTCATAAAAAAATATCAGCATATTTATATTACTATTTTAAAATAGTAAATATTAATTTAGTCAATATACTTTTTTTTTTATAAGAAAAGGAGTTAAAGTGTTGATAAACTGAAAATAAGATAATAGATAAGTCTAAATAACAATATACATATTATGTTAACAGTTACAGACCAAGTGCTGTATGCAGTTGAGGAAATGACTTAATACATTTTCAATTAATTAACCAAAATAATATTAAAAGGTCACTACTCAAATCGAATTTATTGCTATTACTTTTATAATTATTGGCTCTAACGATATGGATTAAATGCTTTTAGACAGTCAGACAGTCCCGAATCCCAACAATTAAATAATTAATAACTTTGCGATACGAACTCCACACAATCTCAACTGTAATGTGAAATGTCACGTAATCTTAGGGCTGCCAACTATACTTTTAAAAACAGTAATAAAATATAAAAATAAAGTAAACCAAATGCTGTTTTCAGTATCAGAATGCTTACCACCTCAGCATTTACTGAAAGAGCTTTTTCAGTAATTAGTGCCAAAGTGGCGGGAGGATAAAAATAGAGTACCTATTAATTTAATAGTAATGAGCTCCTCAATTATTTCAATTTCAGTTATAATTCTTGTGATGAGAATGATGTTTAAAAAAAACTGTACGAGAAACTTCAAAAACGAAGTATCAAAGAATTTAATAAATAAAATACTGTTAACCCTAGGTAGCTCCGTGTGACCTTTATGTCACAAACCGATTCTTTGCCAATTAAAATTTTATTTCTAATCCATTTCGTCTCACTGTAACTTTTCTGTCACAAACCGATGTATCGACTTAGTTTATCATAAATGATGTAGACGGCTTTAGTGCCGCTTTAGCTTAGTGATAACACTTGATTGTCGACCAATCGGTCTTAATTGCTAACTTTATTTTCTACAAATGAATAAAAATCTGTGTTCTTTTAAAAAATATGCTAGGTAAGTGCATATACTATGCAATGTAGGGATTGCTTGTTTTTATGTATTTGACTGCCTTCGACGAGTTTGACTGTCTGATGTGTTTGTAACAGAACTGTCACGTTGCCTAATTTTTTTTTATGAAGCGGCTCATAACATCTATTTTTGGCCCCTATTTTTTAATGTCTTTTTGACCTCTTAGAATTGTCTATTGACTGAAATGAACTAAGAAAGTGATGATGGTATGCAAGATAATAATCAGTGTATCAGATCCCGTTTAACGAGCTGAGGATGAGATGGAACAAGAGCGGTTTTCTGACGATAAAAATGAAGTTGATGGAATGAGCCTTGAAGAGATCATTCGTAGCTTAGAAGACCGTCAACCTGACCAGTCTACATCTACTTATGTTGTGCCATCTTGATCACTAAAAACTCAGTCTGTGGTACAATATAAAAAGCCACTAGAACTCTACACCTGCGATGGAAAATGAAAAATCCTCTTTTTGAATGAGCATCAGCTACGTTTTCTGGAGGAATCGAAAACTTACCATCAAACATTTTAGAGCCTGACATGCTAATCCTGATTTAATTTTCCTTGTTTTCTAAACATTCAATGGACTTTATAGCAACCCAAACTAATTAATACATTGTACAAAAGTATCAGGATAATAATTTACAGGGTTCCACAACAAATGTCCAGCAAGTTATTTTCATAGTGTATATCATACCTTTGGTTCAGCTTCCTCGACTAACCCATCATTAGAGAAGCACCATTTTAACCGGCAATATTTCTTCTTTCCTTTTACCGGCAATATTTCTTTGGTTCAAGAAATAATGCCCGTAATGATGTTTGAAAAGATACGGGAATCAATACATTTTAATGACTATATATTTTTGGGTAAGAATGCATACAAAATTATAAGAGTCAAAATACAGTATTTCATGACTTAGATTATAAGTATAGCATTTAAACCTACTTAAACAAACATTTTAAAAGCATGCAGAGCTATTAAATAAAAAGACAATGGTAAAAGTTATTTATTTATTCAACAACAAAACCTGTTTTGCAAAATGAGTCTTTATGTAAAAACTTATGTTTATACCTTGTTGAAGGCAGCAATATCCACACTTTGGACCTAAAAAAACACTTTTATTATAAAAGCAGAATTGCTTAAAATGTTAATCAGTAAAACATAATTCATGGTTTTATTTCTTTTTTTTTTAAGGTATATAAAAGTATAACATTTATAAGATTAAACTAGTACTGCTCACTCTAATTATCTTTTAAAACAAAAGAATATAACATTGGAGGAACTACAACAATATATACTTACAAAGTCTTCAATTTTTTCAATTTCTTCTGTTAACCAATCAATTGATACCTTGTCATCTTCAACAACACAAGATATTTGCAACTTGTGAATACCAAAAGCCAAAGGTACCAATTTTGCTGCACCCCAAAGCAGACCATCAGTGTTAATAGTTCTAACAACTTCTTCCATGGCTTTCATGTCAGTTTCATCATCCCATGGCTTCACATCTAGGATAATGTTAGACTTAGCAATAAGGACAGGTTCTGTAAAAGTAAGAATTATATTTAGTAAGTTTTACTTATATTCTAAAAAACTATGTTTGATAACATTTCATAGCTGTGTACTAACTTTTGGACTTCTTGGCATTATAAGCAGCTAGTCTCTCTTCTCTCAATTTTGCAGCCTCTGCACTCTCCTCTTCATCATCTGATCCAAAAAGATCTACTCCGTCATCAGATTCTTCTGCTGGAGCAGGTGCTGGTGGCTACAATTTACAATTTGTTATATTGAAAATCTATTATTTAGTTAAGAATTAAGTCACCAGAGAATGTATGAGAGAAAGTATTGTGGATCAGTTTTAAAAGCAAGGTTCATTAATTAATTTATAGTATTGTTGTTCATATTTTTAAAATAGTTAAATACTTAAGTAAAAAAACACATACTTTAGAAGCTGCAGGTTTTGATGCACTGGGTTTACTAGTTTCTAATGAATCAACTCGAGCCTGTAGACTGATAACCAGTTTTCGGAGGTCATCAATTGCTTTTTTGAGATCTACGTTTTCTTTCTCCAAAGTATTAAGTTTGTTATTAATCTCAGTGTTTGGGACACCAGTTAATGTAGCGACATTGTCCATCTGAAAAATTAAGAATAATGTATAATATATATACTATAATTGAAATATAATTTGAATGAGTTTGGTTAAAGTCAAGGATTGGAAAAAAGAGAACATTACAATATATTTTATTACAGTATTAGTAACAAAGATGAGTAAAAGTCATCAACAAAAATCCAAACGATGTAATTAAAAATGAAAAAATAAACTATAAATAAACTAATCATTATCTCATGAAAACATGAAAAATTTATCAGTATAAGTAATTTAAATTAGTAATAATAATGAAAATAATAAGAAACTTACACACTCCAAGGAGTTTTTGATATGTTGTCTAGCTTTAGCTACTTCACTGGCCAAAGATGATGTTACCCCAACACCAGCAGAGGGAATTTTCCCCTTCAGAAATTTTTGTGAGATAAGTAATCAAGAAAGTATTTTAGATACCTATAAGATAAAGTATTTACTTACTTTTGATAGTGATTCATAATAGCTTCTCTCAGCATCAGTGTAAGCAGTTTTGTCAAGCCAAACTTTTTCATGGACTAGGGACGACATTTTTATCTAAGAAATACAAATACAACACATATTATTTATTTTTCTAAAGCTTATAGACTATGATGAAAGATTCTGGTTCTGTGATATATAATTTTAATTGCCATTAAAATGATAAAATTAATTACATTTGGCCTTTAATTAATAAAATATACGAAAAAAATATAAGTTGAACAGACAAGAACGCGGGTAAACTTTGAATTTAAACTATCAATCCATTTAGATGCAATTACTTGAATGTCTCAATAAGAAGAACCATTGCTAACCTATAATCGGTTAACATTTAGGTTAGAAGTTAGAACTGTACGTAAAAATATTTGTTTAAAATTTCTGTTACAACAAAAACAGTTAAGATAAAAAACAAAAAACGTAAATAAGTATTCTAGAGGATGGATCATTTATATATTATAGCGATTATACCTACTAACAAAGTTTCTCTACACCGATTTTCAAACTTAAATTTAAAGAATGGTAATAAAATATATGTACAGGGCGAACCAATGAGAATAAAGGATGAAAGGTCTTGGACCGACGAAACACATACATACCTTTTCACCACGTAGATGCATCGTTGGATGACATTTGATTATAAAAAAATAATAATCTGTATTGTTCCCTTTAAACTCAGCTACCAGAACTTGCCTATATGGTGTTAGGATAAAAATTAGAAAGTATATATAAATATTTGTTAATTGGTAAATTAAGTAAATACTTTAATACACGTTTTATATAATAAAATAACAAAATAATGTTAAATCGATTAAAAATGGATTTCTTTTTTGTATAAAAAATATTCATTGTCCTTTCAGTTTCAGTTTTATTGTGGTGTCTACTAATAGTTACTAGTTGTTAATAAGATTGCGATTTAATTTAGCTCAATTATTTCGTTTTTTTTTTGTTTTACCGAATCGCTAGACAGTAGTTTGCAATGATTTCAGAATCGACACGCTTATCGAAAAAATATATTTGGCCCGGGTAGTTTCCATAAGTAGTTTTACAGACAATAAGATTTAGTCCAAAAAAATCCTAATAAAATATTGTAGGTATAACAACATGAAAACTCTATTGAATTCTAGATCTGATATCCTTTGAATCAAAAATTTCAAGAGTTAAAAACTTAAGACAACTTTTATTAGAATAAGAAGCAGAGAGGAAAGTTTTTTGTAAGTTTAAAATTGCAAGTAAAAAATTATTAGGATCTTTTTAGAAATTATTAAAAGCGGAGTACTAATAGCCTTTAATAAATGAAAGAGCATAAAAATAGAAAATCTTAGGAGCTCTTGAAAGGACCTATCTTGTAAAGATTCGAAAACGAAACCAAAAGAAGTTCCTTTCAAAAAAGTAGCTTGAGATCTGTAATCCTTGAAGTAGATTTACGGTGACAGATTTGTCTATAACATGCAGTAAAATGATAACAAGAAGGTTGAAGTATTCTTGAGTCTCAGATGTCCTAATGAATAAAACTTAAAGTATAATATTAAATTATGGTTTTAAAAAAACGAACATTTATGGACTTATATGGGCAACCACGGATAAAAAGTGTTAAGGCATATCCAGTATAGCTCTATAGCTAATATATTAGATCTTCTTATGAATTATTTAATATCGCCTTCGTTTTATGCTGTCACAATTACACATCTTTGTTCAATCACATATTTGTTCGAAGACATTCGTAAATTTTGAATAATCTCTGGTCATCGATGAGAGAGATATACAGGGTTATTTTAAATTGTAGGCAGCCTCTCTACATCAATCCCAACAACATTTGTTATACGACTTTTTAAAAATTATTATAATTATTATTATTTATAATTAATAAAATAGTTAGCCTATAGTTTCCCTAAGCTATAGGCAATCTTGTGAGTGAGAGTGTCTAACAAATAACAAAAGAGGAAGGATGAGAGACCTATACTTCTTTGTCTAATCGCACATGTTAAAAAGAGAGACAAATAGATAGCCCCATTTGCTTTCTCTTTTTTTTACCCAATAGACAACCAGCCATCTCTAGATAAAAAATAATAAAAAATATTTATTCTATATTAATTTTAAAATTATTCAAAAAGATCACGATTAATACCTAATATGATATTAATATTTATGGTATAGTTTTGTAATTAGCCTCATAAGACCTTTTTAGAGTTATTATACAAGGTCTCACTTCATAAAGCCCTCTAACACGAGTTTAATAATATATTACTGATTACTATAGACATTTTATATGGATGTTACATAATAAAAATGTAAGGATAGTTGTACAAAAAGATATGAAAAAACAATATATTATTTAGTAAGTTTTTAAAATGTTTGTTTGTTTATTTGTGTTGTATTGTTTTGTAAGAACATCTCGTTGAAATTCGTTAAAATGGTGTTTTCTATCGTGCGGTGGTAATGCGCAGGCCAAATCACTCGTAGAACCGATAATCGATGACTGGGACAGTTTATCGTGTGGTGACTCAAACAAGAAAAGGTAATGTGGTACGGCCCCTCACTACATGGACTGACGACCTGATAAAGATAGCGGGGAGCCGTTGGATGCAGACCGCTAAAGATCGGTCTTTGTAGAAGTCTTAGTGGGAAACCTATGCTTTCTGCGGACGTCTTTAGGCTGATGATGATGATGATGTCAATCTATCTATTTAAGTCAACAGATATGGTGTTATTAACTTCAGAAAATTATTAATAAGATAACCATCTGATGGACTAAACTGATATCGGGTTGAATCAGAATCCAACAAAACTACATGAGGAATTTAGAATCAATATGTTGTGTTGTTACCCTATTGTCTAAGAATACTTTTACTTTAGAAAATTATTATTATATTAATTGGTTTGGTCTATACTTAAAATATAAAAATAATAATATGACGTTTTGTCAAGTGTGTTTGGAGGAAACAAAGTCGACAGGTGTCGGTTGGTAAGTAGGTAAATAAATATTTATTAAGTTGGCATTATTGCTAGAATCGCACGTATATGTAAATTTTATAATTGAATCATTAAATGCAAAAAAAAACACAAGAAAGAGTTGACTCACAATGTTACGAGACTGTAGAAGTTAGACTTATATGTAAAATTCTGATTGGTTCGGTAGAATTAATTGAAGATAACAAAGCTTAAAAGAGAGATAATGTACTGATTTATTACAATTTAAAAACAAATTTACATTTATGCAAATGTTTAATAAATATATATTTAAAAATCCCTAGATTTTTGTACCGAAGCACAAACTAGTCTTTTTCTAAACTGTTGTTTGTCAGTCAGGGATAACCTACGAATATATAGATATATTTGCTTGGAAATATCTAAAGTGTAACTCGAGCGAAGTCGTACTTAATAGCTAGTACAGAAGAAACATGTTCAAGTGATAGTATACAAATACAGCTTGCGTTGATAGAAAAAAACACCAAACGCTCTCGAAAAACTAAAAATATTTTCAATATTACAAATTTTCCATTTTATAGAATTAATTTTAAATGTGTTAATTATTGCGTTTGTACTTTAAATAAGCATTCAATATTAAGTAGGTACTTACGAACCTACTACATAAAGTATTGAAGTAAAAAACCCGGTGTATTAATATTCCTTCCATCGGAGGACTGATATAATGGATAATGAAATATAGTAATATTTATGAATAAATCGATACAAGTGAATAAAAATCTAATCGCAATATAATAAAGTTCATTTTCCATTGACAATATAAGTCACGCATTCGTGACGTAATTAATGGCGCCATAATATGTAGGGTTGATTTTATATTATACAGCAGAACAGGTATCTCCCACCTACACATGGATAACACTAATATAGTAAAAAATATCACTCTGTTACTATCCTAGAATTAACTATACATTTTACGTGTATACATGTGTTTAATTAAATACAAACGGGCGGGAAAACTAAAACGTATTATATAACAAATTAAAAAACATTAAGTATCCTCATATGATATCATATTCTGTTAGACATATATTTTACTTTATCTACTATTATTTAAGTCATATCAGCCCGTGTTCGATTATAAGTTTTAAAATTTCAACTGGAGAACTACATATCGTGTTCAATTTTGTAATTTTATTTTTGAATTTTTAATTGGCAATTAGTGCCAACATAAATGAAAAGGCTGTGAGCAGTGCTGTTATGATTTTCACATGTGTAAGTTTTTAAACTGAAACTTTTTTCATAATTAAGAATATTCTATTCTAATTAAGGATAATCCTTTAAATTATGAGTTTTCAAATGGTTAAACGGTTATTAAGAATGGTGTGAAATATAAATCGTTTTAAAACCTATTGATCACAAACCAATTCGAAATATATTCATTTGTTTGTAACAAAGAAATCTTTCCTCTTTGTAGTGGAAAAGTTTTAATTATTCTAAGTTATGTAGTAGTTTTTTTTTTAATATTTTTGTAATCTATACATATAATAAAATTATCACTGATCCATTTCTGTACATGGAAAATATTTAGAAAAGAACATCGTAGGGGGCCTTTATAAGAGCAAGAGAACCCAAAACAATGGTTTTTCAGTTTGTCTGTTTGCTTGTATGTCTGTATGTTTGTGCACGCTAATCTCAGAAACAGCTTAACCAATTTGAATGCAGTTTTCAGGATAATATTATCATAGTATTCACTTAACATTTAGTGTTTATTTAATCTAAATCGCTTAAAAAATAAAAAAAATATGACAATTTATGTCAATCACGTAATGAGCATCATGCAAATCTTATTCTATAAATGTAATAAATCTGTAGCGGTACATTTTAGTAGTCTTTGTACATTGAAAATATTTAAAAAAATATACCAGGATTTGAAGTGATAATTAACAGAATCCCTTTTCAGCATTTTAAAAATCTTTGTCTGTCTTTGCCTTTTAATTGTGCACACTGACAGACATACAGACATACAAACTGTATGTCTGTATGTTTGTGCACGCTAATCTCAGAAACGGATTAATCGATTTGGATGCAGTTTTCGGGAATATATTGTCATGGGCTACACTTTACATTTTGTTTTTTTTTTTTTTAAGAATCGGTTAACAAATAAAGAAGTAAATAATTTCTTTACCCGTTTGAAGGTTTATAGTTTTTACTTACATTGGTAAGTACAAAGGGTACGTTTTATCAAAATTAAAATCTACGCGTACGAAGTCGCAGGCACATCTAGTAATTAGATATAACCATACGAACCAATAAGGTAAACCTATAACTCAGATAAATAAATTGACTATTTAAAAAAGATGTTTATATATAACATTTACAAATACTAAACGAAAAAACTATATGAATGTATTTATTATATATATTTATGTATCCAGCAATACATTTTTTAACATTATATGTATATGTAAGAACTAACTACGTATTTTTATAATTCAAATATTATTTTATAAAATATAATTAATGAAATAAATACTATTTTGATTTATACGCCAATACCTATATAATTATAATAACAGGATTAAAATAATTGTCCAATTAGAATTATAATTGGGTTACCAATTATATAAACGTTTTGCCTTCGATAGTTTAATACAGTTAGGTTATAAAATTGGACGGGTTTACCTACTCCTCTGTCTCATGTATGTACACACATACGGTATATGTCCTACTCATCCGTATCATGTATGTTCACACATACGGTATATGTCTTACTCATTTATCTCGTGTATGTACATACATATGGTAGATATATGTCATAAACTTTAAATTTTAGGAAATGTGTTTGCTGAAGCAATTGCTAATAATTCATATAACAGGTATTAATTACATATTTTATAAAACTTTAACAAGGTTGACTTATTAAGATTTTGATTCAAATTTTGTTTGTATTGGGATTAGGTACGTAAATATTCTTAAAATGAAATAAATACGTAGGTTTGTAAAAAAAAAATAATATGCGGGAATTTATCCCAGAAGTAATTATTCATATAATACCTACATTATATATTTTTTAGAACTTTGATTTAATTTACTATAATACTGGATTTTTACGTCACGAACAAAATAAGGCAATCTAAGATAATGGAATATCTGTATGCGAGATTTGAATTTTTTACATATGCATTATAAAAAATATTTTTATTCAATTTACTTTTCACTCTTTTATTTAAGTTGCAAAGTACGTATGTAATAACAAACTTACTTAAGTAAAATTTTGCACACCAGTTTCCAACCACTGGTATTTAATGAAAACACGCAGCGTGTGTGCTGTTTTTGAATTTCTAAAGTTAGGCATATTTCAAATCAGAACTACTCAATCGATATAATAATCGATTCCAATTTAATGTTTTTTTAAATGTATATATGTACCTACTGCTTTATTAGCTGAATTGAATTAATTCGTTTAAACTAAGACTACTTCATTGACATTTTTTGTTTCCATTTTGTTACAAAATTTGTGTAATATAGTTTATAGTAATTTTGAGATTTGGGATTTTGGATGGTTCATGACAACTTTTCAATGATTATTTTTAAGATTTAACAGTTTTAGAAATTCTAGATAAAACCATTTACAAAAGGCTAGATTTAAAATGTAAATTTAAAATTAATTCAATATACGCGAGTTAAATCCGTAAAAATAGTTATTTCAATGTGTAGTAGGTACTCGTGAAAAGACTTAGAAAACACTAAATCAAGACAAGTTTTTTTTTAAATATAGCTAATAACTGGTTTTGAATAATTTTTTTAATTTTAATTTAATTGAAACGTTTACTATTTTTTCCAATTGTAAGTTTCCGTTTCCGGAAACGATGCAAACGTTTATAAAAAGTATATTAAAGGTAATAAATAACTTTGTCTTAAAATAAAGATTATTTCAAGAAGAAAAAATGTACAAGAGTTAAAAACTTCTTAAAATTGTAAGTATGTATGTATTCAATACTTTTAATACATAAACAAATACTTGACTTTAATGGGAAATAATTGATATAAAAATATACTGATGTCAATATCTACAAATATATACAATTTCGTGACTAACCAATGATTAATTTTTGATAAAATTTTAATCGAACCAATTCGAAAGTATTCTCTTTCGTTTTATACAGTTACGAAAATCGACCTAGAAAATTTAAGTAATTGGTAAATAAAAGAAAAAATATATTAATAAAAACACAATCCTTATTTGGAAATCAGTTCAAAAATTAAAATAAACCAAGGCACTCGAAAGCTACCTTTTAAATGGTCGCCGAAAACCTTAAATTGGTATTTAAGCAGCTACACGAAAATTACCGTTTGTTTAAAAACTTTTTATACACGACCCGTCACTCTTCGATCATAATTTATTTTATTTTGTTTATATTTTTAAATCAGGTACCAAAACCCATGTTATAAAAACTACATGCCAAATGCGAAATAACTTAAAGACTAAAACATTAAGTATAGGTACTTACTTATACTTATATAGTAAAGGTATACAAAAGAGATTGATATGTTCTATACGCTATTTAAATTTTATCGTTAATGGTTTCCCTTCTCTTCAATACAAATTCATAAAAAAACATAATTGTAATTTATAGTCTCTTAACTCTATGTTTAGTTTTATTTCGTTTAAAAACTTTTGTTCAAATAAGCTTAAGTTTAAAGCAATAAAGATTCATTTTATTAAATTTTTATTTTACTTAAATTTTAAATAAATAAAAGTATAATCCATCGACACATAAAAATAGAATCGGCAACCTCTGGGATACCGTCCAAAACTCTGTCAATTGTGCTTGGATCAATTTAGAATTCCGTATAAAATCGTTTTTGTCGAAACGAAGGCGACGAACATCTATCTAAAAATCCTGACCAATATTTCAAACTTGGTATACAATAACATTGTTTGAATTAGCTTATAAATAAATATGTTTAGCCATGAAAAGGTTATTTTAATTTATTTAAAGTTTTCATTCTATATTTAAAACCAATAAATTTGAGAACTTATTTTCAGTTCAGTTCATTGTTTTTAAACAATTCATTATTATTAAGAAACTTTTTTTAAGTGTCATAGCAATATTTAAATTACGTCTGTTTTAGTATAGAGAACCAAATTGTATCTCACAGGAGATCAGTGAGTACTTATTTTGGCTCCAATAGTTGTTATACCCAAATGTACATGCCCGCGTGTTATATTTTTCTTTTACTTTTTTTTTCTTTTAATTCTAACCATTAAGTAATATTTTTTTAAAGAAAAATATAAGACCACAGTGACTATTACGTTTATGGGTATGATTAATATAAAAAAATAATTCTTCCGATAAATTTCTGTCCTGTTAATATCTATTACAAGTTAATTCAATTAATTTTTAAAAGTTATACACATGATACTGTGAGGTAAAGCTTATATGTTGCACAGACTAAGTAAAAAAGCGTCTGCTTCTTCCTCAAAGGACGGCGACGGTTTAGCCTTGCAAGAGACAATGGACGGTTGTGATCTTCTTTATAATTAAAAAAAAAAAACGAAAGAAAATTTTGAAAATTAAATAATAATTCCGATTTTCTTTCTAAGTAGTATGTTTCAAAGTTGTTGGAAAAATCAAATGATACCACCATAGCACCAAAAATAATATGTTTTCTGAACTACTACTATTAAATATCAAAGTTTTAGACAGACCGACATCATGCTTTGTTTAAATAATTAAAAATAAGTTAACAAAGTTGTTTTTAGTTCAAATATACTCAGAAATAAATAGACTATATAGTGTGTGATAATTAAATTATATGGATAATTAATATGCGTCCCTACGGCTTAAGCGTCATTATCATTAAAGGGTTAAATCTGAATAAACATTATATGAAAAAGTTATCAAAGCGGAGCAATCTCCTCGCCATACATAACGGAGGTGACTCCTTAATTAACAATTATATTATGGACCAGTGTATGTTATTTTGATAAGCACTACCCACATGGGTTTACCACAACTGTAAATTAAAAAACATAGGATCATTCTATAAATTATCCTAAGGAACTAAAGATCAATATATTTTTTAACATAATATTTAAAATATGGAAATAGATTTTAATTCATATAGTGTACAATAATTCTATGTTTTGATTTAGGAATTTGGTAAACTATTATAGTTTTCGTAATATCAAAACTTCTACTAGGGGTATAATTGTTTATCTGTTAACAGTTTCATAGTACGTTTGGTAGTACTTTACATTGATATGCAGCTTATCCTTGCATTGTTTAACTTTTAGATATGTATTTCAATTACCGCAGTTGCCGTGTACATCATATTGCTTATATTTCCTATATTACATTATATTGATTTTATAATAATAATTGATTAGTTTCTAACATATAAAATATTCTATGCAGAAACATAATTTGTCACAGCGGTAAGTTTCGCAAAATTTCGGTCTCCATATTATTATTTCTTATATTGAATAAATTAAAACAAATTTAGCAAGCTTACAAATGTCAAAGTGTTTGAAGGTAAAATATCGACTTGATAACTTAAAATCACACAACATTATATTCAGATCTGAAGAGATTATGTAAAATTTGTTCTTGTGTTAAATATTTGATGCCCTTTATATGTACTACATTGTTACGAACATCTACAGCTTTGTTTAATGTTAATTTTTGTGAACATAATACGAGTAGTATATTGCGCTAAATTGTCATTTTGAAATGGTCATTATAAGGCAATGTCTTGAAGGAGGTAACTTCAAGTTGCGGCAGCATTTGTACCTCGGAGCGGTGCCGCAGGCAATTTTTAAGATATTCTTATATGGGTACTGACCATACAAGGTTTTAATACCACAACACATACTTGCAATTATTTTTATTTTGTTTGTAAATCTTTAATTATAAAAAACCCACTTCTCTTCTGATTAAAACTTCCAATGTTAGCAGGCAACAGAAATCGAAACGATTCATCAAAGATGATATGTAAAGTTTATCGATGAGGACGCTACGGCACCCTGGGCAACGTCCTCGGGTAGGAGGGCCAGCGTGCACGGAAGATAAATTCGTCGTTTTGGTGCGTGCGAGAGCGAGGCGCGGGCGGTGCGGGGAGGCGCGGAGGGCGGCGGCGCCGGCGCGCGGAGGCTGTTGCGCTCAGAGCACCTGCGCCCGCGCTCCGTAGCGCCGCTCGCCGCGTGCTCGTGTACCCGCGCCCGCGCACCGGCCCGCGCCGCCTGCAGCGTCGTGACGCCGCCCACGGTATGTGACATCCCAGTGGCGCGTCGGGGTCGGCCGACTGCGCGTTCGTCACTGCGCCGCGCCGCTTCTTGGCGTGCTCGCATGAGCTGCCTGGCCGGTTTTGTAATATTGCCGGGCGGGCCGTGACGTCACGAGACTAGTTTGACGCGCGTGCGTGACGGCCTGCGCCAGGACGCTCGCGCCGTGTCGCAGCCGCCCCCGACCTTAGCACCAGTGCAATGACGTGCTCGTTTTACTTTGTGGAATTTAGAAGTGATGTTATAGATAACACGTCGACCGTGATTGATTAGTTATACCCAATATAAGCTAAATTATTGTTTTTCACAGTTGTCGAATGCTCTTTGTTTAACAATAACAATCCATTTAATTTCCCGAGACTTTGTAGTACGGTTGTGAATTAACAGATCTTTGATTGTGTGTGAGTACCCACAGATAGCACACGAAGCAAATGGTTTCTGTGTGAGTAAATTACGTGCGTTTATTTCTTGTTGTGTCGATGTTCGGCGAGCTTTACATGTCTATGTGTGCGAGCGTACACTCCGACATCCCGGCTTCGGTGCACAGTCTTTTCATTTTTGTCATTTTATTTTTCTTCCTTCAGCGACCTAAAAACATATACAAGCCTTCTCGCTCTTAAAATTTGAATAAAATAGAATGTCACTTCCGTTAAGGTCTTAATATAGGTATAATTTGGTACAATAATTACTCCTCTGACCTTTGTTTGCAAATACAGTAATTTGATTTCATTTTTTAGCATGTTAAATTACATGCTAAAAAACTGTGGTACTATTGTATTTTACAACTGACCACAAGAAGTGATTACTGTTATAATCTGCTTGGTTTGTTAATGTGATAAACAATCAACCAATTGATAGAATAGGTATGGTTAATCATCAAACAAAATACACACAATGCCCTGGACTTGGTAAAATTATATTTGTCCTGCTTTAACGTCTGTGTAGCAGATCTTTTTTTTGTCCTTAAAGTGGACTGAATAAGTTGCACAGGCTGGATTTTCTCTTTTTAACACGCAGTGATAATGATCAAAGCACCGAAATATTATTAAAATTTGAAAGGTGTTAAAAGTTATAACGTATTTACGTAAATCAATTAAACATTTTATGTCTTCAATGTTAATATAATTAATTAAATTAATGTAATGAAAGTGGTTCTTGTCATTTTATCTACGATCTAATATTGTTTATTCCCTTCAATTTGCGACGCCAATTTGTTAGTATTTTTGAGTAAACAAATAATGGACAAGTTGGACAAGCACGTGTACCATACACAGTGTATCCAGTTTGTACCGTTCGGTGGTGTTCTGTGCCCTCGCAGCCAGTGCAGTTCTTGAACGAGTTCGGGCACTTCTCGCCAATCAGGTGCCACTTGATACTTGTTCTGTTCTAACTGGACTTGGATCAGCTGTTCCATGCTTTGTTGTCTACTATAAAAGTACAAAAAAGATGTTTAGTAAACATAAACATGACCTTAAGAGCTAATGACGACTAGAATAAAGTATTTATGAGAATAAAAACTTCACTATAGTATATATAAGAACGTGAATAACAATAAGACTAGTTAATTTTAATAAAACGCCACGGATCACAGTGTTGTCTATAACAAAACTTTCATAAAATCCACTTATAAAATTGTATCTAAAATGAAATGAGCACGCCAGATGCTGGAATACGAAGGAGTATATGCAAATGAACAGAACCAAGAAGATCATAAGCGATGTATATTTCAGCATTCAGAGTTGGGGCATTTAAGTGTTGTGCGGGGCGCTCTTGAGTGGCGCCTCCGCCTGCCTGAAAACGTCACTGCATCAGAGCAACGCGGCGAAATGTCCGCGTCGCCCCAACCGGTGACCGCTTGCGACGAGCGTTCGCGCACCCCTAGAGGAGTCGCGTCGCCACCGTCCGCGCCACGCTCGCCTGCGCCAGCGCATGCCGTCCTCGCCACCATGACGCCCGTGCAGCCTGCACATGATTATTATCCTCACAAAGTGGAAATGGATTCAGATGATGGTTACCCACCAGAAGCACATTCGTATCGACATTCCCCCCACGAACTAGCGGCATACGCACCCGATAACAAAGTTGCAGTACAACCTGATGTATACGACCAAGGCATGGAATCTATAGACGAAAAGACTCCCATAGATCTCATTTATGAAGATGATAAAGAAACAGTCATCTATACCACGACTCCAGATCAGAAGAGAGTTGAGATGATAAGCGGACAGCTGGAGGATGGGCAATTGGTGAGTGGCCCAGGACAGCTGGTGGACGGTGGGGTGTCAGTGGTAGTGGGAACTCCTGGACAAGGAACTGTACTCGTACTAGCTGATGAACATGGACAAGTCATAACAATACCAAGGTAAAGAGCAGTTTTTATTTATTTTGATAACCTTAATATTTTATTATTTATAAGCTACATAAGAAGAATTATTATAACATATCTTACTCATAGAATAAAACTAAATAATATGTGACACCAGTATAACGAACGCAAGATGTTTAATATATTGATATGTTTTTATATCAAGGTTCTATATATTTTATGGCCTCTCATAAATTAGGCATGTCAAATATATTTTTTAGAATTATTAATATAGCTAAGTTTAAGGAAAATGGAAAAGGACATCAACATATGAATAATAGGTATTAAATGAATATGTTAAATGAGTATATTAAATGAATTACATTAAAATATTCTAATATCAGCCATATATATAAAGTCATATACATGTAAACGTTATGTAAATGACTTAAATTAAAAGTAACGGCCGATGATTACATCAAAGCTTCTGGTCGAGTTAATTAGAAATGGAATTGTTCTTTTGTTACCTTATAGATGTTTGAGTGGTAACAAATGAGTGTTTGTGGTAGTGAGTGGTCTATGTGTTTGGAGAGTGATTTGTGTCGGGATCCAGCTTGCTAGTAACGGTTAGGCTAGGAGCGGCGCGTGTGGGTGTAGCGACGTGATCACCTTGAACTTGCCGCGAGAGTCGAGACCCGTGTCCGTACTCCGCACTGCGATCACCGCTTCCCCCCTCCCCCCTATAGGGCTAACAGAAAAACATTTCTCTACAAGCTCCGACCTTCCTGTCATAATGATGGTTAGTCTCATCAGCATCGCAACTAACTCCGTAACTTAATTTTCCATACACATACATAGGTTCACTATTCACATACATACAAAAATGTATGTATTTTTACATAAGTCATAGACAAAAAGTACTATAAGAAGTTCAATGGCCTGATAACTTTGCAATATACATATTATAAATTAAAGATTCAGATAGCTGGCTGTATTTTTTTATTTTAATTATAAATACTCATAAAATAGTAAATAAAATAACAAGAATATTAATGGAACTTAATTGGTATCTACTATATAGATAGCGATTTTAAATGACGCGTTTCGTGATCAACGAGGAAAAACACACACATTAAAAATGCTAAACTTCATTTAGCGAATTTCTGATGTGTCACTAAAGTGTATGAATATATCGTAACATTAGATTTATAATATATTTCATATACCTAATTAATGGTAATTCAATCCTTACATACCATATTTTTGTATGAATATTCGACCAACTTTTTATAATTCAACCAATTTTCTGTGAGTCGTAATTTTCGATAAAGCAATATTATTTTTTAGAATTTGTTATGGCATTTTTGTATTTTACAAATTAAACCCAAATTATAATACATTTATAAAACGTTTCCAAATGCAAGTATGAAACTAAACACAATTTATAATAAAGACATAAAAATGATATTCAAGACGATAACAATTAATTATAGTACATAGCATAATAATAAAATAAATTCATAAATGGCTTCTATTTAATAAAACGGTGTAATGTTCTTGTAGACATCTAACATAATAGTTAAAAGCCACAAAACGTAATCCGTGCTAAAGGTGCCACGTGCTTGTCATTCATAATTTGAGGTTAATACCACTACGCTAAGTAAATACATAATTTAATCTGTATTCTAAACATAATATAGTCTGTATTCTAAACTTCTTATGACAAATTAAAACTTATTTGGCGTAAAGCAAATACACGTTGACATCACTATTATTTATAGAAATGATTGTGACATTTACCAACATATTTACAATTAAAATATTAATTTAATTGAATGCATATCTCAGAAGTGAACGTAAAATCTGTCTCAGATGTTATTAACATATTATACCTATTTTTGTTTCTCGAACACTTTGTAGTATATATTTGTAGTGGAATTTTTCTTTATTAGTTTTATTTAGGTTTGTCTTATTTGGATAACAATATAAATGAAAAATATGACAATGGAATCAGGTAAATCAACTATTAGCTGTTTTATAATTTAAAGGGATGTGTGTAAAATTCGTAAAAACTTGGTTCAATTGTCAATCTAATTCACATGTATTCTTCCAAAATATCCATTTACGGTATCGTGTCAAACACGTATGTCTGAGATTAATTATAACGTAGATGCTAACAAAGACATGAACCTCTAAGTCATGAACAATGTTGTTTTGACGTCGACGTAACTTTCTTTAGAGTTTTTTTTTGTTTTACGTGTTATGTTTTTTCGATAACTGTGTTTGGGTTTGAATTCTTTGATATTTTAGTCAAATAATTGGTATATATATATATATATATATATATATATATATATATATATATATATATATATATATATATATATATATATATATATATATGTTTATAAAATCTTATCTAAATAAGACTTTTAACTAGAAGCGATCCAAATTGAACAAAAAATCAAATAATTGAATTAATAATTATCATCCAACTAACAGCATTATACTGCAGGTATAAATGATAAGGATGTAAATAAAAAGCTCTTAGTATAAATGTAAAACACTCGATATGGATTGGTAGGTAAGTGATAAAAAGCCGACTGTGTTTGGGAGGCTGCGTCTCACCCGCCGCGCCTCCGAGACTTTAATGATGACTTTTTGTCGATACCGCTCACGAAATAAGAGAATAGCGATTAATTTAACAATTTTTTGGTATAATAAGAAAATTATTGGTTATTTACTTGATGCTTCGAAAGCTTCGCTATATTTGATACTATATTTAGAGTTATTATATCAATTTAAAGTTTGTTTTGTATGTGTGTATAAAGATATAATCTTATCGCTATCGTCTATGTCTTAGGGCTGCGGTCAAGGCGTCAGCCCCCACCCCGCAGTCGCAGTCTTATTTTATTGCGGCGTACTCGCTGCGGCGAGCCCTTGAGATGGCTCATAGCTTGGGTTCTCGCCCAGATAGTTATTTAATGTAATTATTTTGTTGGTAAACCGCTTTTTTATAATCAAAACAGTTATTAATAATATATATTGTCTTTGACTTTATAAATTTACTCCTGCATTTGTTATTAAAATTTTAGGTTTGATCTTAATTATCGTCTAATAATAATAAAAATATCAAAATGTCATAATTTCCAGATCAGAAAGGGTCAGTCAACTCGTGAAAGCAGTAGGCGTTAAATTTATTAACAAAAGACATCAACGAGCTCTCCTGTTTCGGGATATATCAAAATACATCAAACAAAGCATTCGATATATCCAATGTTATTAAAATGCTTTATAAAATCTTATTTTATTTAACAAACTCTCAACTAGTGACCGTATGAGTAAACATAAAGTTCAGTGTGTCCTTTAAAAATTAACGATCATCCTTTCTACCTGATGCCGCTGTCCGAGTGCAAATAAAAAACCGTTTCCCCCGCGTAAAGGGTTCACTTCCCATCACAAGAAGGCTGTAGATAGCCACGCACACATGCACACAACGCACACATGCACACAGATCGTATTGTAGGCACCGAAGCGGCAGCGCCCGACAGAAATCTCGACGGGGGATAAAATTTCTTTAAGACATAAGAATAGCATGGATCTTATATTTCAATCTTTTATTTTCCTGTATTTTAAATTAGTATAGATTTTTTGACATTCTGCAGATTTTAGAATAATATAAATTAAGTATTTTTATTATCATTTTTTTTGTTAAAAGGTAAGGTTATAAGAGTTTGATTATTTTATAATTTACAAGTGTTAAGATGTTATTCTAAATAAATACTTATTGCGTATGAAATAAAAGCTATTTTAAAAGAATTTAATTATAGAAGCAGATGTTTTAACGGCAACCACAAACGTATACACAAATCTATTATAAGCTTTTATTATCTTATATTAAAGTACGGGATTGTGAGGCATCATCCAACAGAAAAAGATACGTAACGTGTCAAGGGAAAATAGACTTTAATAAAAAGGTCATAAGATTGAAAATACATTTGAGGTATTTGAGGGCCTATTAATTATTCAAACCCATACCACATGATGCAACCTTAATGTGTTCGGGGATTCCTTTGTGTCCAGAACTATGATAATCGGAATAAATATATTATATGTTAGAATATTCGCAATTTATTGATAACATTATCATAAGATAATGACAAATAAAAAAATATAATGGTAAATAATTGTTTTAATATCAACAATTATCATTATTTCGAATGGAAGTCAATCCAATTCGTTCATTACTTTGTTCTTGTCTGGAACACGCGAGTCATTGCCTCGGAAACGAACAGAACACAATCATAACATACTATCATTGTATTCGGTACATATATCGATTTATACATCGATTTATAAAAAAGCAATCTACCTTGTGATTAATACTTACATTTTAATTAATTCCATAAATCGATTATTGAAGGATTCGATATATGTTTATATAAAAGTTACAGACAATAGAACAATACCAACAGATTTACAAATGTTGGAAGTGATTAAATCCAACTCAGCAATTATCTGTTATCTATATAATAAAACACAGAACTGAGTAATATTTTTTTTACCTCAATGTTAAAGATCTTCTTTATTTTAATGGGCGAGTGATATGCAGTTGAACGATCTCAACGCTTTCAAGTAAACGAATTTAGTTTATAATTAATGTAAGATATTATATTATTCAATATTTATGTATAAAAAGTTTATATCATTATTTTAAGAAAAATGTTTTGTAACAGCACTCTAATGTTTCAAAATCATTAACCAACTTTGCATAGATAGGTATCTAAAATCATTGGATCGTAAAATCGGAGAAACTGTTTATTGATCGCATTGACATCGCACTCATACATACATAAAGTGTGGATGTGTGCGCGCGTGTGTATGCCACTTATTAGTAGATAAGGACAGAGAATAGAGAGGTGATCTGTGAGACAGAGAGGAACAGTCGTCAACAAGGCTAGCTATGCCATATAAGTATCTGAATTCAAGATTATATTAACTCGATTCGTTATACCGCTCGACATTTTAATAATATTATTGATAATATATGGCTATACATTAGCACCATTTTGTATAATTCTGACCTTATATTTTTTAATCCTACCTATTGCATATTAGTGGTTAATTTTTTTTATATTTTTTCCCTACCTCCACGGTGTTGCGTGTTGTAGGGAAGAAAAAAAAATATATAAACAACGGACACAAAGTACACCCAGACTCAGAACAACAAACTGTTTCACACAAGGAATTGTCCCGTATGTGAATCGAACCCACAATCTTTGGCTAAGCAGTCAGGGTTACTAACCACTACACCAACAATAAATGTATATTTAGAATCTCTTCGGCCCACAGACGCATTGACCATTAACATTATCTTTTGTGACAGCATTAATTTAATATACCGCCATATTAATAAATTGATTACAAAGTATGTAAAAGAAAGATAAGATTTAAAAGATTTATATCAAGTCTTCAGAAAAAACGGTTTTTGGGCGATTAAACAGTATTAGACGTTTATTTTGAAACACACTTTGGTTTGCGTCGTAATTTGAAATTTAAATTTCTAAGATAAACTTTATGATGAATATAAATAAATGTGTTTGTGATTAAAAAAAATGTCTATTTAAAAATTTTTTCAATGTTATGCTACTTTTAATAATCCTTAAAGTAATGCAATAGAATTTCAATATATATAATTTAGCAACCAATATAATTATAGCAAAAAATAAGACACTCAAGGTTAATTTATAAGATAATTAATTTGCACGATATTGCCTTACTTAATAATTAATTTAGATTATGTTTTTGACAACATTATTGGAATTAATTCGTTTACAAAATATTGACTAAAATAACTCTTTTTGATTGAATATCTAAAAATAAGTAAAACTAAATTATATTAAATAGTAATGTGAATTATTTCTTTGATTATTGGTATAATTTAAAAAATGGATATAAATCTTAAAATGTGAAGCTGAATTTATATAAATATGGAATGGAAAATGCCCGTGTTGGGCCCCTGCCCAATCCCTATTCGAACCCGCGACCTCTGGGAAACCGTTTCGTCGCTCTAACAATTGATCCACTGTATTTGTGAATTAAGCATTCTATATGTGCTTATTTAAATTTATATAAATATAGATCCATTCAATTTCATTCTATATTTCTATAAATTTAAATAAGCTATACATGCTTAAAGATATTTTCAAACATGTGACATTAAAGTTATCCATGTTGGCTATTTGAAATCAATAAATATGTGATATACAATAAAAAATAAATAATATTCAAGTAGTGGTAAGAATAAACACAAAGTACAATAAACGATTTATGTGCTGTCAAAGTAAAACGAATATTTAATAATGTTTATAAATTCAGTTAAAGCCAGCTTATGATATCCACAATACGAGTTACTTTACAATGTTGAGTTGAGGGAAAATAGGAATTCTCGTAACACATTTTATTACTCTCAATTAGTACACTTGTGTGTTAGAACACACTTGTGTGTTAGTACACACTTGTGTTTTACTCGAGCGTTAGTAGCAAAGTGTAACTTGTTGAGAAAATTAAATATTTCACGTTATTTTTAATTTACAACTCCACTTTAAGGCTCGTGGAAATGACATTTCAAAGCGGTGAGGTTGTTAAGCGCTGGCTATTTATATATTTATAAGGTTGCACATTCACTGACCGCTCAGGGTGCGTGGCTGAGGGGCCGAAATGGATGACATTGCAGCAAGGACCTCCAAGCCACAAGGGCGACCCTCTCACTCGCGACGTTCCAATATTTTCGGATGCCAATGTAATTATTGCTTCGATCAACATCGTTATTGCAATAACAATACCTAAATAAATACTTTAATTATTTTTAAATCGAAAAACGATTAAGAATGCACTTTTTATGACTACAAAGAGCTAATGAATTTTTATTTTCTTCATTACACACGCCACAATAGTACGTATTCCTAATTAGTATTATAGCTAACTGAGGCGGTTAAATAAAAAACCGATACGAACTTTTATTGTAGAGTGAAGGATTTTGGAGTACGTACGTGGGATAAAATATATCAAGGCATCTGATAATTGACTCATATTTTTTATTGATCGCTATGCAAGGACAGTTTCTTGAAGTACACACTGCGAAGAATGTACTGTTTCAACTTATATTAAAAAGAAAAAAACTTGAACGATATGGCGTGTTTTTTGCGTGGCCCAACGAGTGCTGAGCGAGTCGTCGTATACTTACAAGGAGTCGCAATCCGCCACGTCTGCGCTGCTCTGCGATGTAAATGATCCCCTTGAATAATGTATCCCATTCTTGGTCAACTCTTCTACCATCTTATAAGGTATAACGCAATTAACCGTTATTCCCAACCGCTTTCTATCTGCATAGACTTATGAAGGATTAAGTTAATTGCCAAAGCCGTTGTAACTTCACGTAATTGATTATTAATATTCAATTCTCGATTGCAATGGACGCTAAATTAATTTCATTGTTTAATTTGATTGTGTTGAATTAATTGAGTATAAATTAAATACTATAACTTTGTACAAATACACAAAACAGTTAAAGCCTTCTATTTATTCAGTTGGTCTGATTCATATTCTAGTTAACGATTTAAAAAAGTTGTTCTGGCGTATTGCATAGATCTGTCTGTGTGTAAATCAGTCATGATCTCAGCGTGTAACTATTCGTTATAAGAGCAATATAAACGTTAAAACTTAATACAGATTGCAACTTATTGAAGTCGAGCTAGATTTCATTCGCATAATATTACGCGTGGCTTGAAATGTGTACACGGCGTGGTTGCCGTCGACGTTACAGACTCTGAGGCAGTGTCAAAAGAAACGAATGATAATGAACTCTAAGTCATTTTATGTGGTGTGATATTTGTATTGTCGTGTCGTATGGTACGAGCGGGTCACGATTGAGTCGCACGCGCGGTCGTGACCTTGCAGTACACGCCGGGGAGAGGTCACACTCTTGTGATGATGCGCGAGCGCACTAGACTCTGCTAAACAGTTTGAGTATTCATTTTTAAATCGGAATCATTTCGACTTTATCATCCAGATATATATTAAACAGCTAATTACCGTGCATAAAAATGTGTATAATATTTTATAGCGTTAAATTATATTTATTGTAATTATCCGTAAAATTATTTGAATTGGAAAATATAATTTCATTCATAAATTTTATCTTAAATGTGTTCGTAAACTCAAAGTATGTTTATGAATTTAATAAATTTAATTACAAGGAAACAGACTTACTTGTGTAATAAGGAGAAAAGGTTCTAAAGAATGAGAAATGCCGCCATAACAGGGCGTTGCTAACTTTCTCTTTACAAGAACCCGCTTTGGCGCGAGTGCTCACAGTCTTGGCTTTTAATATATTTAACCAACTAAAAACCAATAAGAAAATCTTGTGGGAACAACACGTTACAAAAACAATTTAACATATAATAATTTAAACGTGATCGATTTTATTTTGCAGTCATTGTTGCGGGTTTAATTTGGTTTTATATTTACTAATATGTATCGATATGATAAAAAGTCAGGGCTCCAGCCCTATTTGGATAATAATAATCACCACAGATGGAATGGTCTCGCAGCGAGGCTTCTACTTGCGCATGCTAATATTCTCCATTAAAACCGCTTGCAGCATCAATTTGTATCTCCAGTATTCACATCATTAAAGACATTCTGAAGTTCAGTATTTATTTTAAAATGTAAAATTTTAAATCTCAAAATAAACGAACTTTTTTTTATTTTTTCTTATTATTATTATAATATTATTCATTTAATTATGGCACATAATTTCCTGTTTATCGCAGATATACACGGGTATAATAGTATAGGACAGTCATTATATATATTTTTGATTATTGCATCAGGTTCAGTATACACAAACAAGTTTGAAAGTATTAAATATAGAGGCCATTTATTGAATAATATCTTTAATGAATGTAATAGTATTTAAATTGTAAATTAACTTAAGATTCATATTATTTACGTAACAAAGTTGGTCTCACTAACAACTTAGAGTTTCTTATCTGAACGAAACGTAATTTTACCAAAGTTGTCAGTTCATCCATCTGCTGTCTATCTATGTCTTTCTATCTGTCTGTTCAGAACGCAGTTAACAAAATAAGATATGAAATTCAGTTATAATGTGTAGTTAGAGCAATCAAAAACCCAAATTAAAATAATGTAGGTACAAAATGATTTACCGCGTCCTTAAAATGAATTTGTAATCCCCTTGCAAAGACGGGCATTTTGAATCGTTAAAAGAATTTCAATATAAATTACAGTCTTAAATTAAAGTTTACAACATAACTCATCACGTCATTGAATTTAGATGTATTTTGTTACCCATTATAAAAACGTCAATATATAACAATTTTGATATTGTATCAAGTTTTGTTTTTGTTTCATTTTATAAAAATAACATACTCGAATACCTAATTGGTAAAAAATAATGATACAGAAATTCAAATTAATGCTTTTGATTGATAAGATTATTTCTCATTGTTTTCAGTATACATTATTTGTAAGCTGATAAGCAATAGTGTGTCAAGCCACAGACACTTAGTTGTGAGAAAACGTGTCTAAAGATTTTACAAAAATTTTAAATATGTACATGATTTGAAAAATATCTACCAAGTTCTTTTTTATTCTTTTGGAAGTTTGTTTCTTACCACTCACTGAACCTCTGAATGATATTTCGAAATAAAATGTCCAATATTAGAACATGATAATAATTTGATTGACGAATATTTTAAAGAATTTAATGTAATGTGTGATAAAAATACACTGTTTTGGTACTTTTTGAACTTGAATGATGTTTAATGTGGAATATTTGACCCATTATAAGAATACAAAATATCTCCAAAAATCACTTTTTGTGGGTTGACACACTATTGCTTATCTGCATCCATTTTTCACCACGACTCCTCCAACATAGTTATGATTATTGTTTCTAACTAGAAGTCTGACAGACAAAATATATTTTTTCTGTCTGTTTTCTGTTCTGTCTGTCTATGCTGTTAGCCCTGTTGGTTATTACAGCGTCACCGGGGGACCAGACCAAATAACTTACAGACCAGACCAAATAACTTTTCTATCATAGTTTCTTAAAAGCAGAATTATAATCAAACTTATGATTGTTGATGCAGTTTTGTATATCTTAGTCGGATTAAATAAATTAACTGTACAATATTCTAAAGTACAAAGTAATGTGATAATGAGAAAAACCTTTTATGGAAACAAATTGATAAGATTCACGACATTTCGATCGCTCTATGTACATGCTTGAAGCTTTTTAAGGATAATAAGTTCCAACTAAATCTTGTCGTTTCCTTAGCAAAATTAACAATATTAAAAGGCCACTAAGTATAATTGGGACTTGAGGACTGAGGCTTGTTTATGAGGCCACTAAGTGTAATTGGGACTTGAGGACTGAGGCTTATTTATGCGGCCACATAATTACATGTAATAGGTAAAGTTAGCAAAGCAGCCGTTCTTGGAATTCTTATCTCTTTAATACAAAAGCCTTAAAATGTGAAACTTAGGTAAATTACAATTGTTGTTAATTTATAATTTAATGTTTAGCTATTGTTTTGTTAAGTATTTAATATGCAAATGTATACCAATTATAATTTTAATGCTAGAATTTTTAATTGCTTTTTGTATTGAAAACTTAATTTAAATGATTGAGTTGTGTTAAAAATATTCATGAGATACAAATATATTTCGATGGTATTATAACAAGATATTATATTTTTATTTATTTTTATATTTCTACAAGATCAAGTATTTTTCGATTCATTAATTAAACATTATATTATAACATGAAAACAAGTTTTGATATAGAATACATGGTTTTGTGTATTTTTGTTGACATTTATTATTATATATTATTACCTAAAATGATCTATACTAATATGGAGATGTGATCCATCACTTATCTCAATAGTTAGATACATGAAGTCAAGATAAACGCTAAAGGTTAACTCAGACAACGGTTGCGTCCTTGTCTAAACATACCATCAGATATCATTAAAATACAATAAAACAAAAATAATCTCTCACATTCATTGTGAATCAAAACAAATTTATATATTTATTTCATTGAATTATAATATATTAATCGAATATGATCAAAAAGTTTTAAGAGGTTGTCCTTACAAATTAATATTTTTAAAACTAAACTGTTTTTATATACAATATATATAATAATATGATACAGTGATCATTAATAATGTATAAGCTTCATTTAAGTTATTAAGACTAACTAAGAGTAATGAGTTATATGAAATAACTTAAATTAATTTTAAAGTATAAAACGAGTTGTTAATTATTTAGTTATTTCTATTTTTTGTACACATCCTGCCTGTACTAACATTATCTTCCAGCAGGTCCTTAAATAAACATTGAACACATTAAAGTGCATAAAACACTATATAGAAACAATAATAAATAAGAAGAGAACAATAATAACCTAATAACTTACATTTCTAAGGAATTAATAAGGAAAAAACAACATTTTTTTTTACAGTTATAATAAATGTAATGTGATGTTTATTAAACTGTATAACATTAACTAAATAAATAATTGAAGACAGAGTTAAGAATAAGAAAATAAGTATTTTGTTACATTGCTTATATCGAAGCTTCCAGAAATGTTGAATGAAATTCTGAAAATCCCTCTAACGAGACAATCCGTCAGTCGTTACTTGAATTTTGTTTTAACAATAGTAGACGTGGCTGGCATACACTGGCGGGAACATGTCTTACGCCAATCAATGGCGGTTATTATAATATAATATAACAAGAAGAATATAATCTTCATATACCTCTCACTTAGCAACGGCTTTAGTTTTTTCTTAAATATGCTAATAACAAAAAAACAGTCTATAATGATACCCACTCAATATTTTATTAGATCTATTCATTCATGAATTTATAATTTTATTACACCTTCAAGTTTTAATATATTTAATTTGTATTTTTTATTATGATTCTATTTATAAATACAGAAACCAAACCAAATTGAGCTCGTTGATGTCTAATGTTAGGGCGGTACCGAAAAATTTGTTTAATGGCTTTCTCCATAGATGTCTCTCATCACAAAGCGCTCTCAAATTCCGAACATCATCAACAGATGGCGCTAGTTGGGAAATTTAGTTTGAATTCTCTTATAGTAAAATTTATTATATCTGAAATTTATTAAAAAATATTTTTTTAAAGTCTAGTCTTGAAAGCATGAAAACCATACTTTTTATTTAATTAATGTGTATACTAGTTTAATGTTTTTTTAATTACCAACTCAACTCACCCAATTTCATAATGTTCAATAAAAAAGATATTTTAATAATACTTACAAGAAACTTATAAGAAAGTACAGTGTTACAGGAAAAAATACCCTCAGGTCAGATTAATTCGTTAAATTGATAATAATTTGTAAATATTTTTATGAACAAACTGTTTGTTTATAAAAAAAATAAATATTATTGAAGAAATGGAAAGATAAAGGACAGTATTTGGCACTCGACTGTAAAAATATAGTGTCAAGATTAAGAAAGAAACTTACATTTTATCTTTTTATAAATAAAATAATGAAATAATGAAAGTTCTTGGTAAATTGACATTTGAAGTCATTAGTAAAATTCACATTACGTTAAATGTAAGTACGAATGCTATTATTTCGCATTTGAAAGGGAATCTTACGTATAGGTGTTAAAATGAACATAATATACTTAAAGTTTTCTTGCAGTTGTCATATCCTTCGCATTATTGACCTTAATCTTTACAATTTATGGTCATTATAGTACAGAGGACCATAAACGTTTTATTGGTGTATATAAACCTGCAGTTATTTTGAGATCGTATGTTATTTGAATTTCGAAGTACCTCGCAGTATCACGTCCCTCCAATTTAAGTACTTTGAAATTCAGAATTCTTTTTAAATTACAAATATTAAATGATTACGGTATGGCATGTGTGTTCAGTTTAACGTGTTCCTAAAATAATGACGACATAATGTTAGACTTATCTGGCTACTAACCTTGGGTTAAATCTTATTACCAAGTACCCTCAAGCTCGTAAAATAATTAAATCATGTAACTTCATAATGAATCAGATACTTATTAGAATGATTACGAATAAATTATCCGATTTTAACTAAAAAATATTATTTAAATATTGAATCAAATAAGTTTTAAATTAAATATTATTACTTTAATAATATAAGAATCATTTTGTAAGTAACATTTAAATAACGACCTATCAGTATTTTATCCATTACGACTTGTGAAATCATATTATTTTGCATATCGAGTCGAAAACAAACTAAAGATACTTAGTAATTTCGATAAGCTTTCGGCGCCAATGTAATCATTTCAATCTGATTCGTATTTACAATCACTTAGGTCTGTATAGATTTACATTGAAGATGATTTTTAAATCGTAGCCGTTAGGATTTAAATAATTTAAATTTTCTTTAAACATGTTAAGATTATGAACAATATTTTTAAATTTATCAGTCTGATAGAGCCAAGTTGAGTGTACAGTAGAGTCTCCGAAGCCAATGTATCTTGATCTTTACTGAAAGCGGTAATGGTTGATACGTAGCCATTACGATTTAAATATTTAAAATGTTCTATAAATATGTTAAGATTCTATAAATATTTTTCAATTTATCGTTCTAAAAGTGTCAAGTCGGTTCATACCGTAGTGTACAGCGGAGGTTCCGAAGCCAATGTATCTTGCTCTTTACTGAAAGCGGTAATGGACAGTAGAAGGTCTTATAATAAAGCCAAGGAGATCGCTAGTATGGTCACGTTCCCATTGTTCAAGCGACTGATAAAAAGTTCACAGAAAGCTTAATAATTAGCTTCAGTGCTTATAGAGTCGATTCGCGAAACAAGAAAGCTAATTGGGGTTCATAAACTCTGTGGACAATAAATTTGCTATTTGTTCAAAACATGCACCTCTTTTTTAATACGTATATGAGTTTCTTGTTGAAGAATTTATCTTCTTGTGTATAGAACCAGCTTTTGGTCGCAAATTTGTTCCTTGGATAAATCAGCAAACAGTATTTTCAACATTTCGAATGTATTTCTTCCAAAATACTATACTAAGTTTGTTAAAGTATATTTCAAATTTAGTGAATCAATCAATACAATGTAATAGTGCATGCCCACTTCAAAAAGTTAATGTAGTAATTATTCATAAACATCGTCACAACTTTTTAGTATATATAAAGAGACTTCTTTTATTTTAATATATCTATTATGTTATTATATATAACTTACTACACAGGACAGGATTTTTATTGAATGTCTATACAGCTCATTTTACTACAAGAATTGGTTTTATTTTTTAAGATTCGTTCAAGATCAATAAAAAAAATAGCTCCAAGAGTTATTTATTCAAATCCAAATATAATATATATTTTTTGACGAAATTATTAATAACAATTCAGTGCCTGATTATTTATATGTTCACACACATTAGTTGTGTGCGTGTTGAGACGTGGCGCGCACCTGCGTCGCGTCTTATAGATTTACGTGCGCTGAGATTTACAGCTAATTACTTTTATACGTAAACACCGCCTTTACTTCGCCACTAAAATGTTATGAGACTGAAATTAATAATGTTTTGTAATCATTGTTTTGAGTTCCTGTTCCTTCTGTTTTAAAAACAGGAAGATATTGAGTTAATATTTGCTTTAAAAAAATGCAATTAATTGTGCAAATAAAAAGAGATTAAATTTAATTATATATTCAAAAATATTATGTCAATTCATGATTTTATGTATATGGTAATTTTAGTAAGTAGGTAATTCCTACCTAGAATGTGGCAAATAACACATTTTCAAATGAGTTGTTTATATTGTTGGTCATTCGATTACTATCGCAACACGACTTAAACTGCATTAACATGACACCGTGGGAGGTTTCATTTGTTAAGTATAATATGCGCTTGCGCATGTTGCGTATCATGCAGATCAGAGAAGTGATAGTTCAAACACGCGTGCTCGTCTATGCGCTTTTCTTATTCTCCGCCCTTTGTGGTAATATAACTGAGCGTAATATGTTTCTCGAGTACCGTATCTTGTCGTCATTCGTCACTGTTGTGCGATCGCCATCTGAAAAACGAACGTGATTCGTTCAATGCAACACATTCAACGCACCACTTAGACGCCTCATTAAGTAAATTTATTTCATTGTAATTCGATAGATAACGAGTCTGCTATGCACGTGCATTGATTAACAGAGTAATACTATAGCTTTTCGTTTATTCAATTTGTATAAACAAAAGCTCTGAACTCTTTATTGTAAAAGCTATGTTTATTATCGGTATAAATTGATAGTTAAGTTTTAAGTAATGATAGTGCGGTTGCATCAATATTGACATATATGTTCAGCTGTTTATAAAAGATAATGCAAAAGATTTAAATGAATCGGGTTTTATAAAGAATCTTATAAGCTTTATATTATTGCACTGGTAAATAATGCAAAAAACATTATAATCTGTTATGTTTGTGAAAAAATAAGAGATGTCTCAGATACATCACAGATTTTAACATTAATAATAATTGTACGATTTTTTACCGCCAGAAATTTTTTACGTCTTCCCAAAACATACATTACTAATACACCTGCAATTGCAACAATGATTTATAATTGAAAAATGTAAAATCATTGTTTTTTTATTACCTGGTAATTACAAACAATATCAATATATTTAATTTAATCCCAGTTTGCATGCGGAGTGAGCATAAAATACCATCGTGACAGTCAATATTATCGACCACATGACCATGAGTAGTGGTTTTAACATGCAGGGTCACCATAAATATCTCCACAGTTCCTTTAAACTCCGTCCCGTCCCGTGAGTTAATACGAGGACTTGAATACAGTGATAAATGTACTCGATTGCTCCGTCCCGAACTTTGTATGAGGATTTCATTTCAGTTAAACATAGTAATATTTCTGCTGACTCATCCAAGTGTTTGTCATGATTACTCATAAAAACAATATAATTTGAGTTTTTTATTTAAATGTATATGGTTTTTTTATATACAAATATTTATATTATCTTTATTTCGTTTTGTATGTTGAACAAATATTTATATTGGTTCAAATACGCGGGCAATAATACTTTTTTGTTATCCATTTCATATACATTCATTGTAAAAACGAGTACTGTTAACCAAAATTATCTAATATTATAATATATAGTATTATGAATGAAGTAGTTCCACGTATTCTGTAATATTTTCGGAACCTAGCTCAGAGTTATGTTATGTTTAATATGATTACCATAATCAAGTAATTTATTTATTTATTAGAATTGTATTTGATTATAATAATAGATAAAGAACCCATTATCATATTTAGCTACAGCACATACATTGTGCATTCTCTTGATAATACATAACAATATTGGAAACATTTACATATCAATATTATATTGAAATTAGCTTAACTGCTTTTTATATTACTAGCATTCCTATGCCACGAAATTTATTATATAGCTCGTTTAAATAACAAATTATCTTATTTCTTTTCTAGATAAGGTGGTTCGAATAAATGGATAAAGTCCCATAAGGCAGCTATTTATTATACATTTCTTTTGAGTGATAAAGTTTTTGTTAGATTTTGGTTACACGAGTTACATATATATCGAATAAAGAGTAAATATAAAACTATATATATCAATTGAATAAACTGTACAGTAATCAAATATTGAAGTATTTATATAATTTTATCTATATCTAAAAAGAGTGATCAATTTATTCAGTTTTATCACTCTCACACGCTTAAAGTTTTTTTATGATCATCATATTTTTAATTCAGTTTCTATATAAATGTCATAGCGTGGAGTCAGTTAGGTTGTTGACATCATTATGAACTATGGAATTATTTAATAGTTTAGGTAGCCATGTGTAATTAAAAGAAGGTCTATCGATTTTATAGTTAACGTAATCTGATGAGATCTTCTATCTTAACATTCGTTTTGCGTATATTTGTAACAATTCTCATCTTGATTGTGATTTGATTTGTTTTTAAGAATTCATATATATATTTGAATTTCGATTGTCAAAATCTATATTGAAATTAATAATGTCTAACACTATGTAGGTACATCTTTTGTTTTATATTTTTTTTACAATGATTATTACCTTTTAGATAATCCTAAGCTGTAGGTATATTAAACACTATAATAATTTCCCCATATCATATAGGACCTATAATCACAGCGTGTCATGGTATAAAATATCAGACAGGTAAAATACTTCAGATTAAAGTTTATTAAACAATAAAGCTTTGTAATATTAAATAAATTATTAAATTCAATAAATAAATAAACGGTTAGTAAATAACACTATTGTGGTAGTATTGAGTAGTGAGTGCAGTCGAAATTTAAACCACAATGCTTTATATTTCTTGGAAAACTACGTAAGTCATAGAAATACTTGTGGTCAAAAGAATTGTCTTTGACCCTGAACTCTATAACTATCTTTCACGGATATGAATTACGCAGTAAAGAATATAATGTTTATATCACACTGTCATCTCTATGTACTCCTGTGATAGCAGTTACGGATACAGCATACCATCTTCAAACAGCATCGTAAACGTGTTAGACGGCTACTATAAATGTAATTTAGCGGTACTAGGAAAGAAATGATGATTATCTTTAGATGAATGAGCCATTGCTGTGACTACCGCCATATTTTTTTCTGGTTTAGGTGTTGTGAAAACTTATCTCTCCAAATATTATACTATGTCGCTAACTGTATATTTTGAAGTATTTTGTTCTGTAAAAATACTAAATATTTACGTTGTGTAGTATAAACACAATGATTCCAATCGTGAGGATAATAGTTGTAATTATTAAAATATAATAAATCTACAGACTCTAGGTAATTTATGTGTCTGACATTGTGTATGTGTGAGTTAAATGTTTATAAAGCTTACAAATATAAAATGTGACTAAATGTTATGAATATCTTAAACCTAGATATATTTTAATTATTAGTCCTCAAGTGTCTCTCGAGGTTGTCATTTTAAGCCGTGTTCAAGGTGATAGTCTCTCTCTTTCGTGTCGAGCTAAAATGGCGACTGGATTGGCATTTAAATACCTACCATATATTTTTTAATTCATACGAAGTTTGAGCTTTGATTACATTGTCATAAAATCCGTTAGGAAGCTAAGAATAAGATGCTATTAGTAAGCAATTAAAGTTTATGATTTCTGCGTATGTTATTAACATTAGTGCTGGAGAAATAACTTTTACGGCTCAAGCATTCATTATCATTTAAATGCGTAAAAATATTAATAATTTTAATAGTATCTAAGTTTACGTCTACAATCTAACTGAGTCAATGCTCCCAGTAAAAATCCTTTTATGTCATATTGCTTTTAAGGTTTAGCGGATCGCATTAAAAAACCTTACATACGGAACCGGTTTATTAAAAACATTATGTTACACCTCTGTCGCTGCATCGTAAGTTTTTATTTCCTCAAATAAAAGTCTCAGTTAAATTGTGAAAGTGAGATAGTAAATTCTTTATAATACTAGATAATTTTAAAGTTTCAGATCGTGTTGTAGTCAGTTATGTTAGAATAGGAATTTGTCATATTTGCTAGGTGCATCGGGTCAATTTATCACTGCTTGTCAAATGATATGATACTAAATCACGCACGGTATGAGAGGCTGTATAAAAATATGTTGCTTATTGGGAGTGGCCGTAAGTACTTAGGCACAGCTCAGACTCATAAATACATTGAATATTGTTTCCTGTTATCTCAAATCGATAATTTAACGAATTCAATGCAAATACTGTACAATTACAGTATTATTTAAGTAATTTATGCTGATTTTCCTCGTGTTTGTTGTGATATGTAAACTGTTTATTGATAAATATTATTGGTTGTACTTTTTCGAATTATGTATGATAGCAAACAAATAACAATTTCGTAACGATTAGAAAAAACAAAGAAAATTAAGTTTCTGTAACAAATGTTTTGAATTTGTACTGATAATATTTTAATACGTAATACAACACACAAGTATTTCGTATGTAAACATTTTATTATACCAAAGATAAATGAGCATTTTAGTATATGTTGTAATACAAGACTTGTAAAATGTGTCCAAAGTTCTCAATATTTGATTAATTTGTTGTCAAATATCGAAATTATTGATTGTTCTATGAATATAAAAATATATGGTCTTCCATAAACAAATAACAAATTAACACTGTTATAAAAAATAAGCATTTTATTTGTCTTACTCAAATTACATTTAAAAAAATATATAACTTATTGGAGTTCATTATTTTTAGTTGTAACTTTGAAATTGCTGAATAAAGTCATTAAATCAAACGACTCTCTTGCTTTGGAATTATACATGCTGAGTAAATATAAAGGATCATGTATAGTTGTAATTCCGGACGGATAGCGACATCCCATCACAGAATCCCATCCCACAATCAATTATCCGCAATCCATAATCACGAACAATTAATTTTTTCTTGGTCCACGTAATAGGACCTTACTTTCGTTGGTTATTTTCTCGATAAGAGTCAAATTGATCTGCCTCCGGCTCTCGAGAGGGGAATAAGAAAATTGCTGCACATACATTACTGGCTTTAATATTCGTTATCTAGTGATTTTAATTACGAAATAGGAAAATAACATGTTATAGTAATAATTTACATTTATCATTCGTTCCAAACACAAGTTTGTGGAGATTTAAAAGCTAAGATGACATAGTAAAAAAAATAGCTAAAATATCTGTTCGTTATATTTTTATTGTATAAACATTAATAGTGATTTAAGAATCTGTTCGACATGGTTATAACTACATATTTAAATGCTCATAACTAGTTGTCCCGACTATTTTAATATTTAAATAGTATAAAAATTAATAGTGTCTTAAGAATCTATTAGATCTTTCAAGAACTATTTAAATGCTGATAACTAGTTGACCCGACTATTTTAATATTTTTATAATATAAAAATTAATAGTGTCTGAAGTATCTATTAGACCTGGCAGGAACTATTTAACTGCTCAAGACTAGTTGACCCGACTATCTTTAATATTTTTATGGTATAAAAATTAATAGTGTCTGCTGAATCTATTAGACCTGGTAAGAACTATTTAAATGCTCATAACTAGATGACCCGACTATTTTAAATATTTGTAATATATAAACATAAAAATAGTGACTGCAGAATCTATTAGACCTGTAGAAACTATTTAAATGCTCGTAACTAGATAACCCGACTATTTTAAATATTTTTATAATATCAATATAAAAATAGTGACTGCAGAATCTATTAGACCTGTATGAACTATTTAAATGGTCACGACCAGCTGACCCGACACTATCATTCGCATGTAGAGATAAACGTCACACGAATACAAAGGAGAGTTTTTTGATAAATCGTCAAAAAGAAACAAAGGGCGCATAAATTTATCGTCAGGGAGTGGCTTATCATGATCGTGTCTACTTTCTCCAAGTGTCGATAAACTCTCCGCGTTTAGCATTATATTATACGATTATCTGTCACTAACTCTCTATTTTAAATTTGTGACTCATATTTATAAGAAATATCTATGTTTATCTTTTTTATCTATAGTAGTTTTCTTTTACCCATGGGTTTAAATGATATATAGAAATAAAAAGTTATAAATTGTTGAAACTTTTTTGTACGTATAAGATTTTGCTTAAAATTTTTGTTTTATTTTTGGGTTCTTCAGTATCAAATGTAAAATAATAAACACTGGATCGATTATATTTGTTGACATTTGCCATTTTATAAGTACATACATCCATTGTGATGTTAATTCCCACAATAAAATTAATAAACATATATAAAACTTTAACGCAATCAGAATATTACATTTATTATGTCTTTGTAAGTGCTTAACATAAACATACTTTCAAATGTGGCTGCATATAATAAAATATACTTTTTATAGCTTTAGTTTTCTAATTGAATGACAAGGACTTAAGACACGCCCGCTATAGCAAAGTATTATGCAAAATGTTTTGAATAAATATCATACCTACTTGCCTATCCAAGGAAAATTATTTAATTAATTATTATTATAATTATTTACAAAGTATAATTTATTATTTTTCATTACTATAATCTAGCTAACATCATCTGAACCTTGATCAAGTAACAAGCCATCAATTACCAAATAAAATTAGTATATTTCTATTTTTAATGTAGTAATTAATGTCTTATATTTTGTGAAACTATAGGTGTTGATTCAGACAATAAGATACATATAATAATAATGGCGATAATATATCATTAAATCAAAAATTATTGTCCATCAGTTACTATGATGCAAGATAAAAAGATGAGGTACTATTAAAAATAAAATAGGTATTCTATTTTGAAAATTTCATAAATTATTTTATATTGCGCAAGCGCAAAACATTCCGAAGTATTATAAATAAATTAATACTAGTAAATTCATTCAATGTTAAATATTAGGGATAAAAGAAACTCCGTTGTTTATTAAGTCTAGTTGCACACACCTGCGGGTAAGTTCACAATGAATGGGGACCGTTTATTCTATTGAAAGGGGTGTCATGCACCTAAGTAGTGTCTTTAAAACTTTATAGAGATAAAGGGTCTTTTTTATGATGAAGACAATACGCAAACAAAACATTTGATGACCGTCGCTGACCAGTACCAGTACTAGGGATAACTGACCAGTGTGGGAAGAATATACTTTGAGAAAGCTTGACCCTTCATTGTATTATTATAGATTCTCTTTATTATAATAGTTGAAAGGGGTCACCATATGGACTTTCAGAAGCGCAATTATTAATCTGTTTTTTGCTTGCAAACGGTTAGGCAAAATAACAAAGATAAAGATTCCCTTCGTCCAACTTCCCATGAATTTATTTTTCTACCTATAATTAAGTACACTCGCATGGAGTGGAGATATTTTCGTGCGCACGACGTTGAGGGCTTGCACAAGAACTGTTCAGGCATTTCGGAGAACTGTAATGTGATAAATCGGACCCTCCAATCATTATTTCATTCGGTACGCGAAAGTACTCACTATACTTATGATGATTATTAACCAAAATCGGTACCTGTGCTCGTTATGCCAATCATACCGACCTGCCAAAATAAGTACATATATGATATTTTCAATTCGAAATATACTTAATCTTAGTCAATCTTTTACGTCATATTTAAGAAACTGTGACTTGTAAAAGTAATATATTGATACATTAGTTGTTATACTATGTCACATATTTCGTTAATACCCATATGACTGCATCTCAAATGTAATTACCTGCTTAAAAAATAACATGACACATTATCTATGACAATCCATCTCGGTCAAATGCGCTTCTCTGATTTTCGTATTAGCCGCTTGTGAGTGGGCGCGATAAGGTAGGGCTGCCAGAAGAGATACTTGATTTATTACGTATCTTAGTTATTTAATCTGATATGTTTAAATGAATATAACATGCGATGCTAAAAATGTGAATATCATTTCGATAAAGTAAAGTTTTTATTGTGTAATAAGTAGTATATATATATATATATATATATATATATATATATATATATATATATATATATATATATATATATATATATATATATATATATATATATATATATATATATATATATATATATATATATATATATATATATATATATATATATATATATATATATATATTTCTTGCTAAAAAATAATATTTACGCCATTTCTTGCTCAAAACACTATTATATTTAATTTTAATCATAACGACATCTTATATTTTTTCTTTAAATTTCCTTACGTATATATATGGTTATACGAAGTAATTGGAAGACCAAATACTTCATAGTATGTTTTTAAATTTAACATAAAATATTTTAATTAAATTAAAACAATATTTTAAAATAATTTGGAGAGTCTCAACCCTAGCAAGCACGCCGTAACGTATTCCCGTCAATATAAGGCATAATTTTGTAATTATGTAAAACGGTAAAAAAACAAGTCTAAATTGTTTGCTATCTGTAACGCAATACATTTTAATGGCTGTTATAATAAACTGGGAGACGGCAAATCTTTTAAGATGTTTTAAATCAAATCAATTACATATATATATATATATATATATATATATATATATATATATATATATATATATATACAGATTAAGAATAGTACACTCAATCTTATATTATATATATAAATATTTTAATCATGTATCACATTAAATAAATTGCCATAAACAATTACTGTGTTATAACTTTATTCAAATAATAGGATTTACATAAATAACATTTATAAAATAAATTAAATAAACGACTTCTAAAAGCTAATAAATAAAAGTTTATTTTATAACCAGGTTTTATAGGCCCATCAAATTAATCATTGAAGTTATATTAATTATCTATTTTTCTCTACTTTTTATGGTTTAATATAATAAATAAATGTAAAGTAAATTGTTAACTTTTAATTAAATCAACTGTTATTCTTCCCATTACTGTAATTAATTCTAACGTACTCGGTTTTTCTCACGCGTTCTTATAGTTGTTAAATTATCTTTAAGATTGTAGTTTTAAATTATTCTTAATAGTAAGGTCTTTGATTAGAAAAAAAGATGAAGTCTAGGTTGGTGGATTTTGATAGAATATTTAATATCAAGAACTTGTACTGTAAGATAGTTGAGGTTACCCTTAAGTCAATGTATGTGTGTATGTAAGTCATAATAAAATAATTTGTTAGACTGTACGTAAAATAATGTTTTGGTAACATATCTTAGATTATGAGCAAATTACTACAATTCATGTTGTTTTTATCTTGAACTAATAATATTATTTTTATGTTATAGCTTTTATATTTAAAGATTATTAGAATGTTAAGTGAGTTTGTTTTAAACTCAGTTACTAATTAAGAGATGTAGGTGTGATTAGCGGTTAGTTTATTGATTAATTTCAATATTTAGAATGTTAAAATGTAACTAATGAATTATTTACAGATCAAAATCTGTAAGAATGACATGAACAACTTTCACTTCGTAATGTATATCTTAAATTAAGTTAATAATGTCAACGTTTATTAACAAAAAAAATATATTAATAAATTCTTACGACTTAAAAGAATTCTTACAACTTTTTAGAGTTATGGCTCTAGTTATAAAGAAAGCAAACTTTATTATACAAATAATTTTAGGTATAGATAATGCAATATATTCTGATATTAGATACGTTTTAAATTAATATCAGTTGATACGTTATTATTTTATTACTGTAAACATAAATGAATAGAAAAAGGGGTTTGAAAGTTCTGAATTAACCCTTCATGGCCATAATAAAAAGGATGAGTAGTAATGTCACCCTTCTCCGGGTGTAACTGCTGAGCGTGTGCGGTTAGCGGCCAGCGCAGTAGCGAGCTACGTCGCATCCGGACCACACCGCCGTCACCATCGTACTGACGGATCGCGATACTGTACACGTCAATTCGAACCTGTTCTAAATTCAAACCTCATTGAGGGGTGGACTGGACACAAGTGACCCCTATCGGACCGACTTGATAACTGACCGGTGTCCGGCGAGATGCAAAACGCCCTCGAACGTTGATTTGGGGTGGAGCTGCCCCTGCAACCAGTTCTTGACTCGTTCCACAGGTATATTCAATAATTGTTTGTATGACCTGTTCTTGACCATTACCTAAACGTAACACGGTAGCTCTCACGGATTACTATTTATATTTTTATTTTAATACTGATCACTATTTACTGCCTTCATATGAATGTTTTGTTTTTTTTTATATAGGCGTCTATATTGGAATATTGGTCAGTTACCTATTTTTATCATATATCCTCAATAATAATGTAAATCAACACAAGCCTTTCATTACCCAAAGTTAATTCATATAATTGTAGAGTACTTGATCGTTCCAATAACATAATTATATTTAAGCGATTATTTTTTGTTTTAAAACTTTAGTTGATAGGTTTATTTGTAATCAATTTTACGATTTCTTATTACGTACAAAATAAGGTAGGCCTAACGTCATGTTTCCGCGTTGTGGCTCAGTCAGAGCTCGTTAACAAATTTATTGCGAGTTTGACCGTGAGACCTCAAGCGTAGCTGTTTTTTGCTTAATGTGTTATTTATTAAAATTTGATTATTAAAAAATCAAAGTTAATGTTGAGAGCCGGCATCTGTGTCAAAACTAAGAGATTTATATTTATATTATAATAATAAAGCAGTACATATTAATCGTTTAATGAATATGTATCGACAGTTTTTTCATTAACGAGTGATTTAACTTGTGTTTTAAACAACTATTTAAATGATGACAATATAAGAATATTTTAATCGTGTTTCTCATTTTAACTTAAAATATTAAGAACCTAAAAAAAAAATACTTAATTAGGTTTGACATTATGTTTTATTTTTCCAAGTGAGCATAAATACATTAAGTTTGTGTATAATTTTGTTAATCGTTTAATTTATAAGTAAAATTATAGGGCACTAAAACCAAAGGCACCGCCAATGTGTCAAATGCCATGCCAATGGAGTGTGGCGGATAGAGGCCCGTGTACCACGACACACACGAGAATCTTATTTTCGAATATCAAATATTAGTTATGCGGCGATCGTTGAGCAAACATCTTATGTTTATTTCTCTAAAAACCTCGACATCGGCTCGCAACCACTTACATTTTTGTTTAGCTAATGATTGATTTTTTATTTACTCCCTAGTGTAGCTTTAGTGAAACAACGGTACATACTTTTAGACGAATATTTCTCACAAAATTCCTTGTCTAAATAACCTAAATTTTATTTACAATAGACAGCCTTTGGCTTATTCATAACGTTATAAGACAAGTGAAGTATGCATGAAGATTGTCTGCGTGATAAAATTTAATATAAATGTAAACTTAAAATCTTTTTACAATCAACTAACAGGCCAATAAATAAAGCTTCAGCGAAGAACGGGAGCAATTAATATGGGCGCGGCAGCGCGCGTGAAAGTAGCCGGCGCAGGCGCATGTGTGCACTGCGTCACCACGTGCACACTTACATATGTATATCATTAAATTACTTACAGAATATTATACGTGAATATATTAATACATAATTTTTAAACTTAATTGCAACAGGTTTTTTTATTCACGGTTCTTACGTTAATAAAAATATACTATCTATAAATTATTAATAATACATAATAAGCACAAATTTGCGAACTATCCGCTAATGGACAAACCCATTTAAAAGATAAAACATAAGTTCTCATAAGTAAAAACGTTCATACATCTCAAATATTTGAATACTTATTTACTTATCGATTTTAAACATCTAAATCGTTTAAATACACTTGATCACATTATTATTCTCAAGAAAATACATAAAAAAAAGAATCAGTAATTACATTACTGTTGACGTTCATTGTGTCCTTACATAGTACCAAGTTTTTTGTTTACTTAGCCTCTTCTCGAGAATCCCATGCACGCCCCATACAGTTTTTCTAGGTACGCGCGTGAGTGCAGCCGGAATGCAGCCAAGGAGGTGCTCTACCGTCCACATCCGAACTTACCTCGTTAACCATACAGCATCTCGTATTATATCAAGCCTATTTATTGAATATTTCAATCCTTTCGGCCATTTTGTGCTACATAAATCTTTATAATCATGAATTGAACTGACAGATTTATGAAGTTAGGATGAACTACTGGTAAATATGTGCGGAGTTCAAGTCTGATTCATACCCAGTGAATGCTTAGTAGCTACGGGCTACGCGCCGTAGATCATAATCGGACGAGTATTTATTGGCACTCGCTTTCTAAAGCCACGCTTGTGGCTAACTCTGAATACTTACCAATGTCAAGTGACATGCTATATTATGATATGTATTTTATTAAATCTCCCTCCTGAGTATAGAATCTTACAAATTCAATATTGAATAAGAATAAATGACATACCTATATCAAGTCCTTTTGTCAATATACTTCATGAACATTCGAAACATTCGTTCTTTACTTTTTTACATATTTATATTTAAATAAAAGTTAAAATAATAAATTAATATGTATATACATTTTTAACATAATTATATTGTTGACGTCTGTCATAACAATGGTCTCATTTTTATTGTTGTTAAAATATATTTGATAAGTCATTACTTAACCAAAGTTATTAACAATAACTGTACATTTATGAGCATTTGTAGTTATAGTTAAGTTAATAATAATAACTAAGAAGACGACAATCACATTAAAAAGTAGTAAAATATAATTTTATCTTAATCACAAATGAAGGTTGTGAAACAACTCGGAATGTAAATTTATGGCGTTCTGTTAACTTTTCTAAATGGCTTTCAATTCCAATACACGGTGCTGGTTCGAGCGGCTCCACTAACATATGCCTTGCCGTTTATAAAAGTACCGTCAGTAACACACAGCTCAATATTAGATTACAGCCTTCGATTAATTAACGGTACACACCTCTACGATTTAAGATTCACATCTTAATTGTTGTCAAACTTAAGTATGCAAACCAATATATTTACAATAAATTTAAGAGGCTACAAAACTTATTCCATAGTAAATAAATCAAAACTATTCATTCGTTTCGTTTTAAAATTAGTATTCAATTGACAATAGAAGCAAATAATAATAATCATGTTATTAGCAATCGGTGTTTTTAAAGTAACTGCGTCCATCATATAGCGGGATAAACAAATCTTGACACTTGAGTTTCTGACATTAGCTAATTTGATGCGTCTTGACAAACGCAGAGTAGTGTAACATAGCGGCTCCGCTATCTTTTATTTTAACATACGTTTAGTTACTCAAATTAACTTGGGCATTCGATATTCATTATGATTTCATAACTAATATGAAAACAGATACCGCAAGCATCAACGCGTAAAAATATTGATTGTTTTAAGAAGTTATATTGTTTATAGTGTTTAGTAACATTTTATAATTATTACGTGTTAATTTTTTATGTATATATTTAAGTAATTTAGCATGCAAATAATATATAATATGTACAATTATCAAACTGTGTAGATCGTGGTAGTTCGTCACAGGGGTGTAGCGGTACCTGCCGAAGCCGTGTGAAGTCCGACGGCAGGGGGCAACTCACAAAGGAATATTCAAATTCTCTCCTGGACGCGACTCGCATGAATGTGCTACCCTATGACCATATTATTTTTAACATGCGAAGATAATAGATCATCGGGGCGATTCTTAATTTTTTGCCGCTTTCTTATACAGCCCTTTATTAGGGTCCGCAATGCTTTAGGGTTTTTGTGCAACCGAAGTATGTTGTCATTAAGGAATATTTATAATTAAATTTTTACCGCAGGCGGATTACGTTACGTTTATTACAAGCTTTTTACTGACGTTTACGCTTCATCTGAAAAAATGATATATTGGCACTAAGTATACATGTGCTTGTATGAAATATAGAAATATATTTCAAAATATGCCACAGTAATTCAATGTTAGAATCAAATTAAATTCAATGTGGTAATAATATTTAAATATCATTGCCACTATAAATTCCAACACAATATTGATATACGTAATAACGTGTAATTTATTAAGCCCCCCTATAAACTGTATTTATGACACTTTACCCTATAATTTGGCAATCAGCATTTACCACCGAACTCCAAAGCCATTGTGAGAATAAGAATGTGATCTGACCTGCTGGGTCCAAGAACCTATAATTTTGCGGTTATTTGCAGGTGTTTAAAAACCACTATTGATCACCTTGATATTATATTTTCATATAATGATTGTGCATTACTGTTCTGGGATCACCTATTTAGGAATTTGTAAGTACAAAATACAATATATATATTTGTTACCACAAATAATTATTTTAACTAAATTTAAATAAGTAGTTCTTAAGCCGAAATACAAAATACATTTATTAAGATCACTAATATTTTTATTATACCTAAATTTATATCAGTAGTTTTCAATCTGAAGTGAATATAAAATGATTTAAATTTTTCAAGAAAGATAGCAAGAGATATAAGATTTAAATATTATTTCACACGGTGCACACATTCGCACTTGTCCATTTAATTCTACAAATAATAATTAAGTACGAAATTGCATCCCTCATATCTTTTGTTGTATCTTCACCCTTTCTTCGGCCTGTGTCCATAAGCGTTATACCGGCCTATGATAATGTCTCACAGCATCAATAGGGAGATACGTATTGTTTCGCAGCCTCCGAGGGTCCTGCAGCGAATTTATACTCGCCTGTCATAACAGAATGAATTTACGCATTGTGAATCAATACAGCGATTTGATCTATAGGCGGCCATTGTTTCTGGGTGTCGAACTTGCACAACGTATTGGGATATTATGATTGAAAACAAAAAGAATATACCCTCGCTTTCATTTGATAAGTTTTATTGTTTCTTTCTCAACGGTATTTTTATATGATTGTTTGGTGTTGTACTATTGATTATTTAAGAATTGGCGAATTATTTAAATACATTTTCTGTTTGATTTCCCAGTAATGACTATTTTTTTTTAAGATGATTGCATTTTCAATTACGGTCGTTTGAAATAAATAAAAAATAAAAAGAAAAAGCTAATTTAACAATTTTGTATATAATTAATTTGTAATCAATCATAGGGGTGACATTTTCAGTAGGTACTGAAAAAAACCCTTTCACAATAAAGAGAAAAAAAAGATGTCTTTTATAAAAAAATAAGATATTTAACTCGTTCATCGTCAGTAGACCAGATTGGAGTGTTAAGATCAATATTCCATGTTGGAAAAACGAATCTCCGATACACAGTAGGCCATGTTTTATAGAATGATAATTAAATTTACTTTTAGGAGTCAAATCATAAATAAAGACCGATTACGATCACTCAGCAGTTATTTTTTATACACTTAACTTTATGGAACTGACTTAAACGCGCGTTTAGCCTCCTATCAGCCCATTTCTGTCCTCAATACTGTAATTTCATAATTCAAGCGTTTAAATGCATAGCTTTCCGTGAGATACAAAAAAAATGGCAGACTCGCTGGAGAGGCCATTACGGTCCTTAAAATAACATCGTACGATTAAGTTAATGACAGACACACCGACGAAATGCGCTTATAATTGCATATATAAAGAATTTTCTGAAAATTATTATAAACATACTTTTGCTCTCCCACGGGATAAAGTAAATAAAATATAAATGGAATATTAGAAGCGGATTATAAAATACTGTAATAAGAAAAAAACAATTAGTCCATTATATATTCTGTGTAAGTATTATTAACGAATTTAATATATCAAGATAACAGATCTGTATCTTCAGCCAACAGCATAGACAAACAAAAAAAAAAACATCTGTATCTGTCAAATAAAATAACAATAATATCGTCCCTTTCACTTGCAAAAATGATTAAAATTGTTTAAAGTCATTAAACATTAATCTGCCAATTAACTGTTGCTTAAAACTTTGTCCACGTCATAATTGACAGCTTCCTCCCTTAAAGTATAATATTAAAGAACTTTATAAAATTTTATTTAAAATGAATTCTGAAATTTTTTGCTGTTTAGTGAAACTATAATTTTTGATACAAATAACAATAACTTCAAACTATTTATAAATTATTATTCTGTAAATAATTCAATACTATGAAATTTAAAAGTTGTTTTAAAAGTACATTGAAAAGTTTCACCAATAATTTGAAATTTGGTTTTCATTCTATATTTATATATATTTAAATAATTTAAACTATATATTTTGTGATACAAAAAAAATTATATTCATTAAACATAATTAATTAGTTAATTAATTAATTACTGTTAGTAATTAAAACTAATGTTGCGGTTTTTATTTATTTTACTCAGAAAACGCACTGTATACGTAGACATAACTTACACAAAAAATGGGTACATTTACTTTTGTACATCATAAAATATAATGAACAGAATTAAAATCTAAATTATTATCCCAAATAGTGACAAATTATTTAGATGAATCTAATTTGAAGTTTAATTGTAGAAAGTGTAAGTAAATTCAGAGTGTCGTATTTTTTCCGCAATTATATTTTGAAGTATTACTTGTGGCCGCATTTATTTATTGCTTTTTCATTAAGATAATGAATTCATTAGGGTTAATGTTTCATTTCCTAAAGAAGTGTGGTGAGCTTTCTAACAGAGTATATTAAAATTAATTACTATAAAATTTAAATGTTACTAATTATTACTTACAATCGAAAGGAAAACTTACCAAATTTCATTGCAATTTATATTATAATAATTATCTTTTGTTTTAATTTTAGTTATTTCATCTACCAGAAAACTAAATAATAAATACACACAAACATAAATATACACATAAGATCAGCTTATCTCTAGCTACCCATGAGAGTTGGCAAAGAACATTTGTGAGGGCAGAAATAGGTACACATATATTTTTGTGTATAATCCAGAAAAGCATAACTTGCTTAAAGCTTAAAGCTTGTCTTTATTATGAAATAACTTATAACACAAACTTGGAGACTTTTGATCAATGACATTAGTAGTAGTTATTAAAGTTGGGCTACAATTCACATAATATAACAAAAATAACTTTAATCTACAACAGCTTTTAAAAATAATTAAAACATACAAGAACTGGCTCTTCCTCCAGAGCGGATGCCACTTATCAAATCAATCATAATAAGAGTACTGTTAATTCTTGTAATATTTTTTGTGTAAAAATAAAAATAATACAAGAATGTCAGTTTGTAAAGCTCTTATATCGAAACAAAGAAACATTAAATTAATTAATCAAATTCTAATAAGCTTTACGTTATATATTACCATTACTTCATCAAATGACTTCGTGATATTAAATAATTCATATTTAATGCAAGTGATTTGTCATTTATTTAAATATATACGTATAGGTTATAAATAATGAAATCTAGTGTAAAATAATTTCTATAAATTCTTTGCAATAATTGTAGGTGTAGTTGTTACAATTATTCATAGATCTATAAACTGTGGGCAATTCATTATATTTTTTAAATTGCATGGGCAATTAGTAGCTCCTGGACATTCAGTTGTGCCGAGTAAGTAGTGTAAGTAAAACTATAAATTCTTGTAACTAGTCTGTGGTTACTGGGCCATAATCGTAGTTTATTTGCATAATTGTACCCACTAAGTGTCTGTATCTACATAAAATTGCGTATTTTTTATGGTCTATATTTAATATGAAAATCGATTATTTTAAAGTTTAAAGTCAATTGCAATATAAAAATATACCTAATTTATACAATTCGGACTTAAGTAAAATAAAGCACATTTTTTTTTACAAAAAAAAAACCCATTCAGACAAAGAGCATTTTAATGTTAAATAAATAAAACCAAGGTCTAATTTGAAATAATATCTAAAATAATTAAGAGTTATTAGAATATAATATACAAAAGCAATCAGTGGCTCATATGTGGTAACGGAAACGTCGGCACATCCTCTTTTGATAAATAGATGGTAGTGGGAAACACCTTAGGCATAAACTGAGTTATATATACGCTTGGGCGTCTAACTTGACCTTAGACGCGAGATCGTACTTTCCTCTCGGAATCTACGCCAGAGGTAGCCAACCGGTTGGTCGCGGCTGTTAGTCAAGTCGATTGTGGTAAAAAAAAATGTTAAGTTTATATGAATATAGAATGAAAAAAAAATACGGGGAGGGTTCCAACCCGCGACTACTGGGAAACCGTCCCGTTGCTCTTCCAACTGAGCTACCGTATCGCTGTAGTAATAGTCGCGGGTTCGAATCCCTGCCCGTATCGGTTTATTTTTCTTTCTATATTTATATAAATTTAAATAAGCTTAACATGGATATACATGTTTATAGATATTTTCAAACACAAAAAAATATATTTTTTTTTAAATTTGAATATAAGAATTACCTACTCCTAGAATTTTTAAAGTATGTAAATGCTAAAAATAAAAAAATAGAGTAGTCGCCACATATTCGTAAATAGGCGATCTTAGTTCTAATAAAGTTGGCTACCCCTGCTCTACGCTATCGTTTGTCTTATAAGAATTGTAGTATGAAACTTTAATAAGAATTATTTTCTCACTCTTGCCCAATATTTTGATAGTTTCAAAGTTATATACAGAACGTCAATACAAATTTAATAATCAACTCCACAGTTATTGCACGAGATAAAGCTAGTTAAGTGAATGAATATTTATAATGAACTGAATTAAGATGTAAATGAATGTATAGATCCATTAAGGAAGGCTTGATATTAAACAAGAGTCGCTAATATAGACGAAGGTAATTCTATTTGTAACGATTACACTGAGACATAATCCCTGGAACGTATAAGGGTTGTACACAAGATTATAAGTATTTTAATAAGAATGGATACTTTTTTGAACAATAATTTTATAAATATTTATCGATTTATATTTAATTTATGGTTTCATTCTCATTGAGTGCTCAGTATACGTTTATAAAACTCTGTCATTCATCCTTTTATACACCTGCCTTATTCAAGTGTTATTTTTATAAATGTTATGTATTTATAATTCAAATAGTGTATAAGTTCACAGTCTTGTTGGAACGAACTTAATTTTACTAATCAGTTTCTGCTATAATTATTTCTAGACACAGGAAATTATATACAAATATAACCCAATTTGAATATTAGACTGCCACGAGTAGTTTGGGTTTTAATAAAATAATACTACATGATTTTCTCAAATACGGTATATTATTGATTAATATGAAATAATATTAAATTATCATAAATTATACAAAATAGTTAAATATATTAATGGTAGGCACTGTCAGTTTAACAGGAAATATATAACTAATATATAGAATATAAATGTTTTTCGTATTTTTATTTTATTAACATTAATTATGTTTACGACAATCACCAGTCAGCTAATAGTGACCAATGGCTATCGAAGATTTTATGCAAATTAGTTCGTGTAGTATTTCATAAAAATTCGTTCCATCGTGATAATAGCCGCCATAAATTTTGCTTTACATTTTGATAGAATTTGACACAGGGTATGATAGTTATATTGAAGAATAAGTTATAGGTGCGTGTGTGTTTGTGTTTCAGTGTGTGTGTTGGTTTGTGTATGTGTGTGCCCGGGTAACGGTCTGCGAGCCGTGAAGCTGATTTATCGTTAACATCAACCGAACTATCAGATTTGCATTTAGATAGCACATCGGCAGGCGCGGGCGGGGGCGGGCGGGGGTGCGGGCGGGGCGCATAGCTCTCATTATGTGTTCACTATATTACGCATAAATTAAATAAACAAATCTGGGAAAAAGTTCATTATTGTTCCACAAATTATTATAACTTTACCTTATAAACATTCCATTTTAACATTATATTACGACTTGATATATTTGTACATACAAATGTAAGAACAGCATTTGCAATACTCGCCTACATTTTATCAGTTTAAATGTTTAATTGTCGTTAATGATAATTTATTAGATTTAATTATATCGCCGCGGTGCTGATGATTTGATATTATTGGGCTATACATCTGGCTTAGGTTTAATTTATAACATTGTAATTCGTCTAGGGCTGTTACGCAGTGCTTGAGCGCGGCGGAAGGCTGTAGCGGTGCTCAGTTATTCAGGCTGGTCGTAAATTATCAACCTCCGCTATTAGCAGGCGCCGATTTGGCGCATTATACATCTGTTGGCTATTTGTTCATAAAAACAACAAATTATACATTACAATACACTCCTAACCAGAAATCAATTCTTTTAATTTATTACAAACAGGTTTATTGTAACAATTAAAATAAATTAATAAATGATGTTTGATTGTGTCGAAAATTTAAAGGGCAAAAGCAAAAAAATGTGTTTAATAAGCTCGATAAAAATAACAAGATAATCATAGCGAGTGTCTAAGTATAAATACAACGGCATATAGAGTTACTAATTTGCAAGTAAGATGTTGACATGCAAATTTTATGGTTAAAGATGAGCGTATACTAAAAATTTAATCAATTCTAAGTGGCGGCATAAAATATTAATAAATATATTACAAATGGAAACGGTTAAATACTTTAAGTTTTTAATTACAAAAAACTACCAGCTAGATAATTTAATCTTTGGATGTAATAGATGATATCAATAGTAAAAACATCTATAAAAGGAAAAATCATATATCTTTAATTGCGATTTACCCGTCAATATCTCCTACAATATGTAAATAGATGTCGGAGGTAATTAAACGTTATCTAGCCCTTGCCATCCTTACATCGCTGACCGTTCCGTAAAATGATTGACATACTTTAACTGGGCCCGATAATGAAAATGTTCTCTTGTATTTAATTCGTGTTTTATTTATTGTTGACAATTACTATTTGCAAAGAGATAATTGATCGCGTTCTCACAATTGTCAGACTGCTGACGAGTTGTGTACAAGTTCTGTAGTATTAAAAAGTTAGCGTCGCTGTAAGGCGCCGCTGTCTGCTCAAGATGTCAGATACTTGTTTGTAAATTAAATTCTTTATATTTTTCTCATTCATTTTTCATATTGGTGTTTTCTATAAATTATCTTAATGCGACAAGTATTTATATTGCCTCGTACTTAGTATGAAGTCTATGAAGCATTTCATTACAATTTTGAACACTTTAAGGTCCTTGGAATGTTTTACTAGTTAATATTATTGACGTAACGGTATCTAAATTCTAAACACAACTTTGATAGCCTTTAAATGTACAATATTTGCAAAATTACTTACTATTATCGGTAAAGTCGTAAATTTCGGAACTAGCTAAGCTAAATTACGACGTTTTCTCAATAGATTTGTCAATTTATCTAAAATTCTTTAGTTAAACAAAGCGATAACACAGCTGGAAGCATTAAATCACGTTTGGTTTATATCCGTGGGCAGTGTCGCAGATCTTTCGGGCATGCCTAATAGCTTCGCGATTTAATTATAGTCGCAGGAGTTTAGTATAATCGATCATAAATCACGTTATATAGATACCTGTCACTTACAACCTGTTTCAATTCGCTCAGCACAATGCATGCTGCGGCCGCTCTCCGCTTTGTGCTGAAGCTGTCGCTGCTAATTTATATCTTCATGGTCTTTTAAAACTGCAGCCGATTCAGATTTCTGAGCTATACTTTTTACTGCTCACCCTTTAGACTCCACGATCCTATTGATATTGTTATTCCTGTGTTCTATTATTTATATAATTTATAGATTATCCTTCCATTGTGAAGTGGCGTTTTATTCGAGATATTATCATTTTACACACAATTGAAGATATTAACATTTCCATTCGCTTGATTATTTGTATCGAAAGAAACTTCGTTTGTTATATTTATCATTTCTTAGTTTTTGCTTGTTATAAAATGAATTTTATTATTTGGGTATAATTTACTAAAGTTATAGACAAGCGGTGTTTATTGAATACGGACCCCACACATGCAGTGAAATTAGAAAAGTTCAACCAAACGGAAACGTCGCATTTATTACAGTTTTAGTTAAAATAGACGCCGCGGGCGTTCCATTCCGAGTCCGTAACTCTCAATAAGACACTATGGCCAACTAACGCTTAATTCACAAAATGTCAAAAATATTTCTTCTATAAGATATATACAATCATTTGCTACTATTTACTAATACTATAAAGTGTTTATCAAACTGTGGGATCGATTGATGTTATGTTAAGATGAACATTTTAATAATACATTCCATTAACTTGTTTTTGTGGTATGAACTACAGCGCTTAAGATAATTCATTTCAAAATGATCAGTGATAATCATCTGGTAGTTTTTGTGTAGTTTACTCGGTCGAGTAATTGTAGGCACAATGAGATCCATTTAGCCAATCAATACACAGCAGGCAAGACGACCTTTAATGTTAATATTATTATTTCCTGCCTTTGTTATAATAATTGTCGTTAAAAATAAATTTAGGTTTTTATCTCACCGGTTCAAATTGTTTTTTTTTTCGTCACTTATTATAAACTTTAAGAGACTATAAGATGAATCAAGATGTAAAATTTATTCCAATTTCTCAAAGAAATCTTGTATCGCATCATTGACCTCTATTGTAGTCCGTTTTAAAGTTCCAAAAATAGATTTCTTTGACAGAATGTCTCTTGACATGGCGGGAGTCTATTGGTTCAAGATTGTTCACCGCAGTATTCAGAATGAAGGCGTCAAGCAAATGCACACAATACAACGATCACTTCATATAAATTCTTTTGAATACCAATGATATTGACATCTCAATTTCTTCTAGAATGTCAATCAATGGTCAACGGTTTTATAACCATGGAGGGTGAGATGTTTTGAACTTTGAAACTAAATAAAATTAAATATTTTTTTTTTATTGATGTCAATACGTCTTAATGTGTCTATAGTCGAGAATAATCTAAACCATACTTTAGGTTACAAATAAATTTAGATCGAAATTATAATTTAGTTCGTAATTATAATTTTTAATTTGATTTCAAAAACCGTTTTTATTCTAAGATGTAATAGTAGACGGGAGACATGACTTATTTAGTGGCCATGTTGCGCTTCCATCTTCAATCTGCGTAGGCGTAAATTTCCAAGAAGACATTTCTTGTACAGGCCCATAATTCTGCCAAGAAAACAGAAGAAATATTGTTAGCTATACTTATACGGCTTACTTCGTAAATGAATCATCGCATATGCGTTCCTCGTCAGCGAACAAAAAGAGGTTTGTCGAAAATGCTACTTGCTGAGATCGGTGCAGCGTGAGTTGCACTCATCCTTTATTTATTTATACTGGTATGAAGAATTCCCTTTTTTCAAGACCATAACAGCGTGCGTTCTGCGCGGGCGCAATCCGAAAGACCAAATTCTTTAATTGACAAAATGAACCACGGGTACATTCCATTGCAGATCGTTAGTCGTAATGTTGGAATACTAAATAGACTTATAATGAGCACCTAGTCATAATTATATTTAATTCTCTGCCAGAAATTAATTACTTTGATGAGCTTTACACAAATTACTGTTTTTATTTTCTCATAATGAGTTTTTACAACCTTATAATAATTCTTGTTTGACGTTAGACCATCGGTCAAAGCTTGGAAGGCATAATATCACTTCGATTTAAACCGCTCTTTGAACATTTACACACTTAAATGACACACCTGCTGCGTGAGTGAGGTGAAGCTGTACACAGATTTTTTAACGTACATTTTTTTATTTATTTATAAAACCGACTATTTTTTATTTTATTGCCAGCATGATGACATGATCACTTTAAAAAAATACGTTATAAAGTAAAGATATAAAAATAAAACCCAATAATTTTACCACATTATGGAAATTGTCATTGCATTAGAAACTATTTTGCAATGAATAATGATAATGTCAATGTATAATATACATGAAAATTACGTTTATCTGACTAAATTAAAAAGTAATTATTTTAATTAAATGTATCTCAAAGTCTGGTTGTTTTAATTAAAAGATTAATAATGAAGCAATCCAGAGCAAAGCCAACGACCGGAGAGGATACACACGCCAGGCGGGCGCACGCAACCCTACGAGACATGCGTGTCGCTCCGTTACGACACCTACACCAAATTTTTCCACATGCCCGAACAGCAAGATAAGCAACGAACAACGCCAACGTGTTATTTATTAACGAACCGAATGATCGATAGTTGGACGCGACACCGGACGTCGACTTGGACGAGCGCCTTTCGAAACACCGCCGCCGTCACTTCGCTCACAACTCGTTGCAAACTCAGATAAAATTGACCCATACCTAATTAAATTCAGAAATATCATTTCTCTTTCGATTATATAAGTTCTTCAGCAATATGTTTCGTTGTTTCTTTTAGTAATTGACATTTTGATCGCAATCCTGACATTGAAAATTGATTTTTATTTTTTGTTGTGAAATATATTTTTAGTTAGGTATATGTGCGAGTAAAAGGTCTGAGAATCGGTTATAATGAATAGCCGAATCGAATGTTTTGTTTGCGTAAGTCTCCTTCAACCCTTTGCTCCGAACCATCCGTTCCGCTTTACTATGCGTCACGTATTGGTGACAGCTGCTCGTGATACTTTCTAATCGCACCATTCAATAGTCAACCCAAACAAACAGATAAGGAGAAGGCATTTTGCGAAACCGTAATGGAATGAACAATTGACAATGACGAAAAGACTAATCAATTAAACGTTATCTCTAGACACTCAAAGAGACAATGCAATGTTCTAATCAATCGCTCAAACGGTGATTTAAAAATGTTCCAAATGCATAAGCATATAAAAATAAATGTGTTTATTTTCCGATTAGTTGTAAACTGGATGAGATACAGAATTTCGAGGTTCATGTGCGCAGGGCAGGTTAGACCAGTCCCAATGGCCTCGCAAGGACCCCAGCAAACCTGTTAGATTTGTTGCACGATTTTTACGTCCGCACCTACCGGAATCTCATTCACGTGGTGCCCGCCCGCGCTCCTAGCTGCCAGTTACGTCAAATGACTTACACTTATGCTGGTTAGATGATAGTAGACCACTTGAATCGTATGGCCTATATATTTTATCCTTACATATTTATGTAATATAAAACGAATTTTTTTACAACTTTATTATCTGACGATTCAAAGATAACAGACCCACGCCTATGATCCGTATAATGTGTGAACTCAAGTTCATAATTTATTTCCAATTACTTACTAATGCAATGTTATCAAATTATTTAGCGGTGTCAAACAGCCGGCTTGCAGTTGTAAATAACTTCATTTAACGGCCTCGGTTCACTTACCACTGACTAATAAAATTACTTTGGCTTGCAAAGTTTTACTTAGGCATAACATTGAGCAACCCAATCGCTACTTTTTGATATAATCTAGTAGAGTGACTATTAATAGCATTATATTTCTTGTAAGTACTCTGAAATAAAAATATTGTTTTTTTGACCTACTGTTTTAACCAAAATAATTATAAATAATGACCTCCCGTGATATCAACAGTTCACCAGGAACAGGAATCAGGTAGAACTACGATCCGGTCAAACTCGTCCGACGCGTGCTTCCAACATTTTTTATTTATTTGTCTGCATCGTAAGATACCGCTGGGCGTGACGTCAGACAACCTAAACTGGTTGGCGAAGGAACAGGGATTTGCCTCGTATCCTTCCGGTTCTGCGAGTGTTTCAGACCTGTTCTACATTCAGGTTTGCAGCTCCAGGCTACTCGACCTGCGTGACGTACCAAGAACTGGTCAAACAGTGTTTGATCTGCTCAAACGTAGTATGTAGTAAACGCAATCTTCCGAATAAGGCAATTTGTAGTTTTAGACGTAACTTCTTAGACGACCGGAGCACTCGGCGCCCAAATTGCGTATTTGAAAACCGGCCACTTGAATTGCTGACTCACCTTAGTGTGCGACAATTATTAGCGTACGTATTATACCGGCGCATTATGAGCTGACGACCGCTGATGGATACCATCAAAGGTCAGTATCCGTACCAAAATGGTCACGCCTAATAACTGGTTCGTAAGATGTAGCCGGTCCAGTTGTAAAACTACAGGCTTGGGATACCAGTATTTTACGTTTACTTCATTGATAAACACACTCAATGAAAATTCGTCAAACGTGTCATACTTGACATCATCACTACATTCATATTTGCACATTTGATTAACCACTACATCTCAATCTTACAATATATCTTCTAAAACAAATAAAATTTATGTTTCTTTTAAAAACGTTATTGCATTCGGATAAATAACTATAATTTATGATATTTTTATCAAATTTTGTCTTAATATTAAGTATATTTGTTCGCAGACGTCGTAAAGAAGTAATGGAAGTAAGTGCAGAGTCTTGGCGTGCGTACTACACAGGAGGACCGGAGCATCCGCTCAGCGCCACCTCTGCGGTGCTCGGCGTTGCTGAAGACCCTCAACCCCAGTCCCTCGTCACGGAGTACTACAAGCTGCCTCCGCTCGTACAAGATACTCATATCAATTTGCATAAGGAAGTCTGGCCGTAAGTTCAATAATACGATTTCATATTTGCTTCAACAACAAAATATTTTTTTTTTTTTTTTTTTTTAATAAAACTCAAAAGTGACTCATGTTAAGGTCAAAGTCAATAAAACAAAACTAAAATATGATCAACAGATCCAAAGTCAATTCCGGAAAATCAATCATTGATTCTCACGACCATATATTACGTTATCGTGTATCATAGCAATTATTATTATAATCGTTCAATATCGAAGCGTAGTGAATACGGAATGAATTTGCGTAAAATTTATATGTAAACTATGGTAATATCGATAATGTTTTTTGTAGCAATAGTTACAGGCAGGGTTAGTGTGTTGCCGAGTCTCACGGCCGAGTACACAGAGACAGAGGCCGCGTGGCTTCCGCCCTAAAGAAAGGTGTAAGAATAACAAATAATAAAAATGTTAATGTTCCACTCAATAAATCATAGGTGCTCATTTGAATACGTATAGCGGGATTATCGAAATAAGAGTTCGCAAATGCAAAGAATATCTTGTACCCTACTCCAGCTCCTGTATATATATCATTAAAATTAGCATATTTTTGCATTTCGATTGCAGAATCTTTAAAAAAAATGTCGTTACTGAGATATTGTATTTGTGAATTATTGGTTCGTAATCTTAGTACAATATTTATTTTTTTGCGAAATTGTAAAAATACATTAATCTTGTCAAGTTTATTATGATATCATTTTAATAAATTATGAAGTAAATAAAAAAATTACTAGTTCACTACCTACTCAGTAATGAAAAAAATGTATATTCATTGGTCTTAAAATACTTTAACGTTTTATTTTATGCGTGTAAACGACTGAAAATAGTAGATAAGTTTGAGCATTTAACTGCCGGTATTCCCATAGAAATGCGACCCCGATCAAATTATGCTCGGTCTTTCAAAGAGGTTGTTAACAGCATCCTTTGAATAGTGACACAAAAATGAGCAAACGCCGTCACATTTCTACTATAAAGAGTGCATAATAATAACTTCACACTAAGCTACTTCATCTATTATGAACATTTTATTATACTTCATAACACATTTTATAGTGATAATGAATCTGGTTTAATTTATGAAAATGTTAAATATGTCACCAGTTTACTGCTTTTAACTTAGAAATGCTCTATTTCATCAGACACATTGACGTTTTTATGGGGAGAATAACAGCAGCTTAAGCATATAAAGGCCAATACTTTCTAAAATGTATTTGAAACTTAATTTCGACGTGTTATCAATTTAGAGCTCCAAAGTTTTTATCACATGCATTTGTGTGGGTATACCAAGATACTAATCTTCTTGTATAACTTACCGTCAAAAGTGACATTCTAATGTTATTTAGTATAATAATTTGGTTTGTCATCGTCATAGTTTACGGGAGTGCATAAACACAGGTAACGACAATAGACGGATGTGGCTGGAAGCCGCTCACATTGACAAGGACGCCCAGGACTTGTCTCGGCACTCGGCGCATTGTCGGCACGCGTCCCACGCGCCTGCGCAGACGTGTGCTGCTATTTCTCATTCATACATTCAAAATTATAACGAATACTCTACTCGCCCGCACCCATCCGTGAGTGGTATCGCCACTCGCGTTTGTATGCTAATACGATATATAGTTCAGTGTCATAGCAATGTCAGTTTCTGGGCGCTGTGTTTGTTGTCTAAATCGTTCGTAATATTTGAATTGAATGCACGATAGATGTAGAAATTAACTAGTTCGGTCTCTATATTATGTTACTTAAAATTCGTAGGCGTAAATATGTTTCGTAAACGCATTGCGTAGAGCGCTGGCGCATAACGACATCTGTATCTAGGATATATAAAATTATAGATATTAAAGGAAAAGGCCGACAAAACCATTAATACTTGTGGGTAGCTCGCAAGTGTTAACACCAAAATTAGCATAGAAACTCGCATCGGGAAGTCTCCGGGCCTGACCTCGCGCCCCTGTCACTGCTCATACTCGTGATAACGGGAAAATATTTTCCATTTGCCATGTTTGATATTCATATTTATTAAATACTCAAAATCAATTTATATCTATAATCATTAATATTCAATAATAATTATTAATTATGTTACCAGCTTGTCATAAGTATAGAATGTTTTTTTACATTCATTTTAAAACCATACAATATATCATATTAGTATAACATATTTTAGCAAAAACTTCATAGGTGGAACCGTGTGACCCATTTAGGACTAGGACCGGTTTCCTCTTGAAGATGTCTGTATTGTTACAAGCACAACAGTTAATACCATTCAGTTCCCCTGGATACACCCAACCCTCTTATAAATATAATGAATAAAAAGACAGTCTTCGTTATGGCCTCGAATATGGTAGCTATCACGTAGCGAAATATGAAATCGGGGCTTGACCATTCTTCTTGACCATCTTTTATCTACAGTACATCCCTATTCAAATGATGACAAGCTAAAATTACAATTAATACCGGTATAGTGGCCGTTGCGAATTATTACCAGTAGGTACCGTTGTCAATAGAATTCTTAGGATGAAAATTAAATAATATATTAATTATTTGTTTAAATCCAAGAGGAATGCTCATTAAAAGTTAGTTTTAATGGATACAAGTGACGAAATCGTTTTCAATTAAAGATTTGATAATGTATTAGTTCCGTGAGAAAAGCAGCAATAAACCTACATTTGGGCGAATGATATATTCAAATAGAATGGTATAACGTTTCTCACATCCGTTGCAATGCCTTCTTCATCTCGCTTTGATGCCCAATAGATTTTAATCTATTCGTCAGATGTATAAACTGTCGTCGCTTTTGATTTTAATCACGATAACGCAATCCGAGTTTAACTTCTTATCTCTTGATTCTGTGGAATAAGAAATAATTATTTATTTAAGATTTTATCAAGCACAGTAAGTAGATGCGTGCGTATTGACTGCTGTTTGAACTAAAGTTAATTATTCAGACATTTAACCTATAAAACGTACCTACTTGCGCCTGTGCATTTATTATAACTGTTCCTTTGATAGCTATCGGTATATAATCAGTATCTCTGTGTAGATTATAGGTACTGTGTATTATCTTTGTATATAATAAAATAAACTTTAATTGAAATTAAATGAAATTAAAGTTTATTTTATTAAAAAAAAAACAAATATTATACGTTTGTTATATTATCTGAACAAATCCTGATAATTTCTTAACACATCGATAGGGAAAGTTACCCTAAGCACTGCTTTGTCGATATCTCGTCATGTGTGAAAGGGTGTTAAGTAAACATTGCAAATTATTATAAAGGAGATTGCAAGATATACGAGAAGGTACTCTCATTTAATATATTCATTCTTAATGTGCATTTGCATGCAAAATAATTTTGGATGCTTATAATTCCTACGTTTGCTACCGACTGTTATGGTAATTGAGGGCAACATGACACCGATATCAGATTAGTTAAAAATGTTTGGGAAGGAAGCATTTGTATGATCTTAACCGTCATAAGTATAGTTCGTTTTTACTAAGATGACATGTGGTTTAATATATATATTTTTTTAATATACTGTGGCAGTATCTATTGCTGAACTATATATTTTTTAAAAATATTTATGACATAGTAAAAATAGTTTCAAAAGAAAGCAATGACAATATAAAAGTTTTTTTTATAATTAAATTAGGAATAGCACAATGATTATAAATACTTTATTAAAATGTTTAACATCAATGAATAGAGTTTAAAAAACAAAGATGTAGAGTCAGCTGTTAGTTAACATCGCTCTAGGCGCTCACAAAGCAACGACAAGTAAACAACTATTGTGTTCTGCACATGAATAACGATATCTCCCCAACTCGCCGCTAGCATATCTCTCTCGGATTAGCGCGAATTTAATTTGCATGTTTACAAAATCTATACACCCTTATATCTCAGAATATTATTAACCTTCTAAAATATATATAACTTCACGTCTATCTTACAATGATATAAAAATATTTGTCTTAACTTATCTGCCTCGTGATTTTACATACAAGGCATTTTGCATATTGCACATATAAATCGTGGTGAATAAGTAATGTGAGAATCGCAATCGGACACGGTGAGGCTGAGCTCGCGGGAGGTCGCGCATCCTGGCCAATTCGGCCTCATGAAATAGTGCCACAAGACTCTTATCTAAAATAAACATCTGAGCGCCAATGAAACACGTCTTCAATTATCATAAATCCGCGTGTACTGACACCGCCCGAAGAAACCGCTCGAAAGGTGGGTGCCCTAACTCATATGCGAGCAAATCAAATAAATTTAATGTACCTTTACGGTATTTGTAATAGACTTAAACGATTACTAGATTGTGTGGATTTATGATTATTATTCGTTGAAAAGTGTGCTTTAATTTGTATTTGTAAATGTTATTTTAAAAACCCCGAGGCCAATTATTTATGGTGTGCAGCCTTAACTTTAATTTAAAACTAAATGATCTAGTGGTAATTGAGAAGCTTCTGAGTTTATATCATTTGAGAAATAAGGCCACCTGCAGCGACCGAAGATAAGAATGTTTAAAACACTCAATCAGTAAAAACGTGTTGCGAAATTATTGGGGTGAGAGAACAGGAATAAGAAATTATTACTTATGAACAGAAGTTATCTTCTAGAGGCTGGTCTTTATATTATGAACTAAATTCATAGAAAGGTTAATTTAAATAAAGTGATTTAGAAAAAATATAGAACGTTAAATACATTAACACGAATAAGACTCGAACCATCGACCTCTTAGAGAGCGTTCCGACACTCTATCAACTGAGCCATCGTTTCATCACTTGTTAGAAAAACTTAGTATTCAATACGTTTGTATGCAGACGTAGATGACATCTATAAAGTTTCTTTGGATATTCCTAACCAATGTGTCAACCTTTGTGGTTTGAAAAATAACTGTAAAGAACACAACACAATAGCACCGAATTTATTATACTAAATAGTCAATAAACATATCAGTAGGTAAAATATAGATTTAAAAAATAAATATAGATTAAAAAAATAAATTAAATTAAATTTTTTTTCTTTATATATATTCGTTAACCTAATTTTCTAAATCGACCAGTAAACTAAAAATTGTTTCTGCAAAATAATTTCTAATTCTATTGAACAGAGTTATGTTTTCAAATTACGTGTAATATAAATTCGATATGTTCTTGGAGAGTCATAATTTGTTAATAATCAACGATTTATATAATTAGTCTATGAAGAAATTAGTTAAATATCTTGATTAATATAACGATATAAACCTAAACTATTCGTGATTTTAATATACTTAAAAATGATTACCTCGATATAGGTACATAATTTTCAATCAATTTGCATAATCCTTATGAATTTAGTTAGTGGCTTAGAGTAGTGATATTATTATTATCATTAGATGTACAATTTTCGAAGATAGATTTGTTAAAAGATTCTATTAATATTTTTCCAAGTCGGAATAAATAATAATAAGTTGATCTGTTTAAGATCAAAAAGCATCCGTCACCTTAGCAGTTAGAGAGGTACCCACGTACCTCCCTAACGCTTTTATATCACCAATTCCGATTTTTTTTAGATTAAGTTCGATTTTTCGAGAATGATAGTTTTAAATGGTATTTTAATTATTAATTTATTAAAATTAATTTACTCTTTTTTTTATATCTTATTTTGTTGTTCTTATCTTTACATTGAAAGATTTTCTTCGATTTTTTGGGTTTTAGAAGAGGGATAATAAACTCTACTTTTGTTTTTCATTGTATGTTTGTTTATTATTGAATACATGATTAATTTTAGTATGATATATATTTGTTTATTTTATTGTGGTGTATAACATAGTTATGCAAAAATAGTAAAATAGCGATTTTACGCGCGCACTATGAAGTCGGTCGTAGAAATAGCGGCGCGCGCGCATTGTCGCCAATCACGCCTGTCTCCCCTCCGCAGGGCCGGCGGAGCTCTGAAGGCGGCCAATGGCGCGCACGGGGCGGAGCTGGGCGAGCTCTCGGGCCTACTTCACGCGGGCCTCGTGAAGCGCGAGCCCGAGGACCTCAGCCGCAAGGTGGTCGACGAGCCCGAGCCGCACGCGCTCAAGCCGCCGCGACACAAGGTGCGTCACACGTCCGTACGCCGCCGTCGCGCGCGCACGCACTTACACACTTTCCTTACCGGTTATTCATGTATTATTTATCGCGGTTTGTGTACGATGTACCGAGCGTCTCGCTCTTGTCTCAATAACCGCGCCCGCCCGCGCCCTAATACGGCCGGTCAGCGCTGCCCGCCCAGTGCATGTCATCGTAGATCAAATTTAGGATAACTCAAACAACTCAGGATTTTATATACTTGTAACGTGACTGTGTTATAAACCAACAAACCTAGTGTTCGTGAAGCAGTGACTGTGTTCGACGCGGCATGTACGCGTCGACTTTACGGAGCGGACAATTGTCGTGGGAGAACGCGTGTAACAGGCGCGTGTGTCCGCAGGTGGCGGTCGGCGAGCCTGGCGAAGCGGCCTCACCGTCTCCGGTACAGTCGAGGGCCTCCTCTGCAGGCTCTCTTCTTCCAGACGCCGCAATGTACGCAGCGCAAATGTTTGTGCCCCCGGGCACACCTAGTCCTACGCCCTATGGCGAACAATATCCACGCCAGGCAACAACCTTCGCCAATGAGCCCTACTACAGAGAATACTTCATCGGCGAAGGTTATCAGCAAAGAGCTGCACCACCGTACAGTGATACAGAGTCCGCATCGGCATCGGCTTTCGGTGATAGATATTCGGCTCCTCGCTACCACAGCAAGAGCGTAATAGCGGCTGCAGGTCTTACCGTCGATCTTCCCTCACCAGACAGCGGCATCGGCGCGGACGCCGTGACGCCTCGAGACCACACAGCCGTTCAGCAGGTCGGTCCTACCAGAGACAAGGGCGCGGGCGGGCGGGCTTCTTTACCAGACCCATTACAAACATACTTTAGATGACACTGTTTACTTTTATGACACTTTTTATTTGTGAACATTATACAAACACTACATTCTCTATATGTTTAATACAGCTTTCCTCATACACATTCTTGAATTACTTGTATGATATCAAATTTATAATTCAACAATATGTAGGGTGTAGATGCTTACATATTTTGTGATCACAAATCTTATCAGAATCCTAGATAGGCGAAATTGAACAACAACTGAAGCCCTCCCGCGCTCTCCATAGTTTTTATAACTGTAAAATATATTGTTTCGACACATTGCTTACTTAGTAAAAATAATCAATAATAATAATATCTACAACAATAACTGTAAAAATGTACTAAATTTGCAAATAAAAAAATAAGAAAAAATATATAAAGATCGCACAGCAACAAAGTTAGATTTGTCACAACAACGTTCTTAAGAATTCGTAATAGCTTCATAATCATTAAATGTAACTTCCAATAAGAAAAAAAGTATGACGCATTGTAGTAATAATGATTCATTATTATATAAACATAGTAAAATAATCTTTATTGATGAAGTTAGAAAAACAAAAGTCGTGATACAAAGTAGGAACATTTTTATCATATAAAATATATTAAAATAAATTGACATGACTTCTGTATAATGTCTAACTAAGTGGATTTGAAGGACTTGTCCTAGGTGCGGCGCTCACGAGCGACCGCTATGTCAATCTAATTATTTTCTATCTTGTTGTTGCAAATGAACTAGGTCTAAGACAGTAGTTTTATCTTTTCATATCTTTTTATATCTTTTCATATCTTTCCACATCTTTTGATATCTTTTGATGTGAACTATTTATCAATAACAATACACTCAGTTCCAACGTTGATGTATTCTATGATATGAAATAAAATCACGGAAAAATACGAACGTTTTAGGATGTATTTTTATTTTGACTTTAACAATTTACATATATTAAAGTTAATTTATCCATAATTAATGTTTTAAGGAATATATATATCGTATAAATTTGTCAACATCATCAATTAGTAAGATTCGTTATAATATACTAATTATTAAAGTGAAATTAGTGCTGAGTAATTATTTTGTTAGTTAATTCTTATTACGTAGATTACCTATATTACGTGAATTACCTAATATTACGTTACCCTTCATTAGCCGTCATTAGAGCATAGAGGAATCATAACACGCGTGCATAAAAAAAAAAACAACATAGGAAATATTATTATTTATTACATTGTTGTATTTTCAAAGCTTTTTTATACATTATGTAAACTTTTTGGTTTGAAAACGAGATTATTGTATCTGTTACATAAAATTAACTTGGATGAAGTGATTAAAAAAGCATTTAAAAAAGCAAGGTCAATTATGTTAAAAAAAACATCAAAACAAAAGCATAGACGTTTTTAGTTACAAAATTTGGTAAATTGCATTATTGCAATTTTTAGTAACAAAAAAAAAAAAATATGGTTGATATTTTATCCTATTAGATATGTAGCTATTTTAATAAAAATGTAGAAATATTTACGATCGGAAAATACCTAAAATATTAGACTAACTTTATTTCATTTTTAAATTCACTACATTCACGACGTTGTTACATTTTATTTAATATTAACGTTTTATTTATTATTAACTTCGAACACGCTATAATTATAATTAAATGTATACTTCGAACGTTTCGCTTCCTAAGTTTTTGCGGAACGAATACCAACATCTCAAGCATATTTATTATGTTAATTATGTAAAGTCCGATTACACGTTTTTGGTAGTGACCTCCAAATAAATGACGAAAATATATTTAATTGATTTAAATTGTCGTGTTATGATATAATTTATTAAAAAAATATATATGTTTATAACATAAAAAGATAATTTTATAAATAATTAACATTATTATGGTCTAAGATTTTTTATTTGTGAATTGGTTAGGTTTTTACAGTACTTTGTAAATGTGGTGTTCCTATGCATTATAATAAATAAGTAAGCTAAAAGTACTAGTTTAAGTTATTTAAAGTCCAAAAAATTTAATTAAAAAAATATAAATATATTTAAAAAATATATATTAAAAGTAGATAAATATGATTTACATTTTCACTCAAAGTTTTTTAATAAGACTAAGTCTTGGTAAAAAAATCTTTAATATAAAACTTGGTTCAACAGTCGTTCGAGTATACGGTGATCTGCCAGCAGCCTGTGGGTGAGGATGGTCGAGGTACCCCAGCAGCTCACCACTCTCCCGCACAGCCCCCCAGGACGCGCCCCTGGCATGACTTCGGTCGACAAAATGACGCTGACAAAATACAAATCGCCAAACTGTAAGTCCGCCATATTAATTATATCATTACTATTTATAAACTGGTGATTCTATTTCTTTTGTCAACTTATTACATTAAAGAAAAATTTGGGTACAAGACCTTTTTTTATCCATAAATATAAGCTTCCTTAACACCAAATAATATGAAATTGCTTCTAATTGTCGCAACTTTTCACTGCTATATAAATTACAATGATAAAAAAATACTGATTTATTGTTGTAAAGATATTGTTAACCACGGTACCACTATATTGTTATAAGATGGTACCAAGTATAGGTACCACCTATAGCAATGTATGTCGCCTCAGTGGAAACAACCCACATCCCGTGCAACTATATTGACTTACCATTTAACACCTCTCAAAAATGTGATAAAACATACCTTTCTAGGAAAACATATTTTCACAAATATACATTGTTATTGTAATGAACTAAAATATATAATTGATATAATAAAAAATAGAAAAAATCATTGAATCAATCTAATTAATAATGATATTTTTGAGATGATATTTTTTTTATAGCAATTCATAATATTTTCATGTTTTGAATTACTTTATTTTGTTAAAAATATTCAGAATTTATAATTAACACATTAAACTTAAAAAACTTTTTAACATTCAAAGATCAAATCTAATTCTTTTTAAATATAAAACAATACTTATATAATTAAAATTCAATTAAAAATCATCAAAGACTAATATTTTTGTTGATAAAGTCGAACCTCCCCACGTTTTACTCAAGTATGTGAGGTGCTAACTTATAGTTCGTGATCGTTCAATGAACTGAAAGTGTGTGTTAATTGGCAATTTCCTATTTTTCTCTCACTTAATTGTCTTGTAACAAGTTAATTCTTGTAAAGTGTGTTAATAACTGGAAATAAACTTATCCACCTCAAAACCAGTTGATAAAGTAAAAGATTTGTCATTTACTAAAATTATATTAGTATATAACCATTAATATTCTTTCCGGTCTAAAGACTAATATTCGGTATTTAATATTCATATTTATCACCTTCGATCATCTTTTTTTTGCTGTCAGTAAAATGTATATCATAATGTCTTCCGGATTCCTGATTTAATAACAAAATTTATTTTATATCTTGAGTGCTTAAATTTGAACGTTACATAATGATTATATAGAGCACATATTCTAGTGATTATCGCATTATTACGTGGAATTTACTATCATAGGAATTCAGTAATGAATGCTTTGCACGCACTTTATTAGGTAACTGAATAATGAAAAACATTTATTTTGCACGCTGCTTAATACCTACTTGGATGTAAAAGTAAGTATCGTAGTAAAATAGTTTTTATATAATCTAACGAATATGTATTCAATGAACAAAACCCTATCTTTAATACCAGTTAAATTTTACTTACGAATCGAATGGATCGACTCAGCGGAAACAGTCGTCAACACGATAAGTGCATTAGCATTATTATCTCCTTAATTACTTGCTTGCATTTGGCCCAAATAAGTCGCTTCTACGTCTTATATTACACTCATTGCTGATACAAGCGACCTCTATTACCAGCCCTGTTAGATTGAGACACATCAATACGCCCTTACAAATATTTATACTATTATTTAGCGGCCATTTTAGACCATTTAAACCCTCCACAAGACCGGCCAATAGCTTGCCCTCAAAATCCACTTTATTAACTGGATGTTCAACACGAGGAGAAGCTTTTTAAATGTACGTAACTTAATCAGCTAATGTATACATTTACGATTATCATTCAGAGAATCTAATATGCAGTAATGGAAGCTATTTTCTACTCTTTACGTTCCCTAATCGAGGTTTACTGTAATACTTGACATCTCTATAACAGCTATGTTTATATGAAAACGTTTTATTATATTAATAAAATGTATACTTTAATTACATATTATATGTTTGACGTAAGTCAGTATATGAAGAGACTCGACAAGTAGATAACCGTAACTGTCAAAACGTAGTTAGCTTTTTGTATTTTTTTTTCTTTTAAACACAAATTGTTTGAAATTGGAAGTTGTAATAACTAACCTGTGTATAATATGTATATTATGAAGTAAAAAGCAATTAATTTATCATTTAATATTTATCTTTTATCAATAATTAGTTCAATACATTATAAATGATAACCATAAGTAATTTACAAGTTTTGAACTCGTATCCATAAAGGGTTTGAGTAAGTTGCGGTAAACATTTAGCGTCTATTAAGTAGAATGTAGGGTGCATATAATTGTACTGTATCAGAGTTACTGGTGACGCTGCGTGTGTGCATCCGGCAATCAGCGTAGAACCATTACAGCCCTAATCGTTTCATTAACCACTGTATACGATACACACATGATATGTTTGCAGTAATCAAACGCACCATGTGTGTATCTGTGTAATGTTACGTTGAGAAACATAACTTAATAATATTTTACCTACATGAATGAACTTCAAATAAATTGAATACATATAAATACATGGTTTACATTATATTAGTTTACGGGAATATTGTGGGCGATGAGGGTTAGCATACGATAAGATTCCAGCATATTTTTAAACATTTACGGTGTTCTGGCCATACAATGCTTTCCATCAGTCTTGGCATTCGTCTCAAGTGCACAATGGGCCTTCAATTTACATCTGCGATTGATACGATGGACATGCGCACATTTATCCATATATAGCGCTTTAACAATTTATTTTCCTTTAAATTACAATGATACCGAGAACTGAAGAATTCATATTGATTCGCAATTGACTTTAAAAAGTATTTTCGGTGAATATGTAAATAATTTTATTTAAATAGACGTCACGTATTTTATTATCAACATTAACATTTTAATATGTCTAGCTACGCTTTGATATAAATAAAATATTGGTAATAAATGAGATATTGAATAAAATAAAAATATAATTATTTTGATAGTTCAACATATTTACTTAAGGCGATCATAGCACAAAAGGAAGTCAGTAATAGTATTGTAAGTATAAAGGGTCAGATTTATGTGCATCTAATTTGGCAGAGCAGATCGCAGGCTCTACGGGACGTCGTTCTCGGGTCTCTGTTATCGCGTTGGGTTTTTATTGCAACCACTTTGTTGTCGCTACGTTCCGAGCCTTTTTATGCACTCATCAATTTCCGCGCCTCAACGATTGATTTATTCATGAAAAGACCTCGACTTCACGCAGGAAGTGAGTTTTTTCGGAGGCTGCGCTACTGAAATTTGTAATGAACCTCATTCGAAAACAATACGTTGTTTATTATAGAATACGCTCGGACAGTATATTCCTGGTGATAAAATAACTGCTTGTTTTTTCTTACATCTCAAGGAAGATCAATATATATTGATATGTAGAAGATGCTACAAAAAATCCTGTTAAATAATTTATTAAATCACAAAAACAACATGTCATACATCACCTTTAACTAGACAAATCTGGAAAAAATATTTGGTCTATTAACAACCAACATATTATATATCGTCCATATACTTCCAAAACTACGACAGTAAACCAGTCACTTAGATGAGATTTAATTACCGTTTCTCTCTAATAAGAAAATGATTATCTATTTAGATTTAAGTCAATATTAGTTAAAAGATATTAAGCTTAAAGTATTTTATTTAGGTGGATACTGTAAAAGTAATATGTCTAATGAATTGTCATAGCATATTTAAAATTATTAAAACAATTCAATTCTTCATTTCCGCATTTCCAAAGCAAATATAATTAATAGTAGTCTATCTAACAAGGTATATCAAAATAGTCGAAATGACAATACAAAGTCTCGTCAAATGGAAATTGCATTTGAAATAACTGAGAGAATCAGATAGGCGAGAACGACCGACCGATCCGTCAGTGTCAGCCTGCGTTTGCATTACACAGCCTTTTATCTGTCCATGCTCGCTTATATCGCTAACATCAGCGGTACTGTTTACCAAATTGTTTTCAATAAGCCTTAAGTAATGGTCTGCAACGTAAACAACATCTGCGTGAACCCTCGCTCACTATCTGCATTTCCTGGAGATTTATTGACGGATTAAATATTTTGTAACGATTTATAGCTTTTTATCGTGTTACATAAAGTGGTACAATGGAAGGCTTCGATAATGACATTTGCTGTTTCCTAGTTGAATGTCCGGTTGTAGGGATTTGAGCGTAGGTAGAGATAGGCGACAAGGCGGGGGCTGGAGAGGGGCGTAAAATCGTGTCGCGATGTCGCAAGGCGCACGAGCGTATTTAACGAGCCTCAACACGCGATGAAAATAGCTAAATTAGCAGGGTTTTCCTTCCGTAGATTCCACGCTCAGGAAATCGCGAGAAAACGCAGTTTTTCATTGCTCTCTGCGAACTGGATCTCCACACCTTTATGTAACTACACCGGTGACAAGCTTACTGACTGCAATTAAGATTTCCACTTTTTGCTCACTTTTATTACTTTACTTCACGGAAACTTTATTGTCTCTATATATCTTTAGATAAAAATCTCGAAGAAATCGCACTTTTTCTAAATTGTTCAAAACGAGATGTTACGCGGTTGAGACAAAGTTTGACCGCGACACTTTTCATGTACTTTCTATGACATTACTTGACAAAATAACAAAAAAAATGAGTGTTAGATAAGAAAAAATAAAATTATATTACATTAAGTAATATAACTCTAGATTTTTGTAATAAAACTTTCGCGAACCATGATGATTATTAAATATACTAACCCACCCGACTATGTTTACGTAAATTAATCGGATTAATAACATAGCCGGGTAAAAATATAATTAACCTTAGATCATCATTATCTTAGATATTTATAAGACCATAATTTTAATAAGATATTTTTCTGCAGGTTTTCACCTTATGGATTTAAATACCACCTAGAAACAGCAAGCAGCAGTTCACAGCGGCGTGAAGATGACCGCATCACGTACATTAACAAGGGACAGTTCTACGGCATCACCTTAGAATATGTACACGATCCTGACAAACCACTTAAAAACCAAACTGTAAAGGTAAGATATAACACTTTTTTTACTCTAAATGTACCCTTACAAACTGTAAATCTAAGATATTTTTTATCACACAAAATGTACCCTTAGTTGATTGAATGGTTACTTAATAAACAATCTCATCTTGAAAGGGTAAAATATTATAGAATAATACAGGAATTTGAACATAATTCGATTGTATTCTCCCACACATGTTCCCAACCTTCGCTCTTTGTTGAATAATTATAGTCAAACAAAGAAAAAAGTAGAAATAATTTACACAAAGGTGATGTAAAGAAACACATGATTTTTTAAATTATCTTTCAATTTCTATCCAAATTTTATAGTTACCTGCTTCCAAGCAGAGCTTTAGTATGCAGTCACATTTTTAACGTACAACCTTGGTTTTTATTATTTAGATTTTTTATAATTGAATACTAGCAGTAACTAATCTAGATTTAAATAATTGATAATTAAATTACGGAAGTATGAATATGATAATGACAAAAAAATATTTTTAAAGATCGAATGAGAGTATAGGAGTATTATAAATTTGAACTATATTAAATGAAAACTAAACCACTCTTTATCTTTTTTAAAATCTTGATACTTTAATAAATATAGCATCAATAAGAAAATCAATTATTCGTGAACATGCTAACGGATTTGTAGATATTTGATTTACCTGCAGCGTGCATTCTGTTAACGGTCAGGGGCCGGATGTTTACTCTCCAACCTTAGAAAGCCTAACCAAGTACTTTAGTCATAAGCAATCGTAAAACACGCACACATACACACGTTCTCGTAACATCTCTATTTAATTTGTATATCCAATCTACTTAGCGTAAACTATACCTGTTTATTGCAACACATAACCAAGTCAGCGCTTAATATTTTGTTATTATGTTAATATGTTTTTATAGTAAGTTACTCTCCGATGGCTGCTCCTGACCGCAGAATCCCGGGTTGGTTTTTATTTCACACAGCCCCCGGTTAATATTTCATGTTCACCTTCGTATCACTTTTATTGCTTTACTTGTTGACTTGATTATACTTTTATTACTTCGAAATAAGAATTTTACAAGAATACACCTTTTAGATAAAGCAGAAGTTGATTATATTAAGGTGGTGTTTTCCTAATAATTAAATCCTAATCGAGACCATAGTCAATCATTTATTTTATAACCATAGTTAAGACAGCTTGCGTGATACTAATTGGTTTTAATTTCATGAGAAAATAATTATAGAAAACAATAGATATATCATAGATGGAACTAGTTTATGTTTTTGTTGTGAAAATCGGAAATCCCGTCCTTTATCTTAAATACGACACTTCCTTGGAAATTATTTAATGCCGTAATTTTGCCATTCTTGAAAAACCAGAAAAACTACCTCCTTGGATCAGGTTAATCTGGTTTTGATTACAAATATCCACGGCATTGTTTAGAAATGGAAATACCTATTTAACTTATTTTCCAATTAATATACGAGACGTAATGAGAAAAATGCAATAAGTATGGAGTAACATGAAAATATGTCTTATCTGTATTTAGATCAGAATAATCTCAAATACAATGCGACATACGTTTGAAGTTATTATTAAGTCAGTAAGTGGGCCGAGTCTGGGGCATTCAGTAATCGGATAGATAGATATAGCCCTTATCGCGGCGCAATCGACTTTCATTGTGTAGCGGGGCCGATAATTAAGAGGACATTTTTGACATTCGCCATATAGGAATACAATGACCGCCTCGGAAGCCTGCCTCTTGGATTAAAACGATCTTAAACAATAACCTTATGTATGATAAAATTTTAATACACGTTATTTCCTTAACAAGTGGTTTTGCCTTTTTAATTGTAAAAGATATGGAAAGGAATGACATATGCATGTTAGATAGAGAATGTCTATAATTATAATACAATAAAATTGTATCTGTCAATTTGTTTTGTTTATTTTGTATGCTAAAATAGTCATTAGAAATGCCTATAAAATAAAATATATATGTTTAATAGCAAAATTGATTTTCATATGCTTTATTTATATTTGTTATCCACCGTAGCTGACAGTTTAAAATTCACACGCGATTTAAATACGTTTTGCGTGTCTTAAAGCGGTTGAGGATATGAGAAAATTTTGTAAAAAGAGAGATTCGGTGTGAGAGCCGTGCATGGCGACTGTAATTACGAACACAATTTTCGGCCGAACTTCGCCTTCCCGATATCGGTCTTGATTTTGGTCGTATTGATCTTGTAGCTAATTAAGAACCATCCTATATATATCAAGTTTGATTTGTTTATTTAAGACTTTCGCACGCTACCCTTATGTTCTATTTGCATTTCAATTCCCTATGACAAATAGATTTTTAAAATGCTTCCTTTGTGTGTATGAAGGGATATTGTATGAAACTCTTTACGTATTCCCAAAAAATCATCAATCACACAATATTGTAGCAATTAATCATCTCCATTTTAACATTTTGAGCTCTTCAATATTTCATACAAGGGGTGGTCGCTTGAGTATCGTTTTTTTTTGTAATTATTTGTTTCTGATTGCAAATTTTTAAAAGCTATAAGTACATTTCTGTGTTTCCCAGAACTTTCTAAAATTATTTTTGCTCACTATAATATAAATATATCTTAACTGTTAGGCTTATCTTAATAACTTCTGCTAAGTAGGAAATGAGTTAAATACTAAAGCAATTGACGGTATGTTAAATACTAGATAAAAAAGGTTTTAATTTTATCTAATTTGCATGTAAATGTATACGACTAGTATACTTCCTATAAAGTGAAGATTTTCCCGGATTCTTGATATTGATATTAATTTTATTCAAGATTCATTTTCTTAATACATACAATGTTAATAAATAATTACAAAATTATTTAGAGAAAGGCTTTACAAGTTCCAACAAAAAAATACGTATTTTTTTGTTATAAGCCATAATAAATCAAATTTCCTTATTACAAAAAGAAGTAGATGTTTAATAAAAATTTATAAAAAAATATAATAAATATAAATATTTTCCGTGAATTAAAAGCTATCGTGATCTGATGCGAATAAGCGTACACTTATTCAGATCACTTTTTGCTTTAGTTTTTATCGTTGTACTGACATCATTGTGTTGTTCACTTTCGTAGCAACGGAAACTCGAGTAATGAGATTCCTTATTGTATTTATTTTTTTGAATATTTTAAGGCTTTAATGATTGCTCCGATTAAACTTTTTAAGGTAATCGTTAATGACGCCTTTTACACTCAACATGTAGGAATATAACGGCATTCAAAAACGGAGTGACGTGTACCGTCGAGACCGCGCCGACAAGTGAAGGGCTGTCACATGAGACAGATTGAATATTTCACACAGGGCGCATTCACGTGGAATAAAAAAAATCCTTCATAATAATGGATTCCAAAAAACATACGAATACAAATTAGCATACGCTCGGTTGATATTTGGAAGACGCCAATCATGTTCGCAATCAATCTCGCTGAGATGTCTCAATTTAGCTGCACCCTCGTACGCTCACCCCGCTCTCAGTCCTGTCGCAGAAAAACACTAATGATTATAAATTGCTGAATTATACAACGGAATTCTACTAACGGTGCTTTCTTTAATAACATTTTATGTATTTTCTTGGTTAACTACATGATAAGATATGTTTTACTATTATTAGCTTCATAGTGGTGTAGAATCCTTAATTTTAATAAGTATATGATATCTATTTTCTGATCATTTTATCTCCGATGATATTTTTATTTAACCATTGTTCGTTTCGGAGTAATGTACTTTTTATGCCTTTCTTTATAAAAGTAATTTAGCTTAATGTGGTTTTTTTGTTTGTCCTTACCGATATTTTTTCGCGAGAATACCGAGTAATAAATGACTTATGGTGTTTCAAAATTAATCACTATAATACATCTTATGTAATTAAAAGTCATTTTAAAGACATACGCATAATCTACAGATTAGAATTAATAAATGCCTGCATCGCTCGACAGAGCGTGAATTTTCCACGTTCGATTTCAGGTTCGTGTAACGATACTCGATAACTATTACACTTTCGAAATATTACGTCTTATTCGGTAATATCCACGTAATATCATATTATAAATATCCCTATAATATTTACGGTCTTCTCGTAGTTATAAAGTCAGAAGTAAATAAATATTAGTAATCATTTTAAATAAATACACTTTCTCTTGAGTTTAATTCGATCACAGAGTGACAGCTAGCTGAACGCAAATGGTATTACGTAACACGAAGTTCGTCATTGTTTCGATATTGAAACTGTCACAGTGCGCGTATTTAGCGTCAATCTCGATAACATCTGCGTCGCTGGGAGATTTTGTGGCTATTGTGAAACGCAGCGACATGATACAGTTAGAAGTGTGGCTTAATGGCAGTTAGGAGTGTGGCATAGTATCAGTTAGGAGTGTGGCATTTTCAACATTTCATATCAAAATATTTTGATGACTGAATATGAAAAAAATATTTTCTGAAATGTTATTTGTAACCCGCAATAGTACTAATGTAAGCGGTAGGTACTTCACTAAGCCCATCGAGCCCTCGTCCGGAGCCCTGCGCCTTTCAATCCGACATTTCCTTTCGACATTTAAGCAGATTAGTGTTACAAGGTGACTTAAGATGTTAATCCGACGCCCGATGGATCGCGGGAATCACTTCATTTAATCCAGAGTCAGTTTACTTACTGCTCCCGATGATGCAAGAACTACAAGAAGTTTGAATATACATATATTGTTACGGTATAAAAATATATAAAAAATACTAACAAAGATATTTAACTAAAAATGTTTATAAACATTTTAATATATTTTGGGTTATAAATAAAATCAATATAGCAAACAAAAGACAAGCTACACCCACAGTGTCATTCAGAATTTATGTCGAAACTGACATTCCCATAAAGAACATTCGCAACAAATAATCCAGGCGTTAAAACAACTAGAGCAACAACTGGCGTATTTAAACAAACAAACATACATATCAGATATAGTATCGAGACAGCGAGACATTACTTTAGCGCTATCGATAAAGCTCAACGGTAAGTGAAATAGTTATATTAGTAAAACACATAAATAATTGTCATAAAGTAGATAGGACGGATAAAGTCGGTACTAACGAGGAAACAGCAAAAACAAATACAAGAAGAAATCTCGACTAAAGACAGATTTGTTCACGTTCTTGCATGTTATTCAATAACTCGATGTGTGCATAATCGTATCATAAACACATGTAGTATATAATACTTCGTTCCGCTACAATTTGCTTGTAATATAAAATACTAAATTCGTAACTTTATTTATTGTTATTCGATTATATATTCGATAAATCATTCGATTATCAATTTTAGATCATATGCCTAAAGGTATACTGTTATTTAAATTAATTATAATAAATACAAGTAAATAAATCCACTAAGATATATGTACACGCGTCTGTACGTATGACAACACTCGGCACATGCGAGAGAAAGCGTGTTTAATCAGATAACTCAGATTGTCAACCGAACTCAAGCTCCTGAAATCGGGTCGAATGTCGATACACTCGATTAATTAATTGACGGAAATAACTGGTCCGAAAAGCTGACTGTTGTGAAAGATAACTATTGTCAAATAAAACATATACTTTCTCATCTCCGAATATTAATGTTTATATAATCGATTTTAATATAATAGCAATTGTTCTTGATTGTACACCTCATTATATTAACAAGAAATGAATTATTTATTTGATTAGCGTTATCTATTACATTTTGTAAAGACAGATATTATAACGTAATTGTTACCTAATTCAGACATTTTAGATCGTTGATTGTGGCCATGTATCTTTGTCAAGCTACAATACTGCATTGTTCATTATCAACTTTAAAATAGACACTAAATTACGTAAACCATTACCGGCTCCAAACTAAATTAGTTGCTAAGTGTTTATGAATCATTAATTTCCAGCCGTTGATATTAATAATGTTCCACAAAATGTTAATATCAATGACATATAATATATATGTAAGAGACACACGTAATAAATTTACATTATTTAGGTGATATGTTAAATAAATGAGCACATAAAGGCCTACCTATAGTCCGTAACATGTCTTTACTATGAGGTTTACAGTTAGCCATGCATTTTTATTTACGAAAATAACTTTGACCCATAAGAATTCTAATAAAACAGTAAATATTTATTAATATCGATGTGTCGCGAGGAAGAGGCGGTAAACACCGTTACAATTTTATACATGAAGTATCTATTAGTATGCGTGGTTCCGTCGAGTTTACGCGTCGCCCGATCCACGGAGAAAGCCCGTGTCCCCCTTATAGAAACGCAGAGCTATTCGCCGGCACAAATTACTCATAAATTCATCCATTCTCAGTAAAACATTGTGTTTATTAGCCGTTGCTAACACTGTAACCGTGGGTCCTTGCGATATATAATTGCGGAGACGTGTAATAGCCGATTTCTACGTTGATTCCAAATATTTATGTATCTTTTCACTATCTTGCATATATATAAATGATAACGAGTCGATTCACTGGAAGCGTGTCCTTAACTAAAGATAATGTATATGAATGGATTGTACGTAAATCGCTTTGGCAGTGTAGAGGATCAGGGCGCGGCCAGACCGAGCAGAACGAGCGACTTACCGATCCATCAATCAGAGGCGACGATCGGAGGTGCTTTCTCGTCGTTAGCCCTATAAGGCTAGCCTGGCACCACGCCTGGCATAAGCCATTTCTTTTTCACTTCATTTTCTAACCTGTCTATAGAAATCGTCTAACAGCATATTTCACCGAGCATCTGAACGGATACCATACAACCGTTTCGTGGGACTTTTGTAACATCGCATGAATAAAATATCTATAATGAAAAGATCTCGAAACTTTATTCTACATAACGCTCGGTTACGTATGCTGGAAAATATATATTTATTAGATCAATGCTCTGTGTATTTCATTCTTTTATTACGAAAAAGTACGACACCAAAAATAAAAAGATTAATACTTGTCATTTAAAAGACAATTTCATATATTTTTCCTTTACAGAGTGTCGTAATGCTTATGTTCCGGGAAGAAAAATCACCTGAAGACGAAATCAAGGCCTGGCAATTCTGGCATGGCAGACAACATTCAGTCAAACAAAGAATACTAGACGCCGGTAAGTCCATAATTATAATATAAAGTTAAACGATTGTTATATCAACTTAACATAATAGCAAACAAAGCGATGTGCGCGTAAGAAGTTATTGTGCTACGGTAGCTAATACGAGGTTGGAGAACTGCTATATATAAACCGTGGTTAGTCGTGCTCGAGGCGACACACAAACATGCAAGAGTTGCGTGTAGCGCAGGCGGGCGGCGCTGCGCTAGCGCACGCAGGACCTAATTACTGCGCTGCGAGGCAGATAGCCGCGACGCACTGCACCTCGCTACCCACCATTATATGTCGTTAGGACATTTGCATAAATACTAACGTGCATCCTCCGCACTCTCTACCCCACAACGACCTATCAATTCTTCATACTAAAAATAAAACTTGTACGGCGCCTTCTTTACTTACACTTAATTATCTTCTCGGTTATGATTCTTGACTATTTGTGATATAATATACTGTTATTACTACAATTCAGTTAAAATTAAACTTTATTTTAACTAAATTAGAGTTAATAAATAGCTTCGAATATCAGTTCCAAGTAATAAAGCTAAATAAAACGATATACTTAATAGAGAGAGTCGGTTTATGAACTCTAGATAGAGTAACAGGAAATCGTTAAAATTCGTGAGAAATCTCCGTCCTAGTAATGATGTCGGAGCACCTGTTGGAACTGACGGCGTAAGTTAAACCATAATAATATTATGACCATTTTTAAAGACGTCGGTAACATTGATTGTATATCTGCCGAGTTGTCTAAATTGAAGAGACAAGATATAACCAAAGGTACTATATAGACGCTACGGACATAATTACCGTGATGATATCAGGCAGCGCCTTCATTAGCATGTTAATTGCGCGATGAGACTCCCCCCCCCTCCCCCCGACACCCATCCGCGCACCGCGTCTCGGTATACGGATGGCATTTATATATTTAATAGTCGTTTCACTACAACTTTGTACAGCTCGTGGTTGAAATTTTTCTATAAATTTCTTCGCGTCATTTATCCAAATGCCAGCATGTATTTAAAATAATATGTTACGTAATAAATGGTGTGGTTAGATACTTATTAATCGTCTGAGTTCTTTATTGAAATAAACAACGCTGATATATGACACTTATACAATCTAACATTACTTAACCGAGTCTCGCATTTGTAATGAGTGACTCCGCGGCCACAAGCACTGCCTATAAATTTAATCTCAAGGAAAATAAAAACATGGAAGCCATTAATTCGCGCGTCGGGCCAAGTTTAATGTCAAGGTTCTAGCTTATCTCGATGTTACTCAAGTTTTATTTTTTACTTTATTATGTTATTATGTAGAATGAAGTAACGTCTAAACTCTAAACAGGGAGGAATTTAAATGTTTGTTTAAGTCCCTCAACAGTAGCGGATAACTTTGTTAGCGATATCTAAGTAGCAAGTAAGAGCAAAAAACAACAATAAATAGAGTATAGTAAACTTACGAGTTTTGCTAAACGATACTACAAAGTGTTGATGAGATTATTATAACTCTTTTAGCTATTTGCTTTTATTAGAAAACATTAAAGACAAATGCAACGAACTTGGTAGCATCGTCAAGGGCGATATCGGACACCTGTGCGCAGGCGTGTGAAAGCGCAAAGGGACTCGCAGGTTGCGGTGAGGGTTAAGGGGAGTGGGGGGTGGCGAGAGAGGAGAGGAGCTCCTGGGCCGCAGCTCGCAACGCACCGCGCTCCTACACAATACCTTCTCCGATTACGTACCGTGTCTTCTTGTATCGCGTGTCCACAGGTCGTTTCAGCGTAGAGCTCCTTGGTTTACCCACTTATTTCTTTTGTTAGTTTTCGTTCAAAACACGATTCACTGATTACTGATTTTCCTTGAAGGTAAGAAGATATGAAAATGTACAGTATGTACCCAAACCGTTTGCTCATATTTATAAAATCTACGGTGCGATAAATCAAATGAATGAATCAAAGCGATCAAAGTTTCTTCTGTGGTTACGACAGATATTACTTATATGGTTTGCAAAATTAATATACCTAAATCGTCACTAGATACTCGTAAATTTGTAAGAAGCTGTTAAACAATATGCGTGAGGGAGGGCGGCAGTCCTCCTGTTGGTCATAAACACGTCAACGGGGTTCGCGCCCGCACAGATTGCGCAGCGACTGATAGAGCGCCCACGCGTTCCTCGCCACGCTGTGATTACTCAGTAACGACCACCGCCTGTCTGTTAATGCAGCCCTGGTACTCCAAACGCAATAAACAACTGTAACAAAATACAAATCAACCTTGTGACTTGTTTAAGACGGCGCGTTTACATTAACACCTGCAAATCTTATGCACATAAATAAAATGGTTCAATTGTTTTGTAAATACTTCAGTCAACTATTATCATACTACGTTCTTGGTAATAAACAATAAGGCTAACCTATTATTAACTGTTTACTGGAAATGAATAAAAACAAAAGCATTCAGTTTATTCGTTGGGTGGGACTGATTGGAATTTAGGTCCGGGCTACTAATTGCACACTTACAGAAATGGAAACAGCAGTGCTTGATGAATCGATACTATCACGTGATTATTCACGCCCAGCAAATAAATTTCCGTCGCCGATGACGTATTGTGCGTTGATATCTTAATCGAAATCTCCGCAACCATTAGTACACAGTTACCTGAAGACAAGATTAATGACAACTTGTGGTTTTGTTGCAGACACTAAGAACAGCATCGGCCTCGCCGGTTGCATAGAAGAGGTTGCCCACAATGCCATTGCTGTCTACTGGAATCCACTGGAAAGTGCGGCTAAGGTAAGAAATATTTATACTCATAAAATATACCCATTAACAACACACAACAAATAACACATTTTATATAAACACATTTTTATAGTTTGTTACTATATTGATAGTGTAAGCAGTGTCTTATAAACATTACTATTATGGTAATTGCAATGAATATTTAATTAGAATTTATAAGTATATTTATGCCAATAAATAAAAAAATATTTACTTACATACTATATCTAGATTTGGATATACATTAAGGACTAATTAAAAACGTATAAAAGTATTCTTATTTGGTGCGTGCAAATGAAGCAAAAACTGCTGACATTATTGAACATTCACAAGAAATAAAGCTCTCTGCGTCGAGAAGTTTTTCATCACAAAATGTTTCTTATTTTATGCAAGTATGTCTATTCATTAAGTTAATTATCGCAGTAAATAACAACCTTTATTAAGTAAACGTATAAATGATCTAAAAAATAAACAACACAACATATTCGTACTTTAGTTGGTTACTGTAAATATTAATATTCATAGCTTACTTTGCGTAAAACCAAGTATTAGTAGTAGGCTATCAAGAATTTTATGGAGACAGGATAAAGGCTATTCAACATCTGCTCTTTGAATATTTAAATAAAAGATTAAACAATAGGACTCTAGTCTTATATCGCAACTACATCATCCGCTAGATAATCATTATCGTTAATAAATATATCTAATAATACCATGCACAAGAATTATAGCTTTAAGGCGTGAAACGGAAATTGTGTGTGTTCCTTGTGAACCGTTTAAAATTCTTAAATTGGTTTTGGCTCTTCTCGTAGGTACGCATTATTCAAGCATGCAACCGATTATACATGCATGTATATGTATATTATACATGCATGTATATATGTATAATCGGTTATCGATATCCATAATTATTTACTATTGGCTGGAATTGCCGTAGCGGACGCGAGTAGTTTGCGACATTTAATAGGTGTTCTGACAGTGATCAGTAGCAGCATGGGCGGCGAGTAAAAACGTGAAGGGTCATTTGCATAGATCGTGGTAATGAGTGTGTCCAGACCCAGCCTCCGTCGCCATTACACACTTACACGAACCTTCAATAAGTTTCATTAAAATTACCTCATAATTTAGATCTTTTTACAACCATGTATGGAAGTTTTTCATATCCTGTGTGATTAAAGCGTATACAGATATTATTTAAACCCACGTTGGAAAGCTATTCGAAGCGATTTATAATTAGTTGTATGCATTTACATTGATTCTTTTATTTCAGATCAATATTGCTGTCCAATGTCTGAGCACGGACTTCAGCAGCCAAAAAGGAGTTAAGGTTAGTTTCATAATAACTTTATTTTTATATATTTCTTGTGAGAGAAGCAGTTTGTAACATTTATATACCACGAGTCTAAACATAAAATTATGACTAAAAATAATGTTCATTTTAATAAGCGAAGCAAAATATTTATAGAGTATAATAATTTAAAATAATTACGTGTCAAGTTTAATAAATAGTCATAAATGCAGTAAGTTTACTAAAGTTGTTATGACAATAGTAGTTGTCAAAGACATTATTAAGAAAAACAGAATCGTGTTCCAATTTGCATATCATTGAATTGGTATTAAGATATTTCGTTATCAATTCAGTAACCAGTAGATACTTTGTAGTATTCAATGTATATGGTGATATAAAACATATATTATTAACAACTATACGCGGTAGGTATTATTCATTATCCTCTTTATAACCAATTAGTCGTGAATAAACTTATTTTAATTGACGAAGTTTCATTATTGTCGTGAAGTCGTACAGTGAACCGTACGGAAGTCGTACAGTCGGTGGTGTTAATTGTCTTTGTTTTCACATTTACTTGCTAGTCAATAATTGTTGAAAAACGATACGACCTCTAGTTGGTGTAATTAAAAGATTTAACACGATTCGATTCAGACACGTGTATTTTTTCCTTATTCTTTAATTTAATAAAATTATTCCTTGCTTTTTAGAAAATAGTTTTAGAATTCAAATATAGTCAAAGCTCAAGCGTGTAATAACTTATGATTTGTTTTTTGGTAAAAGCATTTCATATCTTTAATTGTCGTTTAAACAATTATGTAGGACATACTATACAAGTCAAACCTTTTCTAGTAAAGAATTATATATTTAATTTTTTTATGGTCTTTTTTTCTTAAATACGTTACAAATTATATACTATGCACCAGTAATACTTGAGCTATAATCAACTATTTAACTACAAAGGCGCAGATTTAGAAAGAATCTTCCTACTATTCAATCTTACTTACAACAATTACTCTTAATAATATCTTGTTATTTGTTTCAGGGATTACCACTTCATATACAAATTGATACGTTTGAGGACCCAAGAGATACTCAAGTTTATCATAGGGGTTACTGTCAAATTAAAGTTTTTTGTGATAAGGTAAGGATTTCATAATTTTGGGTCATATTATAAGTTTTATGTATGTATATATTTAAATAAAAAAAATATCTACAATTGTTAAAAACATGATGTTTAATTATTATGTTGAAGGGGGCTGAAAGAAAAACAAGAGATGAAGAAAGAAGAGCAGCTAAAAGAAAAATGTCTGCCACGAATAGGAAAAAGTTGGACGAGATCTATCACCCTGTGACTGAACGAAGCGAGTTCTACTCGATGGCCGATTTATCAAAACCACCAGTTCTATTTAGTCCCGCTGAAGATATTGACAAATTAGCGGGGATGGATATACAAGGGTTCTATGGACATGACGAAGCTGCGCTAGCCGAAGCTCATCTGAAAGGCGCTTCTCCTTTCCTGTTGCACGCAGCGAAACCTCAGGCTCCTGCGCTCAAATTCCACAATCACTTCCCACCAGACGCGCCAGCGTGAGTACTCACTTACAGAAACTACAATAACGAAACTTTTTATATTTATGCTAAAAGACTCCTCAATATTTATTATATTTTGTGGCACAGGTACCGGTCGGATGTAGGCGGCCTGTCTCCATACAGCGACCGCAAGGACTCCTTAGAGCTGGAAGGCGTGCTGGGCAAGCGAGCGCGCACGTCCACGCCGCCGCTCAGCGAGCGCGTCATGCTGTACGTGCGCCAAGACACCGATGACGTGTACACGCCGCTGCACGTCGTTCCGCCCACCACGCAGGGCCTGCTTCACGCCGTGAGTGTGACCGTACCTTTATGATACACTTGACACGTAACATTGATGCATTCAAAGTTACGTATCGAGACGCCATTGGCGAGCACGATAACCTTGGTGATGTCGGCTAACCGCAGAGCACGAGCGAACGAGACTCGCCGGTCTCGTTCCTTCGTCTTTTCGATATTCGTTTATGAAGAACTCTTTAATTTACGTAAACGAAAAGAATCGAGACGCTTCGTCCGCTGTAACCGATGTGGCGCTTCATAACCCCGTCTAATACAATCCACACGATCATCATAACTGCATGTTGTAATTAACCCCGCGTGGCCGCACCGGATCCCGCAGCCCTCGCGCGACTTACTTTTTTGTTCTTATGAATCAATAGACCGGTTACGAGCCATCGTTCGATCCGTTAGACGAGACGTCTCGGTTTAAAGTCAAAAGGCCCATTGTAATAGTTTTGTTTTCTCCTCATTTTCAGATTGAGAATAAGTACAAAATTTCAAGTTCGGCAATTAATAATCTTTATCGAAAGAACAAGAAAGGGTAAGTGGTTTTCATTGGCCTCTAAAAAATCTCTTGAACAATCGGCCGCCTCGCGTTATGTACGCCTCGCTCATTCGAAGGGCGCGCCACTAACTTCACTATGCTTAAATTATTAAAAAGACTTACAATGACCCTAAATTCGCTTAGTATCAAAATCATCACCTGGATCCCGACGATTTTATACTTTAATCCATTTACTTATTACAGATTCATTCTAAATATTTACAGAAACAATACTCACTAAGTCCTAAACCTAAACCTATGTATGTTTTAACATGGAAACCTTACTAAATATTAAACAAATAACATACATTTTGACATTGAAAACATATTTTCTCTTATAGGATTACAGCCAAAATTGATGATGAAATGCTAGCGTACTACTGCAACGAGGATCTGTTCCTGCTGGAAGTGCGGCCTGCGGGCGGTGATGACGAGCCGCTCTATGACATCACCTTTGTGGAGCTGCCTCTTGACCACTAACACCGCCACCGTCTAACCACCGGCGATCTATTGGATACCTCTGACATATTACATGTTAGGTCGGAGGCACGCGTTACTCCACCGTGTTCTGTTTCCCAAGTCGCTAGTTTATGTTGTGGTGAATTCAAAATTCAGTGTTAAACATTCCATAATTTTACACTCATTATTTATAAATAAGGTTGTCTCTAAAGCGTCGATCTCAGATTGAAAATTACTATTAAGGAAAACATCACCGTAATCTATTGTCACAAAAATGGTTGGTCGTTTTATAAACGGCGTTGCAGATCATTTTGTACATATTTTATCTATATCTAAGTGAATTAAAATTGATAAAGATGGTATACCGTACACGCGATTGACATGTTAGTAATCTTTAAATTCTTGTTGATATATGAAATAACATTATGATCTGTTGCTGAACTAATATTTGTGTGCCATTCGCCTTATCATGCTAGATGTAGTTAACATTTAACCAGGTACCTTTTAATCTTGCCATGATGATAAAGTAAGGAAATTCTTGTCACAAATGTAATATTGTAGAATATCATCTACAATAAGAATAATAACGAAGTGCCTTTCATTATAATTAATTTTATATATGTATTAATTTAAGTGTGTTAAGTCAAATTATATGCCATCCACTTTGTTAAGTTTTATTTACTTAGGTTTGCTTTATAAGCTCGCTCAATTCATTCATTTAGGAAAGTTGATGTTAGAATAAGTGTCAGTGTTGTCATAATTTTTCCACGTAAGCCGCCCAGGTTCGAATACTTCTATACGTCATTGTAATTAGAATTATAATTAAATTGAGTTTAGTTATCTCGGCCATTTATACAAAATCGCCTTCGAAAGGGAATCGACAAATATAAATAATAAATAGGCAATAAACTTAAATTAAAATTTTAAATGAGACACGATAGTTACTTTGCATAATCTATACCTACCTTGTAGTCATTTCAAGTCACAAAATCGTCCATCAGATCATTAACATTCATCTGAGGGAGTGGTTCGTGTACTTTTTAACATTTTATTGATTGTAGATTACAATATATATATTGCTTTCGATACGTAAGCTATCGGGTCATGACAACTTGGAACAAATAGATATACTGTCCAAGATCTAATTTTAAGAGAAATCGATTTTTAATATCAACTCGAGCCGCGCCGATTTTCGAATTAAAAAATTGCTGTATTGAATATTTTTTTGGGAACACAATATTTTCTCCACCGATTAATTCAAAATTCAGAACCAGGTTCTGTACCTTAAAGGGATTAGTCGCAGACAAAGTCGCCCAAGATATATATATTAAGTGCTGTGCCTAGTGCGGACGGTTCGATTAACTGCCATATTATGACATAGTTTAGATTACTGATGATTTTAGATTAAGGGTTTTATCTATAGTTCATTTTATTGTCACATGTTGCAGGTAGGATCGAATTTTTATTAGGATAACGCTATATATGTATATTATTTACTTATTTTATTTCATTGTTTGCTTTGAAGCGACGTTTGACCACGGTTCGAATGTAAACGATATCTTCCATTATATTACTATGTTGATGATTTACACACTCGTTGATATCTGTCCACATTATTTTAAGAAATTCGGAATCTCTATATACGTTATAAGTTTAATTTGCATTTCATTGCTCAAAGTCTGCATTTACCTTGGAGTGGGGCGGACTCTAAGTTCTTACATTGTTTTATTTTACTTACTTGTACTTATCGATGTAATGATATTTATTTATGTACTTATGATTATAAATTACAGCTTTAATGTTTACTCACAATGATGTTAGATCGTGATTCTGAATCTCGTCATAAGTCACAAATGTCAGTAGCAATAAAATACGTAAAACAGTGTAGTAGGTAATTGGGCGTGCTCTCAGGGCCAGCGTCGCCAGCGAGGAGTAGTGCAATGGTTAGGTTATCAGAGTAGCTTGAGACGTGTGTATATTGTATGGAGTGCAGCTGAGGGGAGAGGCTGGTGGCGCGGGGACGAGAGGTAGTCACACTAGTTGTTATACACATCCCGAAAATGGTAGCACATTTTCGTTAATAAATTTTAATGTACTTAAGTTTAAATTGAATAGATGTTACGTTATTCTTTTATATGAATATTTGTAAGTTGTCATAAAAATATTATTAATATAATTATTTTTATCAAAGTTTATAATCTAAATAAAAATGTTTTTCTTCAAAACATATACTTGGTTTTGTATTCTTTATACCTTTTTATTATAAGTTTTAAATATAGATGATTTTTAATTAAGTCTGAAGATTATAACATATACAATGAGTGAATCCTTTTTATATTGGGTTCCTTTCTAAGTATATTAACAGACTTGATTTAATAAAATCATTTAACAGAAAATTTTAACACCATTCTATTCAAAGGCTCAATACAAACAAGATAATTATCTTTATGAGTTAAAATTAGTAAAGCAAAGATAAATTACCAGGAATTTTAATATCTCGAAAACTTGTTTAACAGATCAACATACAAATAAAGTGACAAATTTAAAGTAAAGTTAATTTATTTGTTAAGACAATAATATATTACAAATTAAATATTACGTATGTACACCAAAAGCAAGGTTACACAAAAGCTTTAAGATTTAGAAGACATTGCTTTAGTAAAACACTTACTATACTACCACTGGGACGATTACGATTTTTACCTATATTTATTTTAAGATAAGATAAGAAGATGTAAACTGACTGAAGAGAGAGTAATAAAGAAGCTTCTAAATTGAAGTTCAGTCAATGGGTTACCTAAAACCAACCGTCCATTAGAATATTTTTGTTTCTTTTCATTTATAAGTTATATTTTTATATGTGGACAATTGGTTCTGGACACAAAAAATATCTTATTTACATGATTTATTTAGACTTTATATTTTAGTACTAAGCAGGCACTTCATTTAACACAGAAAAACAAATTAGAATAAATGAACTACAATCTATTTTGCTAATATGTAGTTAACTATGTAAAACAAGACATTTCGCTATTTTCATATTAACAGTAATTTCTAACTATATATCTAATATTATTAATTATCAAACGCTGCTAATGTAAGAAATAAATTTACTGACACCTAATAAGTTCATACAAAAATTATATTTGTCAATATAAAGAATAATCTAATAACTTTAATTAACACAACGAAGTAAGTCTAACGGGTTTTTTATTAGAAATAAATATATATTATATATATTATATTGTGGTAAAAACATTTTTTTTAACTAATCTTAAGACATTTTTTTAAAAGAACCAGTAAATTAATATTATTTGATAGCTACCTCTACTTTTCAAATACAGCAATTTTTTTATTTAGTAGTTGATCAATTGATGAGAATTCAGCTTATACGCATAGCCTTAACATAATATTTTTTAATAAATTTTGGTAATTTGGCAAGCTATATACTATCAAAACTACTAGCCTAACAACGATATTATCTAAAACAAACCTAATTCATAAGCTCTAAACATTTATACGTAGAAATTTTTATTAACTTAACTTAAACCACAACGCACTAAAAATAGAAGTAACAAAAGAACATATTATGACTCTATTTGGCCAGCGAGCAATTATACTCTATATAGTAATCTTGAACCGTTCCCCGTCGGAGCAGTTCGCAAGTAATGGCTATTGTATGAGCGGCGAGCTCTGGCTGTCGCTGAAGTCCAGGGTGTAGTACATGTCGGTGGTGTCGAGTGCGGGGGGGAGAGGCGCGGGGGGACGCTTGTCCTGCAGCCAGTGGTGAGGGGGACCAGACTCAGACACCCGAGACAGGCGAGACAGTAGGCGGGAGTAGGTCTTGTTGACGCGGCAGTGACATGCGGTAACCTGGTGGAAGAATATCGTCTGTTATACCTACGTTTATTTCTATAGTGAACAGACAATTGTTCCTTGGAAGAAATGTTATTTATCTATAGATAAACAAATAAATCTGTCAAAATACACATACTACTCATATCGAATGAATGAAAAACCGATCCCAAACATGGTGTTATCATTATTTGAGCATGACACTTTGTATATAATATAATGTAAAGTGCATTATATACCACAATCCCAACAATAGCGATGGCGGCACCCAGTGTTCCTGCAGCGATGTATACGTTGTGCAGCCGATCGTGGTACAACCCCAGTGGTAGATGCATCTCGCGCACCGACCCTCCCCCTGTCCCCTCACGTTCGCTCTCGTCTACCACCGACTCCAGGATGAAGTCCTCTGAAATATACCATAACAGTTTATTATTAATTTATGCATAGGTTATATAAAACTCCATCAATAAAATATTGGATATTAAATAAGGTCTAAAAGAGTCAGGAGTACGTATTAGAGGTCGTTCGATTTAGAAACTTTTTTATATATAAGTTACGTATAAAAATGTGTCAAGTTCGTTGATACATTAAATAAATATAAATATAGTGAATACATTCGTATAAGTTGAGATTGTTGATGTAATAAAAAAGTTTGTATTTAATAAATAAATTCGATAAAATTGATATTCGAACCTTCACAAAGTTTCCCTGTATACCCTGGTCTGCAAGAACAGTAGAAGGAGTCTATACCACTCCAGCAGGTACCACCGTGAGCGCAAGGGTTGTTATCACATGCCTGTAAAAGATAATTGTGAATTTGATTAAACTTTTACTTACATAATTACCTTATCGGATTTCACACGATAAGTAAATATTTTGCAATAATAATGAATAGTTAGCTATTTTTGTGAATGCATATAAAATCGAAAACCTTTAAATATACCCAGTAGATTCACTTTGAACCTATACGTATATAAATATTTTATAATTAATCAATAAATAAAACTTTAGAGTTTAGTTATTAGTGACATCATTTAAATATACCTTACATATATTACTTTACCGCACATGAAAGTTATATGTATGTATATAAATTAATTCTTGATATAACTCACTGAAGTAGCCGGTATGTGGCACTCTTCACCGACGAAGCCGCTGGGACATTCACAAGTATAACTACGACCGTGGTCCATACAGTAGCGATGGGTCGGACATGGATTCGGTGAACAAAGATCAACCTTAAAATTAAATAAGTATAAAAATTTAAACACCAAAATCATAGGTAGTGGAAAAATGAGTAGTAGGAGGTAGATACCTTGCATAATCACTCTTTCATATTATGTATGTATGTATGTATGTCTATGTATGTATCTACCTTTAATTGACAAGTATCTCCAGTATAACCACGGGTACAGACGCAATCGAAGCCACCGACTTTATCAGTGCAGGTGCCGCCGTTCCCGCAGGGCGATGACTCACATTCATTATACTCCAGCTCACACCGATCTCCAGTGTAACCTAATTTAATAGCTTTTATTATTTACTTCGAATACATATACTTGGTTTTCCGTTACTTACCTTATATATTTTGTAGGTTAGGCATAAAATTAGAATATTTTTTACTTTACTTAGGCTTTGTTGTAACATATGAATAAAACAATTTACTCAGAGGTTTTTGATATCATAAGGTTTTGGTTTTTTTAAGACCATTTCCATTTATACATTAATAATAATAAAAAAAAATATATTGTACTATCTTTGCAAACTTGTTTAAATGTCGCCAAAAAAGTTCTGATTTAACACAATTATTGGTTTTTGTAGAGCACGCGCTAGAGTGGAAAACCTTATTTGTAAAAAACATAACCGTAAAAAAGTTTCGTTATAATTTTCAGAAATGAAATTTGTTTTAGCCGATTTCCAAACCAACAAGGATATTAAAAAGTCGATTAAAAATCGGTGGCTCGGAAGAAACAACATTAATGAACGCAATAAATTTTCCAAATGAAAATAGATTAAAAGATATAAGCTTAGAAAGCCGTTGAATTGACGTAAAGTAATTTCAAGTATCAAAACTTAATATAAAACGAAACGATGACGTAAGCGAGCTGACGCAAGCATCAGATAATAAATTCTAAATATTACCCGTCCGTCCGATTATGAAATCTATCGAACCATCAAATGGAAAAAAGGTCTGTTTGAAAAAACGCAATAAAAATACCGACTCTCTGGATTTATCGTGAATGAATATTGGACGAGGAGTAAGGATTAGATTGATTAGACCTTCTGTGTTGGTATTACGATTTTAGAGTGCCGTAACCAAAGAGTAAAAACGGAACCCTATTACTTCGCTGTCCGTCTGTCTGACTACAGACTCTATCTCATGAACCCCTAGACAATGGAAATGTTCACTGATATTTCTGTTGCCGCTATAATAATAAATAACTAAACTAAACACAGAATAAAATAAATATTTGATGGGGGCTCCCATACAACAAACTTAATATTTTTGACATTTTTATATGTAATGGTACGGAACCTTCGTGCGCGATTCCGACTCGCACTTAGCTGGTTTTATATAATACCGATGTAGCTTTTTACGTATTTATTATAAGGATAAGCTAGGGATGATTAAAATATACGAATAAGATCTGAAAAATGCATTAGGTTTTCTTATAAGAGTTTTCTTTAAATAATTCTGAATTAATAAAAAAGATGTGTTTAGTTATTTATAAAGCTTTTATCTAATTGAAAACCTTCTATACGTTGTTATTGTCAAACGAATTCCACAAACAAACACTCCGACGGCTTGCATATATGTATTAAGGTAGTTCTTCGCACCCGGTGCGGGGACTGTTTACCCGTATCTATCCTAAATTTATTTGTCTGTCGGAAAACCACCTGTCGTGATTAATTCACCCTATTTTATTTAATAATGATAAAAACCCTCCATGTTTAAAGCGATGTCGAGATGCTTTTTATTTTCTGTGGAAAAATGCGACCTAATTCAGAAGAAATAGGTTCACATAAATATTTCAGCGCATAAATCGCTTTATCTAAATCACAAAAGCTATTGTTATTGTATGTAGAGAGAGCATTTAGCTGTAAGTAAAATTATATTTAGAGCAAAATTGCGATTTAAAATAAAGATTGTATTATAATTATATATTTTACAATACAAGGATTTGAATATATATAATAAATACAAATTAAGCTACCGTATTACTTACGATAACGGAGAGATTCAATTCTCTACACTTATAGATTTTTTTAAAACTATTTATATATAAAATTACTAACATGTACATGGTAATTTATAACAATTATATTTTTATGAAATTAACATATTACTATTCTATGAATAACTACTATAACAGCACGCTACATATATTTTTAATATTGAAATGAATTCTTAAACATTACTGGGGAACTAAACTAGGGAATGTAATAATATTTAAATAGGTCTATATAATTTGTAAAATATACTGAATTATCACTCACTTATTAATAAAATACTATTGAACAAGCATTACCTGGCTCGCAGAAGCATCTGAATTTTTCACCATCTACGTCACCGTCGATTTGTTCAACGCAAATTCCCTTAGCACACGGCTTGGAAGCGCAGACACCGCCGGTCGCTGGCAACTCGCAATGAGACCCTGTCCACTCTTCGGCGCAGGCGCAGTGAAAAGTAGTAGAACCATTCATAGCCATGCTCATGCATGAACCACCGTTGAGACACGGTGCTGAATAACATGGGTCCTTTTCACATTTTCTACCAGTGAATCCTGTAAATAGATCTTAGGTTATGAAATTTCACAATCTAATTTATAAAAGAAGATAATAAAAATTAAGAAGTTTCTTGCCGGTTCTTCCCCATGAAAAAATTAGAAAGAGCAAGTTTCGTAAGTGCCTATTTGAAGTATAAAAAATGACTTTGACGTAATATAGTATTAACATAGAAATAATAATTTAATAAGAACCCTCAGATTTCATCCGTGTACCTACATATTATATTTCACTTCTAGTAACTCTATTTAATAATAAAGACACCAATATATCAAGCAATCAAATTTGATGCCTGGTAAAGGAATCAAATTAATTGGAGGCTTAATTTGTATACAGAATATTTATTGCTTTTATCCGAATCCGACAATTCCTTTTACGAATATTCGTATGACGGTTATTGGTTCTCAGATTACGTAACAGCGGGCGGTGTTCCCGATTACGTAATTTTATAGTTTAATTAAACATGTTATTTTAATATTCTGTATATTATCTACTTATTTACATTTTAAAATATACATGGTTAAAAAATTAATATGGAATATAATTTTAACAAAGCCACAAAAGTACCGAGCTCTATTTATTTGTTGTCTGTTCTAGATTATATTGTATTTAAAACATTTCTCCTCTGAATATTACACGGCATATTTAAGTAGACTGTTATAAATTTAATATAATGTATCCATCCCTACTTTAACGAAGGTTTGAAATATAACACAATTTGCTTGATACTAATTACACCTTTGTTAGAACGATTTTCTCGGGGTATATTATACGTTGTTTCAGAAAATTTACGAAATTGAAAATATTAAAGATGTTATTAAAACATAATATATTTTACAAACGGTAAATTAAATATTAATTTGATTCTCATGATTAACTTGTCAGAGTAAAATATTTAACATAATAAAAAAATATTTAAATATGAATCAACGGAAGTTGAGTTTGTCTGTAATTTATAAAAGATAAAATAAAAAGCTATTGACATCAATTTTACTTCGCACAGGAAATTTGTAAAATAGGTAATTAAAAAATGTACTTTCCTAAGTAATTAAAATGGTGAGTATCTATTTCTTTTCCGAGTAACCATTTTATTTTAATTGACAACAGTTCTTATATCTAGGAAGTAATTAATTTAATGACATCTTAATTCCACTAAAAATTCATTAACACCTTTCTCCTATTATAAAAACGAAATTAAATATAAAGTTTATAGATATTTCTGTATATGAATTTATATAAATATAGAATGAAAAATAAACCGATACGGGCAGGGATTTGAACCCGCGACTACTGGGAAACTGTCCCGTCGCTCTACCAACTGAGCTACCGTATCGCTGTCCGTCTCGGTGAATTAAGCATTCTATATGTGATCGTCTATATCGGGATGGTGGTGACATTATTAGGTTTCTTTCGAAAATCATGTACTTAAATAAGCTTAACATGGCTATACATGTTTATAGATATTTTCAAACATTTCTGTATGTGTAAAATAAAAAAATATAAATTGTTTTACCGTATGGACATAGGCAGTGATAGTTGGCACCATTCGAAGGTTGCGTGAGGTCAACACATATACCATTATTCAAGCACGGTGATGGATTGCAGGCCTCTCTGTCCTCACAGTGCGGCCCGACGTAACCTCGACAGCACTGACACTCATACCCTTCCTATTGATAGGAAATAAACAATTTATGTAACATCAAATAAACTATCAAGATTACAATATAAATAATTCCCGTACCATGGAAACATTGGTATAGCAAACGCCTTTTCCGGAGCAGTCTTGAGACTCCCCGCAGTTATCTGACTTCACGGTTACTTTCAGTCGGATACATTGTGAACCCCAGTTTTCAGATACAACTGTAAATGTTTTTTTATAACAACAGTACAACATAATTATATAATCATCTATTTTGTTCACAACAGACAATAACAGTTAAATTCGTGTCATGCTATTTTTCTATTGTGGAAATACGAAATAAAAGTTTCCTCGTTTACGAGTTTCCGGTGAGAGCTTTCACTAAATGCTTATTTCTCACGCAATGTTATTCCAATTTTAGAAACAAAGTTCAATTTTATTAAGCCAGCTGCTTAAAATAGAATTATTTATTTATATAATATTAGTACTTACAGTTTTTATTATATTTTTTATAATTAAAAAAGCTTTATGATTTAAACGATAGTTAAGTTTCAAGGTTGTTTTCATTTTTATTAAGTGCTATTTAGATAGAAATAATCCTGAGTTCCAGAGGTGAGCTTCAAACTTTTATAACATCGTTTAATATTCATCCATTCTAGAGAATGTCCAATATCAAGTATAAGCAAGTTTCTACTAATATGACGAGGGAAAGATTAGAAGTTGACATATTGGCCAAAAACAAATATTTGGGATAACAGCGGGAAAATATCTAATACAGAGTTAAATTATGTTCACCTATAAGTAAATTGACGCCCTCAGTTAGATCTTTATCGTATAGTGTAAATATTTTGACACCATGCTCGTCTAAAGGAGTTATATCAAGTAACATTCCATCAGATACGTCGCAGTGTTCATGACCCTGACGCGTCACCTGATACACAGCTGGCTGGAGAGTCATGTGGGACCTGAAAATAAAACTTGTACAGTAATTGTCTAGCGAACCTAGTGAGCAATGTGCAACTGAAAACGGTTCATTGAATCACTTTGCTAGATATAGGTCAATCTATCTAAACCGGCTCCCACCTGTCGTCATCGGTGTGTGATGTGTTCGTGTCAATAGTTTCGTTCTTAGTATGAACTGGTTCCAGAGGGGGTGAGTCTGCGATGCGGACGATAAGGATGTCTCCACTTTGAATAGCAGCTACACCCTCCCACGACACGATGACCGCGGAGCACTCCCCTCGCCCCTCGCCCGCACACTCCTCCGACACCCACACGCCGAAGTCACACATACATTATTTATCAAACAATACTAAGTATAAGTGAAAATTGAAATTGTTATCGTGTCAGGTAAAGCCACGAATATAATGCCCATTGAATCTTTGTGATTTACCTCAATAAGATAAGCGTAGGCGGTGTAATAAGTTTTAATTTGTAAATGTCAGAGGTCAAAGCTCATGTTATGTTCATTATTATTGAAATAGGACAAATAATGAACATATTTGATGAAAAAAATATGTACACTTAAAATAATAGTGAATTAAATATTGACTATAAAAAATATAATACATAAACTTATCTTAAATTTAATATTTGAAAAATTATTTAAATAATGTTTTTATTTGTTATATATTATTCAAACTTTATAAGAAACGTGATAAATATTTCATGACAACGTCCGATGTTATTAAAGTGGTGCGGGAGGTAAGAACGAGGGCAGCGGTAGATATAAAAGTCCAACCAGATTCTTAATCTAAGAGATGCCACACTCCGCATACATAGTAGATACTATACTGTGGGGACTACCCATTTTTCTTTCCCAGAAGCAATGAAGTTGAACTACTGAAGCAGAAAAGCTTTTCCTCCTTTTCTTTTGCGTTAGGAGAATTTATGGTTTATATGGATGACCTCGCTTCTGTATGTCACGTTCAAAGTTGCCAAAAAATGTCTTATATTAAATATGTTGACCTTATATGGTTTTAAATATGAAAATCTCAAAAAAAATAATATGAAGTTTAGTGTTGATTTTTATTTAACGTTTAAATTTTAATTTCATTCGATTTTTCTTGCAAAATAATAGTTAATATTAATATTCAAGAATGATCGCTTATAAGCCATATATTACTTATGTGTATATGAGATAACATACTTAAATAATCACAATAAGTTTTAATTAGCTACAAAGTTTTTATAGCTATATGTTTTGCAACTTACCGTGAAGGGTAAATTAAGCTCGTGTGTCTCATTGCCGCGCCAGAGTCGAGATTCCCTTGGCAAAACAGGAAGATCACAGTCTATAGACCCCAAGCGATCTTGCAGCAACGTTAAAGAGTGTACTGTAGTCCCCAGCGTACTAGTAGTGTTTAACTTACGCCTCTTCGCACTTTTCAGCAAACCTTTTGTATTCACGTATGCTTGAGTCGTTTCTTTCCGAGCCGTAGTTGGGTTCTCAGTAGTAGAGTATATTTTCGTTGGTTTAGCGCTTTTCTTTGTTGTTGGAGAGACTGTGGTAAGAGGCACTGTAGTCTCTAATGGCTTTACGCTAGACGCGGTTGAGTGAATAAGCTTACTAACCGTCGGTGTCCTCGAACTAGATAGCGTTGTAACACTAGATACTACTTCAATTACATTTGTGTAATTATCATTTGCTTTGCTTTCACATGATCCAAATAATAAATATAAAAGCATTGGCACAAACATTTTATGTTGATAAATGTTATTTATTAATTTCAAAGTCTTCATTCTGGTTTTTATTCAATGTTAAATTTCTTTACGTCCTTGGAATATTTGGCACTGTTTCAAAAGTAAATCGTGGACAGCATTTCCTGCCAAAACAATTAAAATATGAAGTTATTTTTCACAACCGCACTTAAGTAATCTGAATAACCAATAAAAAGTATTTAACATTATTATGATACAAATATTCAACTTAAACTATCACAACTAAACATTAAATTGAAGGGTTTAAGTATTAAATTAGATTTGACCCCTTTAAAATCGTAGGTCTCGCTTTGACCATTGACACTAATTCTTATTTAAGATGCGCATATTTAACGTAAATTATTCATATAGTAGAAGATAAAATCTCACATGACCTAAATTATTAGTTACATTCATAAATGTAAGTAGCACGTAACTACATACTTGATAAAAATGCTGCATAATTTTAAGCTCAACATTTCTTGTAATTATACGTTATTTTAAACATCCTGTTTTAATTTTTCATTTATTTATTAAAGAAATCATTTATTTATTAATCAAAATGACTTTATAAGAAGCATTGAATATAACAATCTTTATATTCAATACTTTTTATAAAGTCATTTTGAATTCTTTACATGTAAAACTGAAATTGTTAATAGGTACATGAAATCAAAATGAAAAGATTTTTCCTGTTACTTGATCATAAACATTTATTTTGTATTATTTATATAAAAAAAATATTACGTTTCATAGAATAAACAATAAATATAAATCTTATATACATAACAATGATTCTAGTGTTTTGACGAATCCGTGCACTCACAAAGATACTGTATTGATTTTGATGTTGTTTGTCGTATAGTGCCGATAAAATGATAAACAATATAAAATATTTAAAGAAATAAATTATATGTTAGAGCTAACGTTTATCATTTTTAATGTACATAAAACCTGGTTTAGTTAAATGCAGTAGACACATGTAATGCGGTAAATTCTATTTATTTAAATGTAATAGTTATTAAACGGAACAATGGACGGAAAAGATAACTATTATAATATTATAGCAATATATAATATAATATTTATATGTGTATATATATTATATTATGACCCTCAAATAGTAAAAGATATTCAACTGGAAAATGTTATTGTTTCAATGAAAAGCAGCTAATATATATTCTAATAATAGTAGTGTTTTATTTATGAGACATTATCGAAGAACTCTACTAGGCTCTCTACTCAAGTTATTATCAATACCCATTTATTTATTGTATTATATATCTATAGGATAATAAAATAAAGAAGTATATTATATTAATATAATATTTCTGAAAATCTTACCGGCCTTCGATGAACTTCAATAATCACTCACTTATTGTTGGGATGCATTCCATAATGTTATGGAAAACGTTAATATAGTAAATGATTGTTATGGCACGAGAGGTCTGTTCCGCAGCCTCCGCGACACTGAGGGCGGCGCGCCCCGACTCACCCTCGCGCACCCTCCACCCTTGTATCTTTACTTAATTTTACTCAATGCCTGTAATATCAACGATTTCTTTTACGTGACAGGACTCAAGGTCGGAATGTATTACGTTGTTTTAATTTTTTTAATAATATACAAATGCGTGAAACCTGAAAATATGTTTGGACTTAATTTGATCAATTAATGAATGTAAAGTTTGTCGTCTAACTTTAAAGGCTTAAAATAGCCTTATCGCTTTTAAATCTAATTACGGCGACTAAACGGTTCAGGACTTACAAAGCGCTTGTTAGAGCTTTGAACTTTGACAAATGATTTTAGCCTTCGTCTGTATTTACATTGCACATTGAAGTTTTTATATATAAATGATTTCTAAAACACTATGTACTCCGGGGAGCTGGTTACACAATAATATAAAAGCGATATGATTGCGTTCTGTAGTTGATAAATAGCAGCCAGTCCCAAGACGCTTTGTCGAACAACCTACAACAAATGCTTGCTATTGTTCTCTTCAATCAACCATTCAACACCCCTCATCGGTTACCCAGAAAATCCTGAATCAATAAATGATATAATTGCGCACAAAATGTTTGCTATATATAAGCTTTACAACGAACAAATTATTTGATTTCTACAATAATGGCTCATTCATTTTATTGTTGATCAACACTTTTTAAATAAACCTAATATTATAAATATTTCTAGATATTTGTCTGTCAATAAATTAAAAAAAATATTATGATATTTGTACTCAGCTATAATATGACGTGGATAAGAACATTAGTTACTTTCTATCCCAGAAAATACAAGATTCCCGTGAGATTCACGTCGCCACAGTTCAAGATCAGACTTGAATGCGAAGCCACTCTCTGAAATAGTTATCGGTTTTATTTTCACGTACCTACTCTACAACCCAGACGAGCTAAGACGCGGGCGAATACTAGTTAATTATTAAAATAAAATGAAAAGTCCTTGATCGAAGCTGAACGTTATATGGGTATATAATTATAATACACAGACGTGGTATTTGCATTAATCATACTGTTAGTGCAGACCTATTTTTAAAATAGCGACCAGTGGTCATTTAAACCACCCCTCTATTTACTAAAAATACATGCTTTTTATGAATATATACTCAAAGCATTTTCAGGTTGACCTTAGTAATAAGTCAATTTCACCACAAACCATCCAGTTGTACATAGTTATTACAGTTGTAATTATAGCGCAAACGAAATTTTATGTTTTCCAGTGAAAAATAATGCATTTGACGAAATTAATAGTGTCATATGTGTTGACCGGGGCAATAACTTAAAACTTTAGCAAAGGGTATCAAAATCTGACCTGTAGTTTTACGTACGTGACAAATAGATAAAAAGATCAATAGTCAAACAAATACAATCAAATAAACAAAATCATTATTTTGAAATGTGTCAAGTACGGAACACAACTGAAAAAACTATTTAGTTCAGGGGTTTTAGTCCTTTAATGTTTTATATATATATATATATATAATTGATTTCTACGCAACCATTTGCAAAGTAATCTTCAGTAACATATTCCAGTGTTAATTATTATATATTTAGAATTGGGATTCAATTATTATCAGTATAAATTCCCAATTGCAAGACAAACTGTCACCAAACCAATTTTCATAAAATCAGTCAAGTATTTTTTATAGATGCTTGATGCAAAAATAACTACATAAGATAACACACATACATACACACACACTCACACATGAATTTTATACGAATGTTATTATTTTTTATGTAAAAACAGATTTGCTAAGACGTATACGTATATGCAATAAAGACATGATTTTTTTTTCAGTAATCGGTCGAGACATCAAATTGTTTTAGAGCTTTACTTATTAGCATTCTATATTATTGTCTCTATAAAGAGCTAGCTTATCATTTAAATAATTTGTCTTAGCCTAATTGCAACGTGAACATATTAGTAAGAATTATTATACTGGGTTTAAATAATAAATAATTAAGGGTAAAAACAAAAATGACATCATATTGAAGCAGTTTCATCCTGAGTCCAATAATAAAAGCTAATATAAAGTGCTCTTGAAGATTTTCTCAAGTCTGTCACAATACATACTCAAAAGAAATTTAATTAGGACACATCACTGTGTGTGTGAACTGAGACAATGTTATGTACCGTAGTCACTATAGAAATTGCATTGGCGACAAATTATTATGAAATTATAAAATTAATATATCCACACATTAATATAAATAAACATTTGGCATATTTGGATTTTAATTACACTTTAATATTTTTCACTTACTTTTTGTGTTTGTACCTTTATAGTGTCTATAATATATTTGATACAATATTTAAAAGTACATATGAATTGGCGTTAACCTAGGTTAACTTTAAGTGCGGGGCGTCACCACGGTGAGTGCGAAAGCGATCCCTTGACGTTCTGGTCACATTAAGGCGATGAGGTCAACCGTTGTTTTTTTTAGTGGGTAGCCCTAAAAATGGCATCGTCTTCTATGCTGCCGGGTAGTCGAACATAACCCCCGGCCACCGCCTTCCTGGCCGACGGGAATCTGTAACGGATTTTTTCCAACGAAAAAAAGGTTAACTTTAAGTCAACCCGAAATTTCTTACTATTTTGTTTTTGGAGTATTTTTTAAATCGAAGCACTAAAAGAATAACTATTTTCTTGTTACTTCGCTATTACATTACTGTTATTGTATTTATTAATAATTTCGAAATTAATGCGGGATGGAGGAAAAAGGAAGTTACTGTTATAAGCTTTTATTTGACTCCAGTTATTTGATGTTTCCAGCGAGTGAGGAGCGAAGCTCTGGGTCAAATACATTCTCTGTCATCGAACTCTTCTGTAATTAGTGAACCGATTGGTTTTTTTTTTAATCAATTGCTGTGGTTCTGATGAGTACTTATTATAAAAAAAGTGTGATAGATCAAGTCCATAAGGTATATCAACCAAAAATGGCTTTCAAAGGTTTGAATTGAGTTAGGCTGGCCCGCGCTTTTTGTATACAATTTTCGAAAAGTAAGCTCGATTCGGGAGAGAAACTGTATTATTCTGTATAAAAGTTATAAGACTTAATTTCGAGAATTTTAATGGCGACCTCTCCCGCTTGATAATGAATCAGAATGGTTGTCAATCTAGTTTTTAAGTTAACGCTTTTACCATTGGCTGAAATGTATTATCAAAAAGTAGGTACAACTTTCCTATACTCAGAGCATACAGTATGGTGATCAGGATGCTGGGAATGATGGCATGGAGATCGTAATGAAGTTTCAATGTCTAAGTAAAAACTATTGTGGCTAAGTGTTAATTCAATAGCAATTTATCAGCCTTCTATGTTACGGTGTTTAATCACGAAAAAAATTGTTAATAAACATAAATGTTACCAGAAAATAGGAGTAATGTTTCTCGAAAATTTTAAGAAATAATAATATTCATATTAAGAGAAATATAATATATAATCACAGAGGTTGCAGGTTAAAGTCTTGTCTGTGTGATGAATTTATCATTTTATATTTATTATAAATGTAATGAGAATATCATGGATGGCATGCTTATAAACAATAAAAAAAATGCTTTGGAGTTTTCTAGGTCATGAAACTAAAAACAAATGTTCATTCAACTATAATTATAATATTTTCCTTCATTTAAATGTCACTATACGCAACTATGCTTCTGTTTCTTAGTAATACTGACCAAGACTGAGTAATACTAATTTCAGGTTCTAGCAGCATCTAGAACCTGAATTAGAACGCAGTTTATGGTAATGGACTAGAGAACTACGACATGTCAACGATGACGTAATAGCGTAATATATCTTTTTCCGCTGTTATGTAATTTGTTTAACGGAGGGTTGAGCTGAATTTGGCATAGAGCCAGATCGCTCACGAGTCACGAGCGACCGTTTTTATCTCTGCATGCATTCACAACCAATACTCTCCAAAGATTAAAGTTTTACTGTTCAGTTCACTCTCACGTGGTACATGAGCTGGAGCTCGGCCAACTAATATACGAGTCGAGTTTCAAGACATACCGTTAAATTTTCACTTAAATACAAAATTTGAAGAAAGGTGCTTATCATGTATATGTATAATACATATTGTGTTTTAGTGGTATATAATTGCTGTATATATCTTCTTTTTTAATAGATAATTATCAAGCCAGTTGTTTGTCGAAAAATTTCGTTAAATACTCTGCGGACAAGAAGATTTATTTTTCAGGTGGCTAGAATGGTTATAGTAACCGAAAATGAAGATATATGAAGGTTTCATTAATGTTCTATAATAAGTCTGAATCTTATTTTCATCTGGAGCCATAATTTAAAAAAAATGAAAAGAAGAGTTAACTAAAGAAAATTTTAAAAAGAAATATCGGGCAATCAAGAAAAAAATTGAAACAATTTTGAAAATCATAATATGCCGAAAATATAAGACATTAAATATAAGCTAAAATGTTTAGAGTAACATAATTAGGCAACTCTTTATGTACTTTGGTATGTATTATGATACTACGGTACCTTAATGATGGCTCGAACCCCCTCCCCGTCCCCCCCACTTCAAGTTTGTAAAAACAGGAAGCTTTAACTATATAATAAATTAATATGAAAATTAAGTTTCAAGAAAGTCACCATTTTTTTTTTTTACTTTTTCAGTTGTGTAAGGATGTATTTATGATTGTTTGAGATTAGGAGGCTGTCCGGGACCTATGCCCCAGGCAACAAATTCAAACTTGGCAGACGATCTCCACTGATCATTAACACTAAAAGATCTCATCCCAAAATGCCTTCACTCTTGTCAAAGAAACTTTTTAAATTAAATTGTCCTGCTTGCTAAACATAATTCAATTCTTAAGTTTGGAATAGAACCCTCAAAAGTATTATTAAAGTATTAACAAGGACAAATGGAACAAAATTACTGACATTAGAAATAAAATTTTAAACGACATCAAAGAAGCCCATTTATACATTGATTATAACAATATAATGTTCGAGAGGTTTCACTTCAGAGGTTTCTTCTACTGAAAACAAATGATAATTTTATATCTGAAAAGATTGGTGGTTTGTGCAAAATAAATAAAAATTTCATGCTAGAGGAGTATATTTGTTAACAGATTTTAGAAAAAGTTTTCAATATGTAAACCATCCAATGAAAAGCAGTTATATTGAAAATTTTCTTGACCAATTTTGTAGCAACGGGTCCGATATAGCCATACAGATCTACGAGCTTGTAATACTACTACAGCCGTACTACTACTACAGGAATACTACTACTACTACAGGAGTATTACTACTACAGGCGTACTACTATTACAGGAGTATTACTACTACAGGCGTACTACTACTACAGGAATACTACTACTACAGGAGTATTACTACTACAGGAGTACTACTACTACAGGAGTATTATTACAACAGAAGTACTACTACTTGAGGAGTATTACTACTACAGGCGTACTACTACAGGAATACTACTACTACAGGAATACTACTACTACAGGAATACTACTACTACAGGAATACTACTACTACAGGAATACTTCTACTACAGGAATACTACTACTACAGGAATACTACTACTACAGGAATACTACTACTAGTACTACTAACACTACAGGAGAACTACTAATCCTACAAGAGTGTAGTAAGGAATATGTTGTCCGTGCTCGTACAATACAAGTACAAATGTAATTTTTTTGATGATATATTTAACGTAGTAAACTCTGTTCTTATATAAACGATATTTCTTTGATGAAGAAAAATTAACGTGTCTTATCTTGTGTAACGTATAAATAACGCGTCGGCTGTAACCCAACTCAACTTCATCATAAATAAGAATGTAGGGAAATAGGAAAGAGCCGACATTTCCTATTATAGCGCAAAACACAATTATAAGTAAAATGTGTCAACAATGACGATACTGTAACATAAAAAGAATGTCATTGTTCTTATTCACCCTGCATATTATATTTATGTGGCTTTTTCCGCAGTTGTGTTGTATGGTAATTGACACCCAAATATTTTTTTGTGTAAATCTGTGACAATTTAAGAATTTTCTGGTGTGAAGATAACTCCATATGTCGACTGGGACAATAATTTACAAACATAAATTTCATTACCATACAAGAACAAACAAACAGATAAACTATTTTATAAAATTATTATATATGTAGCTGTTCTAACCAACATAATAAGTAGGTACAGTCCTACTATATGCTATTTATATAGTCCTATTTTATATTATTGTTACTATGAAGATCTTTAGCATTTAAAGTATCTATATGAATGTATTGGAGTTACCAACAGATTAATTTAATTAAAATTACTATTATATTCTCAAATAATTAATAAATTAACAGAAAACCCCCAGAAAAGAAACAGAAATTATATCATGTCGATGTATCTTTCTCACCGACTCTAATAATAATAGCTAATATAAAGTGTGCTCGAACACGTTCTCGACTCTATCACAATGCATACTCATGAAAACTTAATTAGACACACGACTATGTGTGTGAACAAGACAACAATTGTGATTTGGTTATATCAAAAATTTTATTTATTTTATTTATATCAAAAAGCAAATAACATCGCCTCCCCGTGCAAATTATTAACAAATTATAAAACTTTAAGAACAGTAGATAAATAAATTAAGATTGGAATTAAAATTACTTTGTCTTAAAATTATATTTTTTACTATTCTTTTCTAAAGCTTTTTTTACTAACTTTGTGAATACAAAAAGGTAATAAATAACATAAAGTAAAGACAAACTAAGTAGACAAAGACATTTTTTACTTTATGTTTGAAAATATCTATAAACATGTATAGCAATGTTAAACTTATTTTAATTTTAAATAAATATTGAATTAAAAGGGATAGTTTCCTAGCGGTATCGGTTTTGATAACCTGCCCGTATTGGTTTATTTTATATTCTATATTTATTTTAAATTTAAATTTACTTCAGCTTTACATATTTTAATATGAAAAGGTTTGCTAGAGCAATTAAGAGGATGCACTGCGGTTAACCGCGGTTAACTTTAATTAACACGAGAATCCTTGATCTTTTGTACCCGTTTTAGGTTTTGTATATATATTATGTACCTACTAGTAAATGCATGACTACTCTCCAGGTGATAAGTGGTAATGTAGGCTTAGGTGGTTCACTAACTTACTAATAGCCTTAGCACTCCAGCCTCGTCACTCTCTTCTTGTTTTCTAACATCAGAAATGAAATTTTAAAGCATTTGTAGCGTCATTTAGAAATTAATATGAGATGAGGAAAAGTAGATGCTATTGTAACAAGTTTTTATTTTACTTCATTTATTTAATGTTCTTTTAAATTAAAACTTTTACCATCAGCTGAAATTAGATAACATAATAACAATTTCCATGAACTCTTAGTAGTATGATGATCAGGGTGCAGGAAATGAAGTCATAAAAAAGGCTTTATTAGGTGTTTAAGTAAAAACTTTTGAATAACGAGCTTTAACAGTATTAATACATACAGTAAATATAATATATGTATATTGTGATTACGTGTTCCTCTAATAACAAAAAAGGTTAGAAATAATTATTTTATAATATCTATTTAGTAAATTGACATGGTAACAATAAACGTAGAATAAAGGTTAGGTGTTAAAAAAAATTGGTTTCCCAGAGGTTGGAGGGTAAAGCCCTGTCTGTGTTCATAAATTTATCATACAATAGTTATTATAAATGTAACGAGATGGCATGCTTACAGACAATTAAAAAAAATAATGCTTTAGAGTTTTTTAGGTCATGAGACTAAAAACAAATGTTCATTCAACTTTAATTATGATATTTTCCTTCATTTAAATGTCGCTATATGCAACTACGTATAGCGACATTTAAATGAAGAAAAATATTATAAGTCTATTTCTCAGTAAGTAATACTGTCCTGCTGCTAAACCCTCAATTAGAACACAATTTGTGTTAATGGACAAGAGAACTACGACATGTCAACGATGACGTAATATATCGTTTTACGTTGTTATGTAATTTGTTTAACGGAGGGTTGAGATGAATTTGGCATAGAGCCAGATCGCTCACAAGTCACCAGACACTGCTTTTATCTCCGCATACATTCACAACCAATACTCTCCAAAAATTTAAGTTTTACTGTTCAGTTCAGTTCTCTCTCACGATGGGACTAGTTTCAACAAATATTCCATTCAACTATCACTCACAAAAAAATATGAAAAAAAGTATTTGTTTTGTTTTACCTGGCTTTATATTTAATATTTTTCTCAAAATTTTGATATCTTAGACAGAGTATGACACTAGATAATATGTAAGGTAACAACATTTTTCAACTTTAGTTCTATTTTTGTATTTCGATACTACAGCTACATCACTGGTAGGTAGCTTGAAATTCAACCCCTCTATTTCATGTTTATAAATTTCTTAACTATGTAATATACTAATCTGAAAACTTAGCTTCAGAAATATCAGGAACATTTATGGATGCTCTGGGCTTTCTTGACTGGGCTTTTTAGTTGCATAACTACGTTCTATGCCCCGGGCGTCAAATTCAAACTTGGCAGATGATCCCAACTAATCGTTAACGCTAAGAGATCTTATTCCGCAATGTCATGAGCCCTGTCAAGACAACTTCTTAAATTTAATTTCCCTGCTCGCTGAACATAATTCTACTCTTAAATTTCATTAAACTCAAGTGACTAGTATAATATTCATCAAGAACAATATGAAATTAAATTATTGACATAATACATAAATATACATCTGTATGTATGTTCCTGACCAGCTTATTTCTCAAGCTCGTGCCGTACTTGGCTCTTTCTTTAAATCTGGTATGTGTACCATTAGGGCCCATCATGCACGGAAGCTATAAAACTATTTGAACTAATTCATAATTTATATTGCTCTTTATCAGCTCCACTACTCAGTTGATAATAAAAAAAGATATGTTAAAATAAATTTAAAAGAAACAGTCAGACTAGAAGATCCGCGAACATGTCGCTGTGAATGCCTTGATAAATAATGAAACAGAAGTGATGGGAGCCTTGCAAAGAAATCAAACTAACTTTTCATGCCCATGAAGGTAAGTAAGTAGCATGTATCAGGCAGGTATCCTTATTGTTAAAAAAAGTATCCTGGGTTTGTCAAATTAGGCAAATATATCATCAAGATCAATTGACTAAATATCGAAATTCCAAAAAAAGTTATAATCCTTGCACATTCCGTCGCTTAAATAAAAATGGGACAAAATTGATTGACTATTGAATTTAAAATTTAAAACGGGCTTTAAAAACTACTAAAAAAATAGTATTGAGCTTATTCTAAATAAACTAATTTTGAAGCGCAAAAATCAATTTGAGATGAAGCGTGATGATAAATCAAGAATATTTTCAAATGTTCATCCCTTTTTTTTTTAAGAAATTATGATAGTATTTGATTGAATCATAATGGAGTTAAAAAGAGTTGTACTTGTTGTTCTTGTGTTTTTCATTTCTCGATGGTACTGAAATATTTAATATGTTAATCGCAGAACTGATAAAGCATTTAACATCCAGATCTAGAAATCGATAATACGAGCAAGATTTAAACATCGATGAAATCTGACAGGTTTTAAAAAGCAAGTTTCACTTTTATTTGGTAACAGTGTAATGGATATCTAATAAACTTTGTTTTTTACAAGAGATTCATGCTAATAAGTTGCAGGATATCTCTCCTAATATTCGAATTGATTTCTGAATTTCCTCATCCCTTTCTACTACAACAACAAAGTAGAGAACGACGTCTTAGCAAACTAGAACTTGTTTAAAATTATTTGCTACCCACTATAACAGGAATATTTATCACGCCTCGAAATATTAGGTTTTTAAAACCAAATTTTACATGAGATATATTATAACAAAACCATAGACTTTAATCTTCTACCATACAGAACACTAAAGATGTAATTTTTTTTTCTATATTTTATTTTCAATTCAGTTTTATTCAGATAATATTCTGGATTATCTTAAATTAAGTGGATTTGCAGCAATTCTATATATGTATCATTGTAAATCAATAGATTTAGCAAAGAAAGAGCAGCGCTATATAGGTCCTTGTAACATTCTGATAAAGATAAAAATAAATGCTGACGGGGCGTTATTATTCAGTTTTTGCCCCGTCTTCGTCAAGATTCGTTTCCGCAAAAATGTAAGTGTGCATTTTTTTGATGAGGAAAAATTAAGGTTTTGTCTTGTGTTATAACATATAAATAACGCGTCGGATGTAACCCAACTCAACTTCATAATAAATAAGAATGTAGGTAAATAGGAAAGAGCCGACATTTCCTATTATAGCGCAAAACACAATTATAAGTAAAATGTGTCAACAATGACGATACTATAACATAAAAAGAATGTCATTGTTCTTATTCACACTGCATATTATATTTGTCGGAGATAGATGCACATTAGTGACTTGCTCGTTCTTGATGGAATATTCTGGTACAGGATCCGAGGCGTAGGTCTCAGGCAATTAAACCACACACACAATATGACAATTCTTGTATTAAATGTAGGTAATCAATTCTCACAAATTACTTAGTAGGTATACAATTATCAGAGTTGCGTGAACTACCGATCCCGTTTGGGGTCCGAACTGTAAGGCTCTCACTAATCAATTCCTCCTCGACTCAAAGCTCCCCAATATTTAAAATGTCTCCGGTGCCCCTCCAAACGATTCCGGTCACGTGACTCGTTACGTCACGATGTTCACACCCCACTGTTACTATGATATCAATTGAGTTACTAATTATCGTTAAATTATCGTGATCTACGACACGGCCATTCTGACAAGTCACACGCCCTCGTGTGCACGTATCTTGCCACCTCCATCGAGTGACGATAACCACCACGCCACCTCCATCGAGTGACGATAACCACGCCACCTCCATCGAGTGACGATAACCACGCCACCTCCATCGAGTGACGATAACCATGCCACCTCCATCGAGTAGCTTTAGGATTCGCGGTTGTCCTGGGATGTAGGGTCTGAAATAAAACAAATAACTCCAAGGATAACTTGCTCGGCTATTCTGACAAAACCAGTGAATGTCACGTCTCAGGTTTTTACTCTATATACATTCTTAACACAAGGTGCGCACTACACCTTATTTACAACAGTTAAAAACTACTCTGATCATTAGATCCATCACTTTACTTTACAAAATCAATCATGATTTTACCAGACTTACGTACTCAACTCAGCTCAACTCAATACTTTTGCAATATGATACAGTCCATCGATCATATACAAACAACTACCATGAACCAGTCCATCGGTCATGTAAAACACAAAACAGACCCATCGCCTACACGTGTTACACCACACGTGAGGTGCGGTCAACGAGTATGAGTAGGCAAGCTAATATCTGTAGTGAATTCAATATCACTTTGCTCAACTAAAACATTTAGTTCCTGAGGGACCTTGTGATCGGAATGATTTGAAATAGACTTTCTAATAGAAAATTGTTAATCATAACCTCTGATAACATCTATAACGTACTCTGGACACTATGATCGTTGCCAGTTAGAATTACCGAGTTATTTAAACGGTACACAAAAATTGTTTACTACACATTCTGTGATCAGAGAACTCTCAGCACAAGAATAAAAACAATATGAAAATGACTCACCAAAGTCCTATAGTACCGTTAAGGTAGCTTACGTGACCACTTCAACCCTTCTTTATCTGTGGCTGTCTGCCCAGCGGCAGTACTGTATCGAAGCTACCGGAACCCCTGTTGCACCTGTGCCTTTACAACTTTTTGAAAAACGAAAAAGCCATTATAATAAAGTTTAACATCATAATTGAAAATAAATGACTACTCAACTAAAGCCTAAAGCAACCAAGCACCACTTTTCATTACATTTTAAACCAAATATGTATTCTAAAAACATCATAAAATACAAAGCATGAATCTTATTTGTCACTAAGCCCTACCAACAAACCTCCTGTTTGATTCATTACTTTCAATTCTGAGTCCCACGGACTCCCAATTGAACTAAGATTCACTACTATCACTTTTACTCAATCGCTTTTACTACAAGCTTTACTTCAAGTGGTACCTAGCTCTCTGGCATCGCTATTTATCAAAAACAAAGGTTTTTTAACTTTCTTTATCATGCTCAGATCAGCCCAGAGAAGTACCCATTATGATCCAATAAATCTCAAATCAAACAAAATTCAAGTGAGTGGTGTCTCTTTTGTCCGGCTATCCCAGTAGCCCTAAAATCAAGTCATCCCTGTGACTATCTGTGATCATCCCAGTGATCAAATTACCCATGGTCATCCCAGTGACCAACCGTGATCATCCCTGTGAACACTCGTGATCATCCCTGTGACCAACCGAATTTATAACTCAAGAGGACACTACTCACAACTCACACACAACTTAATTGTCAGAAAGCAACTAAATGTCACCCTCACAAGGTTCAGAATCACTAACATCAATGGGTACTTGTCCATCGGGCATACCACCATATTTTATCGCTTAATTTTCTTTAACTAGCGAGTATTTAACGCAAAAATTGGAAGTAAATCGAAACGAATTCACCTTTATGCTGCGACGTGTCCGATTTTGGAAAAATTGCAGACCGCAACGCGTTGCTCGCACCGCACTTTACCAGTACCGCTGCCATAGCTGCCATCGCCACGACCGCTGTCACCACCATCAGCAACCTCAGCACCATCAGTGCCATCAGCGCCATCAGCGCTGCGCCGTCACCACCGTCCCCGCAGTGCCGTCAACACCAGCCGCGCCACGCCGTCATCGCCACCCGCGCAGTGCCGTCACCGCCAGCCGCGCCGCGCCGTCACCGCAAGCCGCGCAGTGCAGTCACCGCCATCGCCCCGCACCATCACCGCCATCCGCACCGCGCCATTACCGCCATCCGCGCCGCGCCATTACCGCCATTCGCACCGCGTAGTCACCGCCATAATTTCTCATTTCTTTTCTTTGTTCATCAGCAACGATTTCTTCTTTCATAAAAACTTCACTAGATTTTTTTTGATATGTGGGTACATTTCAATGTTGAAGTTTCGAGATAACATAAATTTATTTTGATTGATTGATTGATTTACAACCATTGATTATCAACTATTGATTGAATGTATTGATTCTGGAACTTCATAGTTATTATCTTGTAGTGTGCGTTTCAAATAATTACTTCATTTCTTGCTTGACGTGATATTGTAGCTTCAATAAACTTATCTCGTGGGTAGTTGGTGGTTGTAATGCCCGAGTGAATCCCACTTCTGATGTCGGAGATAGATGCACATTAGTGACTTGCTCGTTCTTGATGGAATATTCTGGTACAGGATCCGAGGCGTAGGTCTCAGGCAATTAAACCACACACACAATATGACAATTCTTGTATTAAATGTAGGTAATCAATTCTCACAAATTACTTAGTAGGTATACAATTATCAGAGTTGCGTGAACTACCGATCCCGTTTGGGGTCCGAACTGTAAGGCTCTCACTAATCAATTCCTCCTCGACTCAAAGCTCCCCAATATTTAAAATGTCTCCGGTGCCCCTCCAAACGATTCCGGTCACGTGACTCGTTACGTCACGATGTTCACACCCCACTGTTACTATGATATCAATTGAGTTACTAATTATCGTTAAATTATCGTGATCTACGACATATTTATGTTGCCTTTTCTGCAGTTTTGGTGTATTAATTAGTTAGGTTGGCAATTAGTAATTGACACCCAAATATTCTTACGTGTATATCTGTGAATTTTCCGGTGTGAAGATTATCCCATAAGTCGACTCGACTATGATTTACATCCATACAAATTCATGACGATTTACGAACAAGCAAGTCGATATAAAATCTTATAAAATAAATATTTAGCTGTTCTAACCAGTACAATAACTAAGTACCTTCAGTAATAATATATAAATAAAATTGGTCATTTAGTTTTTTCCCGACATGTAGAATCCTAAATGTTATGTATTACATATATTATAATTATTATTTTTAAATAAAACCTAATTTGCAATCGGTGAGTGTGAAAAAAAATAGTTTCTTTCAGTTTCATTTACATAGTTTACATTTTATTTTATTGTTACTATGAAGAGCTTAGCATTTAAATCATTTATCTTAAC